>PVKA01000124.1:0-261357 GCA_004027165.1 Ctenomys sociabilis | reverse complement strand
CCAGGGAAGCACTTATTCCACGGAGCCATCTCCCTGGCCCCTAGGAGTCCTAATTAAAGAATTCCAGGGTTTTAGGATTTGATATGTACTATTTTCCATTTTTCCAAACAGTTTTTATTATATAAATCCTGCTTGTTCTCTGCTGCATTGAGTGTACTGGGGCAGATATAATCATTTAATCGCCGGTCAGTGTACCACAAGGAATTACCTCTGGATTTCAAGAAGAATTTCATAGGTTGTAGTGATTACACAAGCCTTTAGGTTGTTTTCCATTTGAGCTGCATGCATTTTTATGTGGTCATGGGCATTTGTAAAAGTGTTTCTATGGAAGATAAGCATGAATGGATGCTGAGTAGCCAAAGGGTTGGACTGTAGCTGACATTTGTTGGTTGTAGCCCATATCTAGGTCCCCTTCCCCCATCTAATCCAGGTCTGGATTTTCTCCTTTAGGTAATTACATCTCCATGTAACCCATGAACTATGTGGGTTGTTCCAGCTATGAAGTATGAAAGCCTTCAGCTAGGCAGCACATTTTACTTTTCTAATTATAGTCATTGCTTCATGGGCAGACTTATGTAACATAACTTTTGATTTTTCTGGGGCAATCAAAGTTCTAAGGGCTGTCCCTTGCCTATCTCACCTGTGACTCATTTTGCATCACTAGTTTTGACCACTATGCAATGGGAATCTTAAACTACTTAGAATTCTAAACCCCATAAATTTATGTGCCTTATTGGGGTTCTGTTGCTTTGCCCTATCCCCTCTACTTTCTTTGCTTCATATCTATTCATCCTTTTGTACCTCTATCCCCAAATGTGGCAGGTACTAGCCACTCAAGGATATCAGGCACTTGCAATGTGAATAGTTCTAGGAAGGAAATGAATTTTCTACTTTATTTAATTGCAATTACAAATTTTAAACCAAAGCAATATAAAATATGTTTCTGTTAAACACAACTTAATTGCTTTGATGGGACTACATTTTACTTTAACTGTTGAAAATTTGGCATCCAAATTGAGATGTGCTGTAAGTGTAAAATATGTTACTGAATTTCAAAGACTTACTACAATAAAAAGAATGTCAACTATCTCATTAATAACTTTTATATTGATTGCATAGTGAAATGATATCTTGAGCATATCAGGTTGAGTGAAATACAGTGTTAAACTTATTTTTAACTTGTTAATTTTAATGTTTTTAAATGTGGCTACTAGAAAATTTCGAATTACGTAGCTTTTACTGTATTTCTAGTGAGCAGTTTTGCACTAAACATATCAGATAGCATTTCCTTGGGAAAGTCTTTGTAAGTGATCTGTGCTAGGCACAGTAGCTTCCTAACATCTTTCATGACACAAGCTTACATAGTTAATTGACATTGTCTTCTTGTGTTTCTCTCCCACTTGGCCACAAGTTTCTCATAGGGCATGGCACATAGTCAGCAGTTCATAAATACTCATGAAATGAATTAACCAAGGGCTAGTCACCTAAGTTCACAACTATCTTTAACTATAATTTCATGTGCAACTGTTTTTTAGATTAATTTTTGTCCTTATGGGTTCTTGGAAGTTGTCTCCTGGCTATATCTCTAGGCTAATTTGTGCAGTGTCCAACCTTGGGTGCTGGGAAGGGCAACCCTATAGGCAAACCCTTCCATTCTTCCTCACATCCTGCTCCTAGACCACCAGTGAAGACAGATCAGGAGTGGTTGGATAAGGGGAAGGCAAGCTTGGGTGCTGCTTTATTTTTTGGTGGAACCAGGGATTGAACTCAGGCCCTTTGCACTTAGCAGGCAAGCGCCTATTCAACTGAGCTATCTCCCCGACCCTGAGCTATCTCCCCGGCCCAGGAGTGATTGGATAAGGTAAGCAGCTCAGGGAGGAGTGGAAGGGAGGAGGGAGGAAGCGAGGAGAAAAGGAAGCAAGCTCCCTCCCCTGTCTGCGGCAGTGTGAGTTCAGCATGGAAGCCAAGCAAACAGCACTGTGGGAAGGCCAAGCTGGCTGGCTGTGGTGTGCCACTGGGTGGAGTTAAAATTTATAACAAGGGAGAGGCAGCTGAAGAAAAGAAAGTTTCTTTTAAAAATTCTACTGAAGCCTAATTAAAAAAAAAATTCCACTCCCTCATGCTACATTTTAAGAGACTACCCTGTTGGAATTATTTTTGGTCTCATGGCAGCAGGCAGGAGGAGAATCAAATATTCACCAAACTATAAAGAGGATGGTCCCTAGTCCCTAAAACACAGGGGTGGCCCACTTTGCCTTCCTTTCCTGGGTTATGAGTATATAGGATGTGAAATTGTCAAGGAACAGATCTCTCTGGAAAGATATGCACCATGAGATAGGTTAAAAAAATGGCCACAGTCTTTCATAGCTCTTGCTATCAAGAGATGTAGGTCAGTTTTGGCAACACTTTTTTTTTTATTTGGGTGGAACTAGGGATTGAACTCAGGCCCTTGCACTTGGCAGGCAAGCATTTATTCTACTGAGCCATCTCCCCAGCCCCTATTTTGGCAACTCTTGAACCTAGCTACACTCAGGAGACATTAGCAAAGCTGACGTAAGCAGAGGCTTGAAAAGTGTTTGGAAACTGGAGTTTGTTCTCTTTGCTGACTGTGGGATCCAGTGAAGCTAGGCTAACTTGTTAGATAAGGCTGGCCTGGTCACTGTTGTGGGTCCCCTTCAACTGCTAAACATATAAGTGACACCAGTCAGGACCCCCAGGCTTCAGCTAGACCTGCAGCTGACTGTAGCATAGGCAAGTTTGGTGAGCCTAACAGAAGAACTTCCTTACTGAGCTCAGCCCAGCTTTCCAACCCCCAGGAAGGTGAGCTGGTAAATAAATGCTCATTGTCTTAAGCTTCTATATTTTGAAGTATACTCTTTTTCTCTAAAAAATTTTAAAAAATCTTACTTTACACAAAAAATATAGCTTTGGAAGTCTTGTGAAAAAAACTTTGTTGTTATTTTATGACCACAATTTTGTGTTTTTGTAACAAAATAAAAACTCTGAAATTGTATTGAAAATTGACAAAATATTTTTGTGAAGGGACAACAGTCCAGTCAAAAGTCACTCACAATGCACTGTGCCCATGAACAAACATGAAAATATTTGTATACTAGTGTGCTCAAAAGTCCTCTAAAAAAAAAGTTCTATAAAAAGCGGAAGACTTATTAACACTAGTTTTCAGTCAATTACACTTCCTTTTACAATTTATTTTGTCTCCTTTACACCTTTAAACCTGGAAACACTGCTGAACATATACTTTCGCAGTTCTAAATAGCAAGTGCTTCCACTAAAACAAACAACAACAATAAAAAAGGCACCCCCCATGGGGTATGTCCTTTTTTTATGTATTTAGTACAGGGTCTACAGATTCTCACTACACAGATTGGACTCGTAGTGATCCTCCTATTTTTAGTCTCCCAAGAGCTAGGATTATAGGCACATGCCACCATGTCCAGCCTCAATCAGTGACCCTGGGGCAGGGCTGGCGTGGCGTGTGATGCCTGAGGTTGTACTCCCGATGGAGTATACTGTTAGTGTGGCACTGTGTCTGAATGTGGTCTTGCTAGAATTCATTTGTCAAAAAGGAATTTCTCCATATAGTGATATAAGAGGGAAGGCCTTTGGGAAGTAGTTGGCTCGTGAAAGCTTTGCTTTCACGGAGGGGAGAGGGAAGGCCAATGGAAGGCAGCTATAATACAGGACTATAATACACTTGTAAAAGAGGCCTCACAGAGCTCATTCATCCTTTCCACTAGGAGAGGACAAGCAAGAAAATGCAGTGTATGAGAAATGGGTCTCACCAGATACTGAGATTGGTGGTGCTATGATCTTCAGTTTCTCAACTGCCAACAGAGCAAATTTCTTTGCTTTGAGGTGCATAGTTTATGATATTTCTGTAGCATCTTGAAGTGGACTAAGACATAGGAAAAACCTGTGTACTTACACATTGTAAGAGTAGAGAAATCCACATAGAGGCACCTTGCAACTTAAAATAAGATAGGTACTGTCATTCACTGTTTTAGTCTACCCTTTCAGAATTTGGCAGTTTTGTGGTCTGTGAGAGGCTTCCTTCTGGTTCATTGATGGTACCTCCTTGCTGTGCCTTCATGTGACATATGGACTAAGGTAGCTCTGGTTTTTATAAGGGCACTAATACCATGTACAAAGATCTAATCACTTTGCCAGTCTTCATCTCTTAATATAATCATGCTGGGGATGAAATTTCAACATTCAAATCACAGTATTGAGGGATCCTGAGTTTGGGCTTTGGACCATGTGGATGAGGTCCCACCACCTGCTTTGTGTGATCGCTGCTGTCTTCGGTGACAGGACACTGATGTTTTGCAGTGAGCACTGCATCTGCTAGGGCAGCACAGCTGAATTATGACACTGGAGGAGTTTAACTAGGGACTACTGAATTCTCAAAGCTGTGATGAGGATTCAGGGAGCTACTGGGAGAGTGCAGTGCCCTGGGGTCACATTACTTGAAGGTGTAAAGAGGCAAAGAGAGGGCACAGAGTTCCTGTGGTCCAGAGGGCTGCTTGACAGGAGCTGTGATCTTGCAGAGAAATGAAGCTGTTTTGCAAGGATGTGGCTGGAAAGAGCAAGGCTCTGACTTATTTGTCTTACCTATCTCTTTCCATTGCTTATCACCGGACAGGCAGATTAACCTCCTGTAGTGAAAAGCAAGGTAGAGGGCGGGGTGGGGGTGGGGGAGAGCAGATGGGGTAGCAGAAAGCATCTAGCTCAAGGACTGTCATGTAGAAGAAAGTACTGTGCATGCACATAGCACCCAGTAATGATCTTCTAAAATTATTATTGGTAGTAGAAAACACTACCAAGGGCTGTGGGTGGCAGAAGTTTGCCAGGTGGCAGAAGTTTGCCAGGTGGCAGAAGTTTGCCAGGGCAAACTTCAGAATGTTCCAAGAGAAGGTATGCTTTGAGTGTGGCTTGGAGCAGTGGGGGAAACAGTAAAAGCAATCACTAACATAGAATTTCATATGTGCAGATACTATTCTCATTGTCTTACATACATGATTTATAGAATTCTATTTACCAATAGTAGATATTATTATTATTCCCATTTCACAGGTAAGGAATTGAGTCAGAGAGAAAACTCGCTGAAGTGAAGCAGCTTTTAAAGTGGAAAACTTAATATTTGAACTTTTTTTTCCTGATGGTACTAAAGATTGAACCCAGGGCTGTCACACTGAGCTACATTCACATACTTTTTTTTAACTTTTATTATGACACAGGACATTGTCAAGTCCCTAGGTTGCCAAGGCTGGGCTCAAATTTGTGATCTTTCTGCTTCAGCTTCCTGAAATGCTGGAACTGCAGGCATGTACCACCATGCCTGTCAGAGTTGAGCTAATTTTAAAGGGAGCATGGGGACCTAGCACTTATTTTTTAGATACAGAGCTAAAACCCATGTACAGAAGAAGTAGTGAATCATCTGGATGGGCTAGAGTGTGGGATTTGTGATTTGTGCTGCAGGATAATGGGAGGGGAGGAGGGAAGGAAGGAAGAGGGAGGGAGGAGAGAAGGAGGGATGAAGGGAGGGAGAAGGAAGGGGTGGAGAAGAGAGGGATAAAAGGAGAGGGAGAGGGAGAGGTAGGGGGATAGATGGATGGATGGATGGATGGATGGATGGAGGGAGGAAGGGAGGGAGGGAGGGAGAGAGAGAGAATGAGACTATAAAGGCCAGAATGATTGGCTGAGGAATTTGGCCCTGATTCTGGCAGCCAATGGGGAACTACTGAGGATTCCAGAGAAGACAAAAGCAGTCCCAGCAGAGGGGGGCCAGGAAATTAATCTGTGTGCAGGATGAGACTCCCAAAGCGTGGAGCAAGTGGAAGTCAGGCAGTGAGCTAGAGGATACTGCAGGGGTCCAAGCACCATGCAACAAAGGCTTCAGTGAGGATGAGAGCAACTGCGATGGAGGCAAGGGGCACTGGAGTTGCACTGCTAGGGGAAGCTCAGCAGGACTTGGGGACTGATAAGGCTGGCTGCTAAGGGTGGCTGGAGAAAGAGAAACATGACCAGTAATATAAGATCCTGGTGACAGGTGAGTAATTGCATCAGACGTACATTCAGCCCCACTTAGTGCGCATGTTGTAAAGTAAAAAGGTGTGCGTGCTCCAGCTACCGCGCAGATACCGTGAAACTGTGCCACCTCCACGCATCAGAGCCAGTTGCAAAACAACAACACATTTCACAATCTGCTCCTGGCAGATTCAACTGAGAGTCTGGAACAGGATGGAGTGAACTCAAGGACTGTCCCTGGGGTGGTGAGAGGACAAGTGCTGAGGATCCTGTAAGATTAGTTCTGGAAAAGCTGGAAAGAAGTTTGTTTGCCCGGTGACAGTGCTGTCCTCCACAGCAGCCTGGGGCTTCCCACAATCCTGGATGCATCTCATTAAAAGAAAAGCAGATGAATGGCTGACACATTTTCTGAAGTGGCATTTTCAGTCCTCCAAGTCCTGGTATCTTATTTATAAGTGGCACTTACAAAGTACAAGGGAAAGGGAAAAAAAACAGTGGGGAGGAAGAAAGATCTCTGGATTTTACGCACAGGAGGAGTTGATCTTGACGCTTGGATTTCAGCTTGGCTAAAGTTGGGGGTGCTGAGCTGACTTGAAATCCGCCTGAAATGAATTAGCCTGAAGTAAAAGTAGGTGTTTATCTCAAGTCATTGCCTCAAATAGCTGACTACCTGTTGGAAGAAGGGTCTGATCGATGCAAACCAGAGCAGCCGTGCGTGAGCTGTTACACAGCGGTTAGTATTGATCAGAGCCAAGGGCTGCCGATAGGAATGTGGAGCAAACTGACAGGCAGAGAAGAGGGAAGGAGGAAACAGCCTTCGCTGGTGGCAGCCATACAGAGGAAAGCCGATAAAAAGTCAATTCCACTTAACTGAATGGCTGCTAACTAAATATTTTGGGCTAGAGCCTTCCTGGGTAGCTGCTGGAGCATCTCTGTTCTGGAACTGAGACATCAAGCCAGCGTGGGGCATCGACAGGTGAAATCTTGGCCCTAACCATGGAAGCAGGAAATCAGGACTACTGGCTGGAGGGCTGGGTGGCTCTATGACCAGGGCACTGCAGGACAACGTCTGACCATGGAGTGCAGTAAAGGGACAAGAACCAGGCTGGAATCTGTGACACTGTCTCTGATTCATTAGTTCTTTCCAAGCTCTGATGCTTTTGTCCATTTGTAAGTAAGCACTATTGGAGTGGACTGCTGTATGAGAAGCTGAGTGATGGAGGTGCTGTAGACTAGATCTCGAATGTCTTCCAGAGACCCGTGTATTAAATGCTTGGCTCCTAGCCTGGGACATCACCAGGAGGTGGGGGCTAGCAGAAGGAAGTTAGGTCCCTGGGGTGTGTCCTTGAAGGGCACATTGAGACCTTGGCCTCTTGTCTCTGTGTGCATGCTGGCCACCATGAGGTGAGTAGCTTTCTCTTCCTTGTGATCTGACCATACTATGCTACCTGGCCACAGGCCCCCAAACATGGGAACCAACTGACCATAGGCTAAAATCTCCAAAGCAAACCTTTTTTTGTTTTTCATCTTAAGTTTTATCTTAGGTACTTACAGTTAAAGAAATTTGACTAACAGAGTGAATATTATGAAACATGGAGAAGCTGAATAGTGCCATAGGATATTAAGGGACTGGCTTTGTGGGGTAACCCTAATCCTACCTCTAACCTCTTTGAAACTTCCCACAAGCTACATACAAGAGTATAAGGCTGCAAGGTCAGCTTCAGCATAACTTGTCTTCCTAAATCTCTATTCATTCTGCAGGACTGTAATTCTCTTTCTTGAATTAAATATGACTATGCAATTGTGCTGATCAATGAAATCTAAGAAGCGAGGTTTGTATGTGTGGCAGATTGGCTAATGGGCACCTTGTGACACATAGCTGAACTGAATCGGTGTGGTGCTGGGTGTGGAAGGCCCACCTGAGGATTACTGCCAACAGTGTAAAAGTGATACTGGAAGGGAAGGTGGTGTGCTGCTGATTTTCTCAGAGATGCTCCTTACACAGGCTTTCCTGATATGGCCTTGGCTGTTCTCACTGTTGGAGGAGCTAGGGTCCTTGCTGTCTCTGAGGATGGCTGCAGTTCTCTTTCAGGGAGCTCTGGCCCTTACCTTGAGCACTGCTTTCTGGCTCCAGTGCAGATCCCTCCACCTGCTGGCATAGACTTTCTAGCTTCTGCCACTGACCTTTGAGCCTTCCCAGTACAGCTCCTCCATAATACAGACTTGCATAAGACACTGTCATGGGCTCTAGGCTTTCAGCAGGACTCATGGAGGACATTGCAATGGACTCTAGATCTTCAGCTGAATTCTTCGGGTCTTTAGTGTGTGCACTAATTTCTTGTACTCTTCCTTATTTGACTCTGAGTGAATGTTATGAAATAATTCTATGAATTATGTGTCCTGTATTAAATCTTTTCCCTTGTAAGCCCTAACTACAACACTGTGCCTTCCAAGTAGATGCATTTCATTGCTGGTGTACATATGTATTGAACTTGGCTTGCCATTGCTACTCAGGCACTTGATACACATTTTTTGAAAAGCTTTTTGAGATAGAGTCTTGCTATATAGAGCAGGCTAGATTCAAACTCACTATGTAGCCCAGGTTGGCCTTGAACTCATGGTGAACCTCCTGCCTTTGCTTCCTGAGTGCTTGGATGACAGGTATGTATCAGCACTCCTGATATTTGTGTTAACACAGAGGAGTGAAATCTTTAGGAGTATTATACTTATGCAAAACAGTGAATTTTGGGTGTGTGAGGAAATAACTTCTATGGTGTGACATTAATGCATTTGGGGTATATTTGTTACTCAGGAAAATTTACAGACTGGTTTGGGGGGATTGGGTTTTAGAATCTTGTCTTTATCAGTTACTAGTCACTGGGTAGTGTATCCCATTCTTAATCCATCCAAATGTTGGTTTATCTATGAAATATCAGAAAAACCAGTGAGTGCTTGAATTTTTAAAATTACAGTGAAATGTACATTGTCACTAATCCTACTCAAAATAGTCTCCCATGCTTTGATACACATATCCCATGGTCTCTGCCATTGCCTGAGGCAATTCTGAGAATCTTCTGTACTTCAGTTGCACTGTTCTTGTTGCCACAATGTTTTGAATCAATTCCAGAGATTTACCTTCCATGGTCCTTCTGACTATGGGGAAAACCCAGAAGTCGCCTGGTGCCAAACTCAGTGAATGAGATGGATGAGGACATGCTGTCATTTTTCTTTTTCTGATGTACTTAGTGCAGGGTCTACAGGGTCTACAGGGTCTCACTCTTGTAGTGATCCTCCTGTTTTCAGCCTTCCAAGTGCTGGGATTACAAACATGCACCACCATGCCCAGTCTCAGTTGCCATCTCAGCGCACTCCAGGGGTGGGGCTGGCACAGAAGGATGGGGACCGAACCCCAGTCCCTGTGCTTGCCTAAGCACTGCTTAATCCACTGATCTATCTGGTCGGCCCTTGTCATGTTTTTATTTGAAAGAAATTGTTGCACACATTTTGAATTAGTTCAGGACATTGAGGTAGTTACAAAAAAAGACATTCCCTGAAGAGGATTTCTAGAAATGCTTTAGAAATTGGGGAGAATGATAGGATAATGTTGTTTGAAGCAAGGGGGAGTATTTTGAGAGGAATTAATGGAACTCTATTTTTTTCTGTAATCAACTTTAAATTTTAAACATTAACCATATTGTTATCACATCATATATATAAATACATAAAAAAGCAGCAACAACAAAAATTGCCTTGCACTGAAATCTTATAAAGAACAGGCATAGCAATGGCTCTGCACATATTAATTTGCGCAATTCTCAGACCAACCTTATAGAGATTTTATTATACTCATTCTAGAGAAAGTGGAATTTGAAGCTCAGAGAATTTGAAAGAATTTCCCTCAGCCACACAGCTTCTACACAACAGGCAAGAATTAAAATACAAACCAGTCAAATTTAGAGTATTTTTCTTAACCATTTTTCTATACTGGCTCCATTTAAAATGCTTCATTAATAACAGTTATTCTAGCCTAGCATGGAGAATAAATTCTCTGACTCACACCCAAGCACATTATATGTGTGGAAAAGAGCACTGTGGCTAGAATTCTTCTTGACCTTTTACCATTTCTTATTCCCCTTATGCCTTACAAGCCTCTGTAGAGTTTGAGCCTATCTGGACTGTTCTTCTCTGGTTATTTCCCAAATCCTGGTTATTTCTAATGTTCCAGATCAATCTCCTATTCATTTGTGATACAAACAAGGGAATTCCTTGTTATTGGGAGAAGCTGTCAGAGAAATTGTTTGAGGAATTTCTCAAGTGCAAAATGGGCATAATAACACCCACTTCATAGGCTTGTTATAGTGAATATTTTTCATTTTATGAAGCAGCCTGTGCTATGATATAGACATGATGATTTGTGATTTTTATATATAGATGGAGACAAATAATATGGATGAGAATCTGAGGCTCAGAGAATTTAAGCACATTTCCATAGGATACCCAGGTAGGAAAAAGAATGGGAACTATTTCGAACTATGACTTCAAATTTTTTTTCCTTATATATCCAATTCTGTGTCTCCTAGATAGTAAAATTAGGATTTCTTGGAGGAAAACCTAGCTCTTAACAGTAGCTCAGAAAAAATACTTATTTTGTTTCGTTCATAAACACAGATTAAGCATTACAATGCAGTAGGAATATATTCCAAGAATTCCTTAAGGAATTCTTCAGAAACACTTGAAAACAAACACAGAAGGAAATCCTATCTTGTCCATGCTGCCTTTTAAGCAATTAGTGGATGGCTTTCAGGGCCAAGTCCTTAGAAAGCACCTAGTAGGGCAAATCCTAGACTAAATGCGTCCTCTGTGTGACAGAAGAATCCCTTAGAGCCAAGAGACTGCATAATCGCACCCCATCTTCCCAAGGACCCTCAGGAGAGTGATATGAGCTGTTCTATGATAAAGGTAGCATGCACACCTAAACCTGAGCTTTTAGCCTTTCTACCGTGCTGTGTACTCCTCTTGACCTTAGGCCTGGGAGGAAGCTGATTCTCCTTGACCATGATTAGAATTTCCCTGGGTCTATCTGTAGGTTCGGTCCAGCTCTGTAGGGGAGGACCAAGGTGCTCCTAGCTCATCACTGGCACCCCCATGAGATCCCTAGGGGAAGAGTTCAGGGCTGGCAGAACACCTGCTTACTTTATAGCTGGACTGTGCTAGGTACCTTCTCACATCTTCCCCGCGGGCTTCCAAAGTGGCTGTCGTGCACCCAGACAACCGATGAGTAAACTGAGTCTGGGAGTTTAAGTAACACCTAGAGTTGGCCCATGTTTACTCTAAACCCTTTTGAGACCATTGCATGATTTTGCTGAGTAACAGCCCTCCTTTGATGTCTCTTAATGAGGGGTCCTCGGTGCTCTCTGCTTGTCAAATGCTTGTTATTGAGAAATGCATTCTATTTATTGATATGTCGATGTATTGATGGGCACGCACATGCATGCGCATGCGCGGCCATGCCTCTGTGCTCAGGCTTTTTTCAGCCACCATTCTGAGTATTTGCTGAGGGCCGTGCTCATACTATTTTGAGTTCTTGTACTTAACGCTTGGCAACTTTAATAAACTTCATTCTTTTAGGTAGTAGGCTTAATATTTTAAGTATGGCTTTAATTACTGCCCTCTTCATGTTTAAGGTAAAACCAGGAGAAGAAGGCAAAACATCTAACCTATGAACGCTGCCAGCAGCTTCACTCTATCTGAGGACAAAGGCCTGGATCCCAGAACCCGGGAGCGAGGGCTCTCCCTCAACTGTTTCTCAGGCCACGGACACGTAGAGCTTAACTCTCTTTGAATTTCACCGGGTTCTCTTCTTCCCACACAGGCTGTAAACATTTATCTTTGGACATTCCCAGAAATGTTTCTTATGGAAGGGATTAGCTGTTAGTGAGTTGAACTTTTGAAGGTGAGCTCCTCAAACTTAACTCACATAATTAAAGTGGAAAATTCCTGGTGGAGGGGGAAAAAACCTTGAGGGAAAATACCATGTTTGGGAAGAGAGCTGGACTCCTGCAGTCTCCAGAGACAGCTCTGTGTTCCTGGGCACTTAATTATATTTCATCTTGCTTTGCACTCAGCTTCTTTTATCTTTTCAAGCTTAACTCTGCATTGAGATGATAAGCAATTTACGGGCAGGGATTGTCATGTGGGAGTGGGCTGAGAGGTTGGTATAATAGTATTTTTAAACATCAGCCATTACTTTTTGGTGCAAAGTACGTAAGGAAGCAAATAACAAAACAACAGCCTTATAGTTCAGGTTGAATCCTTGTGAAGGCAGTTTTGAAAATTCAATGACAGCAGTTCCCCTCCACCTGAGGGGATAGTATGTTCTGAGACCCCTTGTTGATACCTAACGCTTGAATAGTACAATCTGCATTTGCACTCTGTGTATTCTTAGACATATATACTTTTGATAAGTTTGACTCATGAATCAGGTACAGTAGCTGGGTATGGTGGCGCATAGCTGTGATCCCAGCACTCTGGGAAGCTGAGGTAAGCCGACTGCAAGGTTGAGCCCAGCCTGAGCGACACTAGCAATGTATGAGGACCCATCTCAAAAATGAAAACTTAGAAAAGGACTGAAGTTATGGCTCAGCACGAAGGTCTTGGGTTCAATCTCTAATACCACCACCACCACCACCACCACCACCACCATCACCACCATCAACAACAAAAAGCAAAAATAAAGCATAATATGAGATTAAGAAGAATAACTAATAATAAAGAAAAATGTTCATAACAACATATCAGAATTAGAATTATATGAATGTAATCTCTCAAAAGTATAAAGACAAAAAAAGACAATTTTTCTTTTTTTTAAAATTTGGTACAGAGTCTCGCTTTACACAGCTTGGACTTGTAGTGATCCTCCTGTCTCAGCCTCCTTAGCACTGGGATTACAGGCATGTGCCATCATGCCCAGTTTTGGTGGCCAGCACAGTATGTCTAGGGTTTCAGGGCTGGCACTGGCATATGGTTCTGGGGATTGAACCCCATGGGGTCCTGTGCTTACCAGGAAGGTGCTTAGACCATGAGCTATTTCTATAGCCCAAGACAAATATTAATATTTTAATGAATGGTTGACATCAGATTATTGAAATCATAGATAATGGGACCTTGGTTATAGGCAGGGGCCCTCTATAATACAGAAAAGTGCAGAATGAAAAATCCTGCTTTTTTGAGTAATAATAGTTTTTGTCCTCTATAAAAACTATAACAGTTAACAGTTTTTGGTCATACCCCCAATTTAAAAACTGTATTTATGGTCTAATCTTAGAACCACCTAGGAATTCCATATTGTTTATGCTGTTTGCTATGATGCTTGATTTTTCACTTTGCAGATACAGACATTGTATTGTATGCTTTAGTTATTTCTTTCTTTCAGAACAATTCTTATTTAAAAGTACCAATAGCAGGGAGTAATATTAAATGCTTGTCGTTCTTCCTGCTCCAACTGGAACATTGTACCTGAGCTAAAAGTGCCAGTTCTAGAGTTCAACTCTTTAGGATCCAGTCCAGGTTCTGCCCCTTGCTCTCTCTAATGAACCTCCCTGCCTCAGTTTCTCCATCTGTAAATTAGGAGTAATAATAGTTCTTGCTCCTATGGTTGTCATGAGTGAAATGAGAAGCGCTGAGAATGACACAGTCTACAGCATCGTAGAGTAGGTCTTGAAAAATGTTAGCTATTATACTTGTAACATGTCATTAATACTGAAATGATTTTTAAAACAACTGCTCTTTCTGAGTACCTAATAAATGTCAAACATGGTCTGTCCAACCACTTCATGTATCATGGCTCATAATAACCTTCCATACACTCCTGAGAAGTAGGTTCTGGTCAAAACAAGCCATTTTATAGAGGCAGAAACTCAAAAGCACAATGTAACCTGCTAAAGGCCATGCAAGTAGGTCTCACAGGCCAGCTGGCCTTGGAGGGTGTGGGAGTTTAACTCTTTCTGCTTGGCCTGTGAAACCAGCACAGTTATAAGAGTGGAGTGCAGAGGCTTCCAGTCCCAGAGATGAAGTCAAAGAGCAGGCTGACTAGGTAACGGGAGGCACAGATGGGAGGGACACCTGGCAGAGAGCTGGAAGGCTGGCAGAGGGGTCAGGAGAAACATCAAAGGAGCTCTGTTTCTAACGTGATTTTTGCAGAAAGTCAGCACAAGATCTGATTTCCTTTGTGGCCTCCCAGTTGCCTGGGGCAGGGAGTTGCTGGAAGCCACAGGATCCAGTCCTAAAACCAGGTATTCCAGTTCTACCCTGAATTCCACCACCTTGGCATCTCACGTTACTTCAAAAGCAAGTTTCCTCTTCTTTAAAATGGGGCTCATAAATCCTGGCTCCCAGCCTCATGGGGCTGTTGTGAAGTGCGGTTGGATCGGTCTGGGGATGTTTAAGTGCTTGGTTAACTAGAACAGCTTACACAGAGATGCTCCATATTGTTATTGACTTGCTGCATACCTGTGAGTTACAAGGGGGTATACTTGATCCCATAAAACAGATTTAGTGACAACCCCTAAATGCACCTCCTTAGGCAAGAGTTCATGGAGCCAGGGATCTTAGGATTGTCTGTAATCAATTCAAGAACAGGTAAAGAGCCCAGGAGGTGTGTGGATGAGCAGTATATCATTATCTAGGTTCATGATAGCTGGTTTGAGGAACACACCGTAATCAGCCCTCTCTTCTCTGTATTTCCACTCCTAGCAATTTGGGGCAACTTGGGGGCTGCTTGGTGTCCTTTCTCATGAGTTGGTGTTTGTCCTGCCTTATGGTCCGGTCTGCTACAGGACCACATACCATATGGAGACACAAAACAATCGACAGCATCCTGGCCATTTCTTATGGATCCAATATCCTGTGTCTTGGTTGTATTTCAGGCCAACTTTTAGTGAAGCGGATCAATGCTTGAAGCACATAATGTAACATGATTCTTCAAGAGTTTGATTAATTGTGTCATAGTCACAGCCTCAGTTCAGGTTCAACCTTTTAAAAGTTTTATTATTGTATAAAGTGATCAATCAGGGAAAGAGGAAAGACAAATGCTCTATATCGGTGGTGTCTCCCTCTCTCCTTTGTCAGCAAGTGTTGCTCTCCTGGTCAGCCCAGCTGGATCACTGGGGAGAAGCCAGCACTCATGAAGACTCAAGGTGGGGCAAAATTGGTACCAACAGACAAACTTTAGCACTCCAAGTGGTAGGGAGACTGCTCTGGTGCTGATCAATCTTGGCCAGTGTGGGGTGCAGGGAGATTAAAATGATTCCTATTCCTGCATCTCCCCCACAGAAACCCACATGCCATCTGTGTGAGCAAGGTCTGGACCCCTGAGGGTTGAACTGTGAAGCCAACTATTTCTGTGTTGTGTTGTGGTTGCCCAAAACTCATATGTTGAAGTCCTAAGCCCCTGTATCTTGGAATGTGACTATTTTTGGAGACAGGAATTAAAGAGGTAAATTAAAGGAAAATGAGGTCATATGGGTAGGCCCTAATCCAATATGACTGGTGTTCCTATAAGGAAAAGAAGTTCTCACAGATGAAAACCTCATAATGGCAGTGGAAGAAGACAGTTCTTAAAAGAACTGCCAACATGGACATGTTGCACTTCCAGCCTCCAGAACCGTGAGAAAATAAGATTTGTTATTTAAGCCACTGAGTCTGTGGCACTTGGTTATGGTAGTGTGAACAAATTACATGTCCAAGACTGAATCACTGGTCTTGGGCAAAGCAGCGAAAGGCAAATCTTTAGCTGAGAGGATTTTCTTTTTTTGTATTTTAGGGAAGGGTCTATAGGGTGTTTAGGGTCTCACTACTAGATGGGGTTTATAGTGATCCATCTGTTTACAGTTTCCCAAGAGCTGGGATTACAGGCATGTTCCACCTTTCAATTGCTGTCTCAGCTTGCTCCAGGGGCAGGGCTGGCATGGCAGGCCTGGGGATCAAACCTCTGGCCCCTTGGCCTCCTTGCAGGTGCTTTAATCCACTGAGCTATTTGGCTGGCCCTTGCTGAGAGAAACTGGGCTCATCTCTCCCAGTTTCTGTGTTCTTTCTCTTCATAATCCTCTCCTGCATCTGTTCCTGTTGGAGTGTGTTTTTACAGTATGAATTGATGAGGATGTAAGGTTTTAGTTTTTTTCAGAAGGACCTGACTTTTAGTGTGGGATCTTTAAAGCTAGATTGCTCCCACTGAGAAGGTAGATGAAATGCATTTCTAAGCATCATAATTGTAGTAGAGATCAATATTTATTACATGCCACACATTGTTCTAAGTAGCGTCTTTGTTCCTATTTTTTTGTCCAGAATCTTCCCAAAATCTTTAAGAGGTGTGTTAATATGAGGAAACAGGCACAGAGGGGTTGAGCTTCATATCCAAGATCTTAATGTCAGAGCTAGCATTTGAACCAAGGAAGTCTAACTCCGGACACCATATGTTTAGCCATTTACCACTCATAGGGCCTCGGTGGTAACTGCTAATGTCAGAATAGCTTTAGGGTAGCTTTGTTTTTCTGCCAGTAGCTATCAGGACCACTTCTCAGTAATTTTGCTCTTTCAAATCCCTGAGGCAGTGCTCTCTGTGGGAGATTTTTACTGTTCCTAAATATAGTCATCCCTCAATTAAGTCTCTTACAGAAAATAGTGTAGTATTTGCATATAACCTAGGCAATCTTCCCATATACTTTAAGTCATTTGCAGATTACTTATAATACCTAATATAATGCAAGTGATCTACAAAGGGCTTCTATACTTCTACATATTGTTTAGGAAATACTTGTGCATGAGTTTAGTGCAGGTGCCTTTTTTCCTGAATATTTTTGATCAGTGGTTGGTTAAATCGACAGACAAGGAGAGCCCATGGATCCAGTGTGTTGTTCATCAGCATCTGTCATAGTCCTGTGACTTTCTCTGGTTGCCAATAAAATGAGAGAAGAGATGGCAGGCACTGATCCTGAGGACACTATTTCTGCTTTAAAAGCCATTGTGTGTTCTCTTCTCCTTCTAGGGTGAGAATGTTTTGAAGGCATTGCAGGGTTACTCCTCTGACTAGGTCTCGGTATACTGTAAAAATAAAATGGAAGAGAGATACAACCAACCTGCCAATGGAAAATATATCTTGGTTGAAAGCGATTGAGACTTAATGGTTGTTTATCTTTTTAAGTTTAAAAATCATTTATTTATTTATTTGGTACAGTGTCTTACTATGCAGCTAAAACTCATAGTGACCTGTCTCAGCCTCCCCAGTACTGGGATTATAGGCGTGTGACATCACGCCTAGTTTGGGTAGCTGGCATTCTGGTTATGCACGTGGAGTTCTGGTGCCAGCTGGCATGTGGTACTGGGAATTGAACTCTTGTCCTTGTGCTCACCAGGTAGGTGTTTAGACCACCACACTATCTCCCCAGCCCCCTTAATTGTTCTTTGGCATTATATCATTCATTACTTACTAAAAACCAACTGATATGCTCTCTGGATATCAATATATTTAATCTGAAATACCAGGAATACCATAAGAATAATGTCTTTAATTAATAAGCATATGCTGACTAATCCATAAACTACAGTATAGTTTAATCCAGGCAATTTTTCAAAACAGCTACCTTCTACAAGTACTTTTTATGTACCCAGCTAGCCACATCTCAAAAGGCAAAGAGAACATAAGCATTTGCCTAGCTTAGTATACGCAGAGCCAATACTTCACAAGAGAACCAGTAAGTAAGGCTGGAACATACTAAAGGTGATTTTATGTTTTGAGAGATCAGATAGCCTGGGAGAGGAAAATGAATGTGTTTTCCATGCAGATAGGAATTAGACCTTCTCAGGGTTGTGTCCTGTGTCCTGTGATCATAGGTGGGACTTTTTAGAGGTGGCTGGATCTAGGATGCAATACTGGGATCAAGGATGTGATGCTAAGATTGATTCATGGGCAATTCTGGGACTACAGTTGCCCCATTCTAGTGTGAGTGCCACCCAAGGATGGGTAGCCTGGGAAGGATGGAAGGGACAGAAATAGGTATTGCTTATTGTTTGCTACTTTGCTGCCTTCTGCCTACCATAAACTGTTTCTCCTCTGTGATGCCCATCTACCATGCCACCCTGCATTTGCAACCAGTCAATTATGAATTGCAATCTCTGCAAACTATGAGTTGCAATAAACCTTTCATCCTTAACCTTGAGTATTGAGTATTTTATCTCCACAAAGAGAAATGTAGCAATGTGCATTATCTTTTCCATGCTTTATAACCTGTGGATACTACTTTTTTAAATTTAATTTAATTTTATTTTTTTGTCAAATAATTCTTTATGTTCCTTAGTGAGCTGAGCACTCGACATTGCCGTTGTTGGTATCATCTATGATGTCATGAGGGTGCTGGCTGTCCACGTTGCAGCCCACAGACTGGGGGGTTGCTAGGATCTCCTTAATGGTTCCGGAAATCTATTCGGCTAACGAGCGGTGCTGCATCTGTCAGGCAATGTTGGCAATCTCATCAAAAGTGATATTTCTGCCGCATTTAATGTTTTTTTGCTTCTTTCTGTGTTTTGGTGGCTCGTTGAGGGCTTTGATGATCAGGGCAGAGGCAGGAGGCACCACCTCAGTCTGAGCCTGCCCGTTCTGAATGGTCAGTTTCATTGTAATCCGCAGGCCCTTCCAGTCACCAGCTGCCTTGGTGATGTCATGCCCCACTTTTTTTGGAGACAGACCCAAGGGGCCGATCTTGGGGGCCAGGGCAGATGTGGCACCGACTTTGCCACTGGTGCACCTCAGGTACATGACTTTGATCTCCTTGGGGTTGAACTTGGGCAGGACGCTAAAGGTGGCTGGTGTCGGATGAACCTGGATTTGGGACGACTGAAGAAAGCTGCACCTTAGCCTCCTCCTAGCCGAAAGCCAAAAGGGATATTACTTTTAGCTCCCAGATACTCACTTGTCTTTCATGAAGGTTCCAAATTCATGGTCTGTGAGTTGGGTATGGTATGTAGAAAACTGTCATTTGGTCAGTTCTAAATGAAGCACTACAGATGTTTAGGTCAGATTAACTGCCATTATTGAAAGTCTGACATATTTTGCATAAAAAAATCAGTATTTTAATCTCTTCTTGCAAAATTGCAAGTCCTAGTTATTTTGGGCTTGGGAAGTATCAGCTATTTTGAACAGCAGCTTCCCCTTAAGCTGGACATGTCTGCCATAGTCCTGCCTCTTCTGATTGCTTCACACTAGGCCCAACTCACTAATTTATATTCTTTGTTTAATCCATGTTTGGATCAAACCATTTGAATTTGCCAGGCTGGAATTAACTAACTGTTTTCTTCCCTACTTTCCATCTCTTCCTCTGTCTTCCTCCTCCTCTTCCTCGTCCTTTGTCTCCTGTTTCTCCTTATTCTTCTCCTCTCTTTCTCTCCTTGTTTATTTCACAGGAAGGAAGGTGTTTGTGGGAAGCTCATTCTTTGCCACTATGGGACATAAGACTGGACACCATTCTCAGTCTTGTTCTTAGTATTTGGAGTGACCTTGATTTGGTAGTCTAGTTCTTTGGGTCATAAGAGAACAGCTCTAAACTATGACATTCTAAGAGTGGAGGAAATAGATGCTTTCTTTTGAGAAAGCATCTGTTCAGTGGATTCTATAAGACAAATTTGAATACTTGCATAGCTAGAAGCTTTTGGAACAGCACAAGCCTCCTACCCACTATATAATTCTGTTGCTTAACAAACCATAATATCTTTGATTATATGGAGAATCCTAGCTGTAAATGATTTGAAAATGATTTTATTGTTTTCTGTTACAGAAATTCACATGTAGGAATATTATGAACCTGTTTCAAAATGTCTTTATCCTCCTAAATGTAAATCACTGGAGAGTTCAGCAATTGTACATCCTAAAACATCAGAGCTAATGAGATCCATGTATGCATTGCTGATACCCACTCTAGAGAGAACCAGCCAAAGCCTGCTGGATGCAGGAAGGCAGCAGAGAGGCCTTTCCAAGGCACTAGCCTGCCTTCCCTTTTCTCAAAAATAAACCCCTTATAACACTATTGTTTCATTGACTAATGCTTCCCTACCGAGACACAGGGAGTGGAAACCCAGAACAAGGGCCAAGCAAGTTGCAATGTAGAGTGAGGACGCTGAGATACACAGCGTGGCTCCTGTGCTAGGCAATGAATCACCCCCAGGGTTCGCATGCCAGCAGCCACTTCTCTGTAACTTTCTCCTGCTTGCCTTCTAAGGAATTAAGAACAGGCATTTTATGTTGTTTCCGTTTTCGTTTATTTGAAGGTTTTATGATGTCTTGGTTGAGTGGCTCTTGGGACTTCCAAATAAACATGCTCCTTTTAAACATGGCAAGTTGTTTTTATTTATTTCTTTTAGGTGCCCAGTGACCTTTGGGTATATTAGGCAGCCCTAAATTATAATTAAAATAATGACTGTGGTCCTAAAACAATAATAGATGTTGAATTATACAAACGCCAAATTAGGATGTCCAGAACATCTGTTTGAAAGAAGCCAGAGTAAGCATGGAATTTAAAAAGTTATCTTTGTGGCAATAGGACTAAAGGGAACTTCTAACAGCAGCCTTGTTATTATTTTTTGGCTTTGTTTTGCCTTCCTATAAGGCTCTTAAATTTTGTGTATTAGATTTAAGGTGTGTGGAAGTATCCAGTTCTTCAGTTGACCTTTCTATTATTTGGTAGACAGGAAAAATGAATGAAATTTATTTTTCACCTGGGCACCTCTCTTTATTTTCATGATTTCTTGATAAAGTCTCATGGCCCTGGGTATAAGCAGTGGCAGCTGACCTTGTGTTCCACTGAATGCAAAATCCTCCGAGTCCTCCTAAGACATGTATCTGCAGTCCTCCATCTGTCATCGTAGCTCATCGTCCCCTCCCAACTGTTCTTAAATTAAATGACTACATCTAATGGGAGATTTTCTCGTGAAAGCTTATGAGAATTTGTCCAAAGACAAATTAAAACACTACAATGTAATCACCCGATTCAACTTGCTGCTTGGCTGGCCCCAGTGGCTACACTTAACCAGAAGGAATTCAACAAGTTTTGTGCTCCATTCTGAGGCAAACAACCAGGAAGAAAGCTCATTCAAGAGAAGTAAGAACCCACCTGCTGATGGACAGCAGGCCAGGGATGAGGGGTGCCTTCTCCAGCTGCAGAGAGGCCTCTGTTGCATGCAATGCTTTACAGAGTAAGGCAATACGAGGAGGGGGTGGTGAAATGAAAGAAAACTAGCATCTAGTTCTAGTACATCAAGGCAGGAGAGTTAACCTCAGTATATAAAATCCCCCTTCTCTCACCCTCTATTCTCCATAGATGAGTGGATAAGAGTTTCTGCAACTGTCCCAGATCTCAGAGTGGTTGGGGCACTTCAGTTTGACGTCTTGTTCTTTTAATACTTCACTAATTGAAGGGGACAGAGTCTTCAGCAATTCTAACAGGAATTTATTTGAAGGAGAAAACTGGACAGATGTATTACCTGCCAAAATGTTTACTGGGAATATTTTTTGTACTATTATTGCCCACTAATACTGAGTTAAATAAGTGATGGTGCATCCAACACTAGAATGCAGGCAGGCTTTGAAAAGCAATGTGGAAATCTGTAACTCATTGATAGTGCAAGCTGTGGATAACATGTGCACTGCTGCTGTCAAGTAAGATGCTTCTATAGTATGTATAGATGAAAGGAATCTGATAGGATGAAGCCTGGGTTCACAGTGTTTCTTCTGGGAGGTAGAATTTGGGGTGATTTTAATTTTCCTTATGCTTTTATAAACTGTTGACGTGCTTCCTGATATTTCATGTTATCTTTGTAATCAGAAAAACAACTTAAAGCTAGATTCATATTTGAAAGCAAAAAGAACAGGCTTGGGCAATGGCATTTAAGTTGTCATGCCCATAGCCTCCCAGCCCCACAGTGACTCAAGGCACTGACTCCTGGAAAGAAGTTTTGTGAAGTCACAATGGGAATAGGGAATAGGTTGCCCCAGTGATGCTCCAGCTTTGATTTCCCAGGTGGCAGGGCAATTTGGTCATTGTTTATACTGGACACTTTTCCTCAAATCAATGCTTTCAGCTTATCCTCCTATCACTTTTCATAAGGCAGAGATGGGCAGGGAGTAAGGAACAAGGTTTCCTAATCGGGGCACCTGAGACACTAGAGGGTGGAACTTGAGGGAGACATCACACTGCTGAGACCTGGGTGCTGGCCCTGATTTCTCCTCAGTGCTTCTTTTGTGAAAGGAAAACAGAAAGGGGCTAAAAAGAACCCTTTTAACAATTCAAGAAATGAATATAAAAGCGTCTGCATTTTTATGCTTTGGGATACTCAGAAGTTGGATTCTAATCCTCGTCTGAAGGAAGTGCTGATGATGAAGAATGTTTTTGGACCAGGAAGGCTACCAGTGGTCTAGATTCCTCCTGGTGCTGCTGCTGAGAAAGGTGCCCTGGGGACAAGGGCAGGTTGGGAGACAGTCTGAGCTCTACTGTTAACTGGTGCAAACAAAGGCATGGTCTAGCCTGATAGGCTTTTCATACATAAAATGTACCGTGTCTATGGGGAGAGAATCCTCAGCTTTTCACATCCCCTCCCATCACTTAGAGGATCTATAGTGCCAGAACATGCAGGAAAGTTTTCATCTCTTTGACTTCTTCCTCATTTTTTCAAGAAGACTTGCTTGCTCCAATTATAGTCTATTCTTATAACATTCTTCTACTCATGTTCTGTGTTTCCATGTTCTCTGTTCAGAGAACTCATGTTCTCTGTTCTGTGAAGAACAGAGTTAGAAATGATTCTGTTTTGACACAGTGCTGTGTGCAGAACCTAACACAAGAGTTTTCAATGTTTCTTGACTGGTTGAATGCTTGTTGATGAGTCCAAAGTTCAAATTGCCCCACCAACGAGAAACATCAGAGGTAGCCCCTGTGAAACCTCACATACATTTGAATTGCATTCTTACTATACCATACACAATGGATTGTTCATCTTAAAGCCTCTCACATTTTCTAAGATTGTTAGAGTATGTGGAATAACAATAATAATCGGTGACATTTGTGCAATCGTTTTGTGCCAAGCACTACGCTTATTCATTCAAATAAATTTTCTCATTTCATCCTACCAGCCTCTCTCTTGTAGGCAGATACCGCTATTATTTAGGTTTTCTAGATGCTGCTGCTGTGGTTGTTCAGGAGAAAGTTAGTCTGAGAAAAAGAGAAAGAGAAAGCCAGTCTGGAATCCACTTCTATGCCTGTGCTTTTGGTAGGAGCCTGGGAAAGATTTGAACAAAAGAGGAGGATGGTTGAGTACCTGTTTATTTTTATTCTAACTTAGAATTTATAATGAATTAGCTTCCTGCAAATGCTTTTTCAGCCAGCTGGTGTTCCGCTTGTAACACTGAACAAGGCTGCAGTGAGGGCTCAGACTATATCAATTTGTGTCTGGGACACTGGCGCAAATGTCGTACTTCCCTTTGTTTCTTAAATGTTCCCATTTAAAAAAAAAAAAAAACTTCCCTCTTCATTTCCTCTTAACCAGAGCAGTGACAGAAACTCAATGATGACCACTTCATTAGCCGATGACCTTGTTGCTCTGGCCTGTGCCTGCTTGTCCTCCTGGGCAGGTTGCCTTACGTCATAAGTCCTTGTTAAAGGCCAGGACCTTTGAGCCACAGCACTGGCCATGTTGTTTTAATATATATCTAGAGAAATCGGGCCTGTCAGATCACATTAGGTCCTGTTTATGGACTGTGTGCCAATACTCATGGTGGAGATGAACTGTTACCTTTGAAATATGGTCATGACTGGGTCCCAGTAAGTATTGAGTGGGAATTATATTTGTCAGTGAGGCCCCTGTGATCTGTCTCTCCCCTATAGGGCCACTCTATCTTCTGTACAGAGAAAATTCTCTATAAATAAGGATAAGGAGCAATGTTGAAAGACACAGTAGGTTTTAAAAACCAGATGTGTCACTTGTACACAGGGCTGTTGTGGTGTATGGCGATGCCACATAAGCTTGTCGTGAATTGACACATTTACCCTGCTAGCTGTTGGTGGGGTGATAAAATGATAAAGTTAAAAGTGACTGTTTAGGGAGCACTCCATGGCTCACACCGGACAGCCTCATGGATGTCACAGCCAGCTTGATATTCACAATATCTACCTGTAGGGCAGGTACTATGCTATCTCTGTTTGCTGGAGGGAGAACATGTGGTTGCGAAGGGTTTGTCTCTAGTTCACAAAGGGATTAAGTGTGGAGTTTGGTAGGGACTCTAAATCTGCTTGGAACTTTAGAGTGCCGCAATTGTGCATGATGCTATTTGGAGTGAGGTCTGGGGTTATGTCTAAAGAGAGTTTCAGGATAGCTCCTCTCCTAGGGTAGAGACTCCCCTAATCCAACAGAAGATTGCTCAGAAACTGAGTCTGGGAACAAGCCAACCTTTCTATCCTGCCTTCCCCCCTTTCTTTTCCAGGATTGATTTTTAAGTTCATTCCCACATCCCGTGAGAGTCTGGGCAGACAGATCCCTTGACAGAGATTAGAAATAGCTCTCATAGCCTATTTTTAAGGAAAACGTGATGTCAGAAAATGAGGCAGAAATGGACACCAAGAAGAGTAGAGAACATACAGCAGGAAATGCTCAAAGATGAGGAGTGAGAAAAGGGAGAACACGGATGAAGCTAGATGAAGCTGGGTAGAGCTGCGTTTTTGGAAAAACAAACCTGCACGCTATCTTTCTGTCACATCCACTGGCTTTTCTGCCCCCACAGAAAGCTCAGCCACAAAAAGTAAAGGCTTAAGTCCGACGGCAAACCCATCTTTCTAACTAGAGAAATATGGCCCAACAAGTACAGAAACATCCACTTGCTAGTGCTGGGCTCCTCAGACACAATGTGGAAGTGTCTAGTAACATTGCAATTTCCTTTGAACTATTTGGTTTTGTTTGGTGTCCTTGTCTGGCAGGTTAGTCTTTTTGGCTGTGTTTACTCACCTGGTATAACGTTTTCTTTCATTGAGAAACAAGAGAGCTGGAACTCACCTCTCTGATTCCAGCAAAGCTGGACACCATCCAATCACGCCAGGCTAGACTTCTGGAGGCTGTGAATTGTATCTTTCAAGCTAAGGAAGAGAAGAAAGGGCAAAAACATTGTTAGGGAGCTGTTCAGTGGATGTTTGTAGGATGAGTGGTTAACCAGGAGATGATCTTCCCATTCCTCTTTTACTCAGCTTCCTGGGATAAGATTTCTGTCTATGATGAGAATTTATTAAAGTCCTTCCCATGTTGGCCTGGATCAGCAGCAAGTTGACACAATTACCTGTGTTCATCTATGTTACTAACATTGTAGAAAAGCACATTCTTTAACCGGGAAAAGGTGATTGTAAGGAGGCAACTCAGGGCTGGCAGCTCCAAGATGGCATCTGTCATTGATTAGAAATTATAGAATGATCTGAGATGAACTGAAGCAATATTGGTGGAGGAATCAGGAGAAGAATGAAGAAAACTGAAAGTGAAATCCAGTGCTGATTTAAAGTGACTGCAGCCTCCACACTTTTCCCCGGCCAGGACATTTCTGCTTGTCCATCCCAGGCAAGGAATTCGGGCAGTGTTAACTACTGAACGCTCGCTTGCTCTCCACCCCCTTTCCCTGGGTAGCTGCGGTGAGTTGGCTGCCGAGATGGAGCCCTGAACCTATCCATCAAGTCTAAGGAAGAGAGAGTTAGAAAGGCAAACATTATCTGGAATCAATATCTTTACAAATCCAAAGGAAACCCCAGCTCCCGAAGGGTTAAGCTAGGGAAGGAAAAGCCATCAGGCTGTTTAGTGAGCTAATGTTTTTATTGATGGGGGGAGGCCTTTAAGGCCCTAACAGGGAAAGTGGGGAAAGTGGCAGATTGTTTGGCTGGAGAGAAAGAAGGGAAAAAAACATTATACTCCATGTTCTTTCTTCCTCTCTACATTTAAAACCCTGAAATCCATCTAATGTAGGAGACATCCCATAACCCTGAATAATATGCAATCCAAGGTGTTTTTCCTCTCTCTTATCCACCCCCCTTCCCAAGCGGAATCCACATCTTCCCCTAACAACTTTGCTATAATGCACATCTCAGGCTAATGTCTGTGCTGCAGAGCACATCTTAATTTAACAACTGTGTTATAAAGCACATCTCAAGCTAACATTCCTAGGATAATCCATATTTCAACCTAACTACCCCAGCATAACACTTCAATCTAATTCCCCCACTGTAAAGTACATTGCAATCTAACACCCTCATATAATGTACATCTCAGTCCATTATTTTGTATTTTGTAAGCCATATTTTGATATGTCTTTTCCATTAAGTTGCAGAACTGTCTAGAGACAATGGCTAGCCCTGCGTTGAAAGCTTCCACAGTTCTTACATCGTGCTGTGTGACAGGCTGCTGATGGATATGCTCATGAACTTTCACCTTTGCCATCATGGGTTCACCTCCAGCTTGTTTCTGTACTTTGAGCCTTAAGCATCTTGTTGGGAGAAAGGGTGACCAGAGACCCCTACACAGTTCTGACGGACCTTCTCTTGTACTAACCAGCAGGGTGAGCCACCTCAAAAGATCAGAGTCTACCTCAGAAGGCCGTGGGAGGTCAATGTCAGGGTCAGGGGTCAGGGTGTAGCGGCTGGCTAATAGAGTGTAAGCTAATACTGTTGTCAAATTGCTGGGCTAAAAGACAATGGGTGCCTCCTGCTGATGACCTTACCCAGGGGAGGGGGCTATTGGCTTTATTGGAAAACTACCAGTCTCCAGAGGTGATGGAAGCAGCTGATCAAGGCTAAAGACTGTTTGATTGTTGATGGAGAGCCAATTCTGTGGTGGGCCCTCCACTGTAAGGCCGGCAGAACTGCTTATTGGTGGCTGAGTTTTCCACATTAGATGGATTTGTCTTCCAAGTCACACACAGTTGCATTACCATTCAGTTATAGGGAGGTCTGTGGTGGCTCTGGGGCACAGATTATCCTGGAATTAGGACCCCTAGGGGCAGTGTTGTCACTGACTCCTGAGACCGTACTAATTTCATGTTGCCAGTCTAATGGAGCTCATTAGTTATAAAAAAAGAAAAAAAGGCTAAAGTGAATTGAAAAATAGATATAAGATGTCCACCAAGGGCTGGAGAGATAGCTCAGTGGTCAAAATGCTTGCCTGGCAAGTGCAAGGACCTGAGTTTGATCCCCAGTTCCACATGCTGTGTTGGCCCTGAAAAATTGGGTGTGGTGGTGCATGCCTGTAACCCTGGCACTGGGGAGGCTGAAATAGGAGGATAACTATGAGCCTGAACTATGTAGTGAGACCTCTTATCAAATAAAGAATTTAAAAAAAATATTAGAAAGATGACCATCAAGTCCAAGGCATTTACTTGAACACGAAAGAGACTCAGTAGCCTGATGACTGTTGCCTCAGCTTTTAGTTCTTAGCCTATTACATACAGAAGAAAGAAATCAGGTTTCTCTGTTTATCAGTAGCAGAATCATACTAGGGTGCCATTAAATATCTGCAGAAAAGGAGGTTGCAGAATACATAGAATTCTACAATCATCTAACATGACATAAATTCAAGGAAAACAAAAACAGGAGACAGAGCTCAGCATGGTAGCACATACCTGTAATCTCAGTACTCAGAAGGTTGAGACAGGAGAATTGCTATGACTTTGAGGCCAACCTGGCCTCAACTACATAGTTCAAGAGCAGCTTGAACTGCATAGCAGGACCCTGCCTAAACAAAACAAAACAAAACAAAACAAAACAAAACAAAAAACAAGAGATATAAAATAACATATAGAGGTAAAAATGATATAAAAGTCATATGGACTATGGGAGATCACCAACAAACAGTCCTCTAACACAGTCTGTTAAGACAGATAAAAAATGACCAGAAATCATAAATGGAGAATAGTTTATTCAAACTGTATGGTAGTGCCTCTTGTGTTATACCTTGGAAATATCAGGTAGAAATGATAGTACTAGTATTTAATACTTTCAACTAATCAGAGATAATGGAGCATCAGGGAGAAGAAAAAGGAGGCTATGAAGGGAACTTGTTTTTTCCCTAAAGAATAGACTAAAGGTGACATTCATGACCTTCCACCACAGTACATGGCAGGAAAAGTAATGTAGTTTGGCCATGTCAGTATGGTTTGAAAGCAAGTGGTGAGACTCTGGATTTAGAGAGTGAGACTCCTTACTCTAGATACCATTTCCCCTCTTTAATCCTAAATTTTCTTTTTTTTTTCTAAAGAGGATCATACTATCCACTCAGTGCTGTTGCACTGGGGATTAACTCAGGTGTACCAGTACTTGTTAGCTGGTTCAGTGTGCACATTCAACACACACCCCTAAACCATGGCATGAGCTTTCTTACAAGGGGTACTAGTAAATATGGGGTCTTGGATGACATATTTTCTCTTTGTGAGTAAGCAAGGTACTTATTTATTTAGAAAGTTTAGGTCCAGATGTCACTTGATCAGTATGGTGACTTAGACCAGAGTTTAGTAAATTATGGCCTTCAGGTTGAATATGTTCATTTCCTAGTTTCATCAATAAAGTTTTATTGGTTCACAGCCACATTCATTCAGACCTATTCTCCACACCTTCTTTTGTACCACATCAATGCCATGAAGTTATAACAGGCAGTGTGGTTCACAAGGTCTCAAATATATATCATGTTTTCTTTATGAAAAACATTTGTCACCTTGGACCTATGCCAGTCAAACATTCTCTCCCTTTTATTTGAAAGTAAAATCTCGGGGCCAGCAAGATAGCTCAGTAGACTAAAACACTTGCTTAGGTAAGCTTAGGCAAGCACAGGGACTGCAGATTGATCCACAGTATCATATGTAGCACTAGCCCCATCCCCAGGGCTGGGGAGGCCGAAAACAGGAGTCTGAGCTGTGTAGTGAGACCCTGTAACACAACCAAATACATTTTAAAAAAAAGGTGAAATCTTACAAGAAAACCCAATACATAAGACAGGTACAAGCAATAAATATTTCCCCGGACATCTGAACTTTTTCCTGATTGACACACATACTTTATACATGGTAGAACTTCTGGAGCAACATCCAGAGCTCCATAGAACAATTTGAGAACTATGGATCATCTTCAGACATGTCTTTAAGGAGACTGAGTGATCTTTGCTGAGATTCCATAAATGGCCTGCTCCTGGAAAATTTCAAGGTTTTTATTTGTACTAAGTGGAGAAGTTGAGTAGGTTTCTTAACCTCTCTACATTTCTGTCTCCCCATCTGTGGCAACAAGGGTTATTGTATTTATCTCACAATTTACTGTAAAGATTAAATGAGATGTCTGAATCTCTATATAGCTCATTCAGTAGAAGGCCTGGTTCATAGTTCCTGGGAAATGTTAGTAGTGTTAATATTCTACTTACATTAATACATTGTCCATGCAGCTATTAGTACCATAAATTATCATAAAATTTCATTAAGTAGATTAACATCAATACTATTTTCTATGAATTACATTAAAATATAATACATTAATATTAATGCAGATATCAATAACCTTGTCATTAATGCTTTGGGACCTTCGTAGGTGTTATAGGGATCATCATCAGTTCTAAATATCCCCAGAAACATTGAGGCTAATTGGTCGCTAAATTCAGCTGGTCACTCATTAGATAGATACCCATGTCACACGCCCGGGGAGCCAATCATTGCGCAGAGGCCTGCTGCCAATGGCTGCATTGCTGACCTTTCTTTGCATAGTCCTTTTGGTAGCTCACGTTGGTGTTTATTGCTCTGTGTCTTCCACAGAGTTCAGAGTGACACCACTGCTCAAAACAGCTTCCTACTGCTCCATCTCCGACTGCTCCACAATTCAGTTTTCAGCTATCAGCTGGGTTTCAGTGCTTCCAAAGTAATTAGCCCTTACAGGCTCTGTGCCAGTATCTTTATTCTGTCAGTGAATGTGAAAGAAACAATAATTATTATTTAATATTTATTAAAGGTCTTCCTTGTGATAGGTAGATTCGCAGATGTAACCTGCCTTATTGTTGAAGACGACAGCACAGAATTGTCAAGTACATCTTAGGAGAGTGGTGGGACGGTCGTAGGAGCCCAAGTTCTCAAATGCTGCCCCTCTGACATGCTGCAGCCAGATGGCACATGTTGACCAAGTAATTACTAATTTGTCATCTCTAAGCATGTTTTCTATATTTGATGCCAGAGTGGTATCTTCCAAAGATGACATCTTATGACTTTTGAAACTTTTAAAAAAATTATTGATAGAGGGTCTTGCTGTGCAGCTTGGAATTGTAGTGATCCTTTTGTCTCAGCCTCCCCAGCAGTGGGACTACAGCTGTGCACCACCAGACCTGGTTTCAGGCTGGCACTGCATACTTGGGGTTCTAGGGCTAGTGTTGCATGTGGTACTGGGAACTGAATGTGGGCTCTTGTGTTTGTCAGGCAGGTGCTTAGACCACTGAGCTATCTCCCCAGCCCATTTTATGATTTTTTTTTTTTTTTGTATCAAGCAGAAGGAGCTCTTTGGGAAGTTACATTTTCTACGTTTTTCAATAGACTGAACACCACACAGATGTCACTGATGAAGGCATGAGGTTGCTCTGAGTTCATCTTTGCATCCTAAAGACTGGTTCAATTCAGATGAAGATGCTGAGCTGCTAGCCAGAGTGACAGAAGGACAATATCATCTCCTGGCTAAGGATGTCTTCCATGTAGATGCAGGCTACTGTGGCTCAGTGGTCAAGTACTTATATAAGCTTTATAACAAAACAGTCCTGGGTTCATGTCCTGCCTCTGACCCTCACCTGCAAGTTGCCTCAGTTTCCTCATCACTAAGTGAAAGTAACAGTAACTACCCACACAGTTTTTCATATCAAATAAACAAAATGCACCACAGTAGATGATAATTACTGTAATTTTCCTTGTATTATTATGCTAGAAAAGAAGTAGAACTCACATTTCCTGTTTGGGGCTGGCTTAAGAAATAGCATAACAAAAATACATGAAGCAAACTTGAAAATTATCTGTCCATCTACATCCAGATAATGTAAGTGAAAAGATTAATTAAAAGCTAAGGTATCAAAGTGAGTCATGGCTGTGATTTGCTTCCATAATTTGGTGTAAACAGATTATAAACTCCTGGATGACAGAGGCAGTACCTCTACACCTTTCTTATCTCCAGCATTTTCTAACAAAGAACCTTGCGTATTTTCAACACTCACTATGTGACTGCTGAGCTGAACTGGACATCTGTACAAATTCAGGACAATTCTATAAAAATAATCTCTGGGAGGGCTGCGAGAGATAGCTTGGTAGTCTAAACATCAGCCTGGCAAGCACAAGGGCTCAGGTTTGATCCCTGGAACCTTACGTATGCTGTGCCAGCCACTGAAGCAGTGCTGCTACTGAAACTGGGTGTGGTGGCACACACCTGTAATCTTAGTCCTGGGGAGGGTGAGACAGGAGGGTTACTCGACAGGATATTACTCGGAGTTGAACCTGTGTAGTGAGACCCTGCATCAAATAAATAAATAAAAGATATTAAAAAAATCCCTGGGACAGCATGCACGGGAGACAGGCATGATGCCCAAACTAGTAGCCATACAATCAACATTACAAAAGAAAAAAAAAGATGATAAGTATACAGCTACATTCTCTTAATTCAATGAGTAGAGGTGTTTACTCTAATAGTGTTTGTAAAAATAATATCATGTCTGCACCTTGTACAACAAATAACCACTAAGAAAACAATATATAATGTATTAATTATTGAATCTGTCCAAATAATTTGATTTGAAACTGTCTCATTGCTATTTGTTCTTCAATAAAATTATGGGAAAAATTAAAAAAATTAAAAAAAAATAAAGTGAAAAACATTACAAAAATAAACAGAATAAGTACTTACATAGAACAGACAAAGGCAATGAAATATTATTTGGCAATAAAAAGGAATGAAAAAATATTATTATGTGGATGACCTTGAAAACACAAGGTTAAGTGAGGGAAGCCAATCACAGGGGAACACATACTGAGTGGTTCCATTTTTGTGAAATCCTCACTGCACAAACATTTATAGAGACATAAAGTAGATTAGTGACTACCCGGGGCTGAAGGGGCTTGGCAGGAGATGGGACTGAGAATTCTGCTTGGGGTGAGGACAATGTCTAAATTTTGATGTGAGGATAGTTGTAGGACCCTGTAAATAAACTAAAAGTTGTTGAATTGTACACTCTAAATGGGTGAATTGCTTGGTATATAAATTATATCTCAGTAAAGCTATTAATAATTTATACCACAAAGGGTACACACATTAAGATTTCTTTGGAGCAATGGAACTACACACAAATGCCCCGAGATTATTCAAATTCAAGATCTATAAGTTTATTGACTGCACAATTTACAGACAACTTTTAGAAAGCATATAAAATATAGACAGTATAAAAAACTTTTACTTTTGCTTGAAAAGTACATATGTGGTTGTACTTAACAGTACACATAAAGTTGAGATTCATACTCTATATTCTCTTTTCTAAAAAGTCTATAGACAGATGATTAACTTGAGATATAATTTATACACAAAAATTTAAAATTTGACCCATTTTAAGTGCATTTATATATATTTTACAATAAAAAATATTTCATCAAAAGAGCTTGGATGCTACATCAATATGTGTGTCCTAAGGGAACCATAAGTGACTTTAAATTTTTCTATTTTTTGTATATCTATAGTTGATAAAATGTCTACAGTGAATTTACAGTACTAGAGGAAAATGGCATTAAAATAAAATGGACAACACCAACGAAATGTGAAGGTAGGGGTTGGTTAATTAGGGCAGGCATCTCAGGGGGAAAATAACTGGGAAATTCTTCCTTGAGGAGAAAAAAATGTCACATGTGGACAATGTCCAGTGGCCAAAGAAGCAGGGAACTCACACACCACCTTAGGAAGGATGTATAAGGTGAAGCAATTAAAAGTAAGTTGGAAGAAAACCTTGAGGCACTCTGGGAACAAGTGAGTCTCTAGCTCAATGGGAAAGAATGTGGCAATTGAGTAGTGATGTCTTCCATGAGCATAAGAATGGGTAGCTACCACATTCGTGGCATGTATTTTTCCTAGAGGGGCTCCACTTGTGTTCAGTCTAGTTTCATCCTTTAAGTTGCCAAGAAATCCAAATGAATTTAGGTCTGTTTTTCAAGCTGAGTTTTGACAGAGTAGACTTGAAAGTCTAATCTGAATTCTTCTAAATTCCCAGGAACGTATTCCAATCCCCACATGCTCTAGTTCATTTGACAGCACTGGCCTTGCCCAGGGGGCCAAACCAAAGAAATGTGAACTTTCTATTTCCAGCATTATGCCAGTTAAAAGAAAGAAGAATGCAAAAGGGAGAGGGGCAGAGTAGAGAGAAGGGAAGGGAGCTGGAACCTCAGCCTCCTTGTGCCCGGATAGTTACTGAAAAGTCCCTCTGTGAGGGATAGATACAGGCTGCTCCCCCTGTGAGACAGCCTTTCCTCGCCCCAAGAGAAGGTATTTTTAGTACATCCTGGGCCCCAAGTAACTATTCATATGTCCTGAACGATGATGAATTCATTCAAACAACAAGTCAAGACCCTGGATATCACTCAACTCCAGTCGGTCATAACAGCTGACAAATATAAAATATAACATCTACCCTGCTAGGCTTGCTTTTCATTTTCTTCAATATGCATATTCAAGAACCTCATTCCATTCCTAGCTGTCAGAGATGGTGACAGTTGAGGGGGGTTTTGTAGTTTTATCAAGGAAGATTATTTTTTAACCCAAATTATTTTCCATTGTGAATGTTTAAATCCATATTAAGTCCAGATTAATGCAGGAAGCAGCTTCAAAGGATATTGACCGGGGAGAAGTAATAATAAATGAAATGGTTAAGCATGGGTCCCATCTCAAGGAATATTTTCAGACTTAGAGAAGAACAAAGTTGTTTGGATTTAAAAGATATCTAAAGAAAATATGCTTCTCAGGGATTGCTGGTTCCTTTCACAGACACCCAAACTTTGTATACAAACTAGAGCCTGTGCACTTTTTTTTTTCTTTTGCATGATTGGAATTAATAATGTAGATAAACCCTAAACAAATCAGGATTAGTGCTAACCACATCTTGGGGTTTAGGATGCTATAGGAAAATGAAGAGAGGAAGAAAAAAAAATTTTTTTTAACTGCCTGAGCTACCAGGAGAGGAGGCATGTGAAGGGGCTGGGGGAGGGGAGAAGAGGAACAGAGAGAAGGGAGGACCAGCTGAGCGGGGTAATCAAAGCTCTTCTAATCGCTGCAGCTCTGGAGATGTGTTCAAAGGCTCTTTCCTGACCACAGGCTGAGCAAGGTCACAAGTGAAATGCAGTTGCTGAGAAGGGGGAGGGGTGTCTTGAGATTTTTGGATGGCTTCGCTATCTGGCTTTGTTAGGGGGAGGTCAGCTGGATGGTCAGATTTTAGCATCCTCTCAGGAAGTAGGTTCAACTTTCTGGTTGTTAGGGGGCCATTGCAACTCACCCCTCTTCTCCCATGCCAAACATGCAAAGGGGAAAAATAATTCAAGCCTAAATGTTCATTCCCACCTGGAAAGTTTCTCCCAGAGCTTGAACTCAGGCAGAAGAATAATTTTGATTCACCCTGAGGTGAATTTTAATGAAGCCACTTGGATTCTGTGATGCGTCTGTGTTGGGGGTCATTGAAAATGGCCCCAAACACATTGATTCCAGATTCTGTCTGCTTCGTTTCTCTTGTACAAGCCCTAAAAGCTGCAGATGAGGAAGACTGAGACTTTTCCCTTTAATCACAATTATGATGTAATTCTTTGTGAATAGAGACCCTCTGAACTCCTAGCAAAGAAGTGTTCTCCACCCAACTCACATGGCTATAGAGATTTCAGCTATGGATCTAGGACTGAGGCAATCATAGCCTGAATGTCAACATTCTCCTTGCATCTTGGCCCCAAACCTCCTTAGCGACTGTCATATCTTCTCACTTCCCTTCTGCAGTGCTGACCTGCAGCCCATGCTAGGACTTGGCATCCGTGTGACATGATTTCTCAGCTGGCCTGTATTTGGAAAATACACAGATCTCAGTTTTGTCCTAATCTTCCAGCAACCAGGCTGGTCTGAGGTTTTTGAAAATTCTGGAGTCTTGAAAGATCTTCTCCCATCTGTTTCCTGTTCCGTTTTTCAGTGCTTCCTCTTCTCCCTCCTGTCCCACAGACAGGCTCACAGCCCCTGGACAGATACTGCCTGCAAAATAATAAGAGCCTGTGCTGACCACTGGTTGATCTTTGTAGGTCCAAGCCACGCTCGAATGGAAAGAAATGAAGGACCCAGGGTTCAGGGGCTCTGCTCAGGACATGATTCTTTTGTAAGCTCTGTGGCCATTTGTGGTGACTCTGAAGTAGAAAAATCTACATGTATTTTAGGGACTCTTGGTAATTACCGTGATAACTTGAAATGTTGGCAAGCAGAAATATGATGTGGGAAAAGCTGTAAGTTAGGTACAAAATGTTCAACCTTCAGAAAACCTCATAGTAATGGTAATGAGTGAATATGGGGCAGATGCATGTGCTAGAGACTCTTTTTTAAAAGCAAAAACTAAGACTATGGATATTACAAAGCATGAATTGATTTCCAGCATGAAAAAGACTTTTTTCTAAGTTGTCACATATACACTTAAAAACTATTCCATTCCATCTATAAAGCCCAACCAGTATATAATTAAAGGTAAATACAGTTAGCATGCCAGGCATTAGTGGCCCATCTAGAGGACGTTGTCCTACATAAAACGGGTCATCTCCCAGATACTGCAGCTTGTACTATCAGAGAGGAAGCTGGAGGAAAATGCAGCCCTCCCTCATCCCTCTGCCTTCTGTATAAGCAGAGCTGCCCATAGTGATGAGACTCAGCACATTTGAATCTGGTGCTAATGGCATGATGCGATTTACATCATTATCCATACATATATTTTAGATATATTTCATGTTATGTCATATATATGCATAGGTACACGGGGGTGGATACAGACACAATTATATGTGAGTCTTCCCTATCCGTAGTTTCCTACATCAATAGATTCATCCAACAGCAGAATTAAACTTTGAAAAGACAAATTGCATTTACACCAGACAGACTTTCTTCTTCTTCTTCCCTAACAAATTTAGTGTAACAACATTGTATTAGATAGTATATGTCATCAAGAGATTATTTAAATACACAGGAGGATACACCTAGCTTATATGCAGTGCCATTTTATGTGAAGGCCTTGAACATCCATAGATTCAGTATCTGAAGGGAGTCTTAGACTCAGCCTCCTTCAGATGCTACTACCCAAAGACACAGGCACACAGACCCATATGGTGGGCATTTCTAATCAAATATCTAAAATCCAAAATCCAAAAGCTTTTTTTTTCAGGGATAGAATACAGAGCTTTACATAGTACTAGGCAAATACTCTTACCACTGAGCTGCATTTCCACCCCCAAAACTTTTTTTTTTTTTGTACCAGGGATTGAACTCAGGACCTTATGCTTGCTAGATAGGCACTTGAGCTGTTGAGCTGTCTCCCCATCCCCAATAATTACTTTTTTTTTCTGATGCCATGGGCAGAAAATTCCACACCTGATCTTATGTGACAGGTTGCAGTAAAAAAATGCACGTACACTGAGAATATTGTATAAAATTACCTTTAGGTTATATGTATAATGTGAAACATTGCAAAGGTTCATATTTAGACCTAAATTCCATCCTCAAGATATTTATACATCCTCATTATACAAATATTCTAAAATTGGAAAAAAAATATCTGAACTCCAAAACACTTCTGGAACTAAGCTCAATTTTTGGTGATACAAAATTTGGCTTGGGCCAGCCAAATATCTCAGTGGATTAAAGCACCTGCAAGTAGGTACAGGGGTTGGACGTTTGATCCCCAGGTCCGCTGTGCCGGCCCCACCCCTGGTGTGTGCTGAGACTGCAGTTGAGATTGGCAATTGAGACTGAGTGTGGTGGCATGCACCTGTAATCCTACCTCTTGGGAGGCTGTAAAGAGGTGGTAACTATGAGTTCAATCTACTAGTGAGACCCTGAATACCCTATAGACCCTTCCCTAAAATACAAAAATAATTTGGCTTATTATAAGAGCTTCTCATAGGTAGATGGGTAATTCCTAATTTGGGACATGATTTGTGGTACTGAAAGAAAATTGTGAGTTCTAAAAATAACTAAAGGTAAATAGACTAGATAGCAAGGTATGCTGATATGGAGTTTTAGAGAGCTTCATTTTTTAAAAAAATAACTTTATTGAGAAACAAATATCAATGAGACAGTGTCACAACCAATTACTGGCACATTTTCAGGAATTAATACATTGCATATTGTTGTCATAGTGGTTGTTCATTGTATAAGATGCAGACATGATATCCTGTCTCAAACACTATTATAAGAAACCTCTCTATTCATTGAATTAAGAGAATGGAGCTGTATATGTATCCTATTTTGAGTATACAGATACAAAAGGGTTGTTCATTTCTATCCCACTTTTTTGGTTAGTTTTGTCAGAGATGGGCATTCCATTGTCATTTAAATACTGTAGGTGCTTGAGTTTGGCAGAATTTCCCAATATAGTCCATGGCATGGGCCCACCATTATTTCAAGGAAACAGCTCCCAAACAAGTAGGTCTCTCTGGAAGAAACCTTCATTCCTGGCCCTGCTTCTCAGTGGCCAGATGATAATGGGGTCAGGTGTGTCCTGCTCTGGAGTCTAGCCTGGCATGAAGGGGATGCTAGGACACAAGTGATAGCACTTGGAAGTTCCAGAGATGCTTGCTGACCCCCTAGTTCCTTCTCCTTATTCAACAGATGACATAGATTAGCCAGAAGCCTGTTTGGGTGGACAGGGATGGTTAAGCCCTGGATTTCCATGACAGTTGTCTCCTCCAGTGCCCTCTGCCACTGTCACAGCTTGCATCTGCCCAGCTGTCAGCCAAGGATTTTTGTTGTGGGAACTGTGGTCTGTGTGGCTTAGACATTAGTACTCATCCCAGGTTAACTTTATTCTTGGTGATGATAAATGTGGAGAAACTGTCATGGATGATTTAGGGATGTTTGGTAGAGAAATAGCTAGTTTACAGTAGAGATTTTATCAGGAAGAGGTAACAATTACACCACTTTCCTGCTCCCCTGTGACAAAGGCGTGGATTCACCCTCCCTTTGCAGCAGTTCTTTGTTTCCCATTTTCTCGTAATTGAAATGGAGAAAGTTCTCAAAATTCAAACTGGTAATTAAATCTGAATTGGATGGGATATTTGTAATTTGGAATTCTGAGAGGAAAAAACTGTGTAATATTGTTGTCTAAATGACCCTAGTCATTAAGATTCCGATGGCATTATTTAGTTAGTTGGGTTTTTATAACTTCATGAGGTTTGCTGTGGGCTGCAGAGGAAGCCACTGGCCTCTCAAGGGGAGTGTTTTAAAGAAGAGCTGCTCCAGAATAGGAGAAGCAGCCCCTTAAATTCCCATAATAATCTTGCAGATCAAGTAACTGAGATGAGTTGGGGAAAATGAGCAGAAATAACTGTTTTTGCGAGGCCAATGGAAACCATGTCCAGATCCAGGAAAAGAAAAGTGAGACAGGAAAGGGAGGGTCACATTTTTGAAGGAAATCATGCGGTATTTCGGTAATCCTTTGTTGATGAAAAAAAATTAACAGCACATTAATTATGTCTCAAGAATGGGGCGTTGCTGGGCTACATCTTGGGTCTTTCCAAGCTGGCGAGGCATCCAAGCGTTTCCTATGCTGTGGACTGGAAACTTGGGCTCCTGGACACACCATGAGCTACTCTGCAGACTCCCAATTTGTCCCAAGCAGGAGCTCTGGAGATAGGGCGCTACTTTATAAGCTAAATAATGACAACCAAATAGTTTAGGATCTTTATAAGGCTGATAGTAGTCTGCCCTTTGGAAGCAGCCAAAGTGGATATGCCAAGAAAAGATTCTTATTGTCTCTCCCTTTTTTCTCTCCTTCCATCTTTGAAAAAAATTATCAGTTAAATATATCTGTGAACTTCTTTGATAATAGTTTCAGTGTTCACATGCAGATGTGTATGACAGAAGCCCAACATGATCCTGTCCTTCTAAATGCTGAGAGCAGGGCTGGCAAGATAGCTCAGCGGTCTAAAGCGCCTCTCAGGGACCGCGGTTTGAGCCCCAGCACCACATGCCATGCCAGCCCCCTCCCCCCAGGGCGGGCTGAGCTGACCCCCCCCACCCCCGCAAAAAAAGAATCCGTGATAAATAAATGAATTAAAAAAAAAATAAAGGTTTAAAAAAAATAAAAATAAATGCTTAGAGCAGAATTAAGAAGACAATTGCCAGTTCTTTTGAAGGGACACACTATCTCAGATGTGCATGGCTGAGAATAAAAAAATGGTCACATACTTCCCCCTCTTTTTATCTCTGTTTTTGGCTGATGTCTTCTCATGGACACTGATCTGGCCACAGAATTTTATTTGGCCAATGGGACAATAGCAGATGTGACACAAGCCCAAACCAGAAAGGAGTATGGCATCACCATGGCTCAAAGTTGTTTGAAACCCTGAGAAGCCACATGAAGGATGACAGCCATTTTGGCTGGCGTTGAACGAAAGTGAGGCCACTCCTGTTTATCCATCTCAGTTAAGCTAACTCAACAGAATTGTGCAGCCTCCACACACAGCTGTGAGAAGTAATTTATTGTTTTAAGTGACTACATTTTGGGGTGGTTTGTGATGCGGTCAAAGTTGCATAACAAACCATAACCAAAGCTTGCTGTTTTTCTCCTTTAACTCTATTACGATGATTATCTTTGGATATCTGATTATAAACTGGTACACAATGACAATGACCCCCCTCTGGTTGGGAAGGTTACCAAGTATTCCCGAGGAGTCAGTGTGGGGATTGGCAAATGCCATCCCTGATACATCTGTGGCTGCAGTTCCCAGGAAGCAGTGTTCCATTTCAACTGTCTTGACGAAAATTCTAAAGAAGAGACTAAAAGCAGGGGGTGGTAGGGGTGAATTTCTATCCTCTTTCTATCTTCTCTACTCTGGAGTCATTTCTTTTCATCTCTGAGCCTGAGTCAATTCTTCCTTTCATCTGCATGGCCTGTATTACGGCTATCATAATCTCCCTCATTAATGACTTCTTTTAAGTTAGCATCTTTTTTTTATCATGGGTGCAAGAAAGAAGGGATACTGGGATTGCCTTGTTCTGACATGCTTTTTCTTTTGCAGGGAAGGCTTTTGAGAGGGAAAATTCTAGATCTGCTATATGTGTACCTTAACTCTAGACTTCAGACTACTCTTGGTTCTACCTTTGTTGAGTTCTTATCTCCTTATTTATGTGTTATCTCATTCCAAAAATGCTCTCTGTGACTTATTACCAGGTTAATCCTTTTGTAGCTCTAACCTAGGCCTACCATACTCCTGTTCCAAAGTTCTCAGTGAGTCCCATATCTAGGAAGTTTCAGTCTCTTGGCAGCCATCAAAGACCTTACACAGTTTGGCCAGACTCTGCTTTCCCAGTTGGGCTTCTTTTTACTCCACACAAATACACACCATAGCCAGCTCTTCTCAGACAAATCCCTTCCACTGCTCCAGATTCTTCCATTTTCCTACTTATAATCATAGCTATCTTTTAAGGTTAGCCTACATAACCCTTTTCCTCCATTCAGTCTTCTCCAATCATCTCTCCTGGAACTTATTCAGGTTTTCTAAATTCCTTGCCCTTTCGGTTGCTCATTGGTTATTGATCACATTCTGTGTCCACGATTGTTATTATTTTTCTCATGCTTTTCAAGTCATCCAGGCTTGGTTATGTACTCCTTGCATGAGGAACTTCTTTTCCTTTTAACCAAAGTGCCTGTCAGTGTTGTATATCAGGGTGATATTTAATGAACACTCAGCAGTTCCTAGGTCTCCAATCTCTGACAGCTATGTTTCCCAGTATGCTTCTTCAATTCCTGTCAGAGTATTACTTGAGGGTGTTTGTTATCCACCATTTCCTGAGCTGGTCCTCAGACTACTGAATCTACCTTTCTTCTAGAAAGACTTGAGAAGATGCATGGTAGACCAAGATCCCAGGTGACTCTTAGGTTAACAAAAAAATTGAGAACCCCCCTTTTCCTACAGGTCCTCAAGAGAGTAAATGGAATCCTTATGTGACTGGGTAGAATTTTTTTTAATGCAAAACTTTGAGATCTTAGACATGGAAACTTCAAGAATCCAGAGCTATGAGTTTTGAACTGGGAATGTGCTCCTAGGGAGAAGGATTTGAAAAGGCAAATTTAAGATGATGATGATGGTGATGATGACATGGTTCATATTTAAGAACAGGCTTACATTGTTCTTATGGGACTAATGCCAAACATAAATCAAATGACAACATACAAATTTACAGGATGCAAACTAAAATATACAAACTATAAAAAAGTCAAGAATGACCAAGTCTTAGTCAGTTTGATGTCTGAAGAACCGACTAATGACAGGCCTCATAAGTAGATGATTTTCTTTTCTACATGTCTTATACAAAGGATAAAATGTAACACAGAGTAGACCCTCAACTATGTTTTTAGGCTTCAACATATATTTTTAAATCAGAATAATTTTGCAGTTAATTGGAGTGTGTAAAAGAAAGTTATATATGCATGACTTAAACATTATTGACATGAATTTAACTGGTAACTCATCTGCTCTGAAGGGCCATCTGCATATGTTATGTAATTTCTAACTATGTATTTCTATCTTATATCAAGTTAAAAACAGATGTATTGTAGATTAAGTTTTGATGGGGATTGTTGAGTTAATTTGCTTTTTTAAAAAAGGAAAAGTTTTAAAAAAAATAATAGCTTCACTACCAGAAAATTTGCTTCTTAAAAATACACAAATCAGTGGATTTTAATATTTCGTAGAGTTGGGTAACTGTTTTCTACTATTAAAACATTTTCATCATCTTCCAAAGGAATTCTATGGCCATTGTCTCAGTTACTCTTCACTCAAGGTGAAGAAGAGAAAGGTTGATTTAACTCACAGTTCCTGAGGTTGCAGTCCATTCTAGGCTGGCTCCGAGGCAGAGTGGCACATGTCAGAGGGCAACCGTTCATGATGGTGGAAACAGCAAAACAGCAAAGGGAACAGAAGTGGCAACAATGTCTACAGAAAGAAGTCTGTCTTCTTTAACTTGCATTCAGGCTATCCACCCCCGGCTGTGAGTAGTACTTACACCCATAATCCCAGTGGATCATGAGTTAATCTCAAACTCTAGACATCCACTCTATGACTCCATGAGCCTTTGGTGGGACAACTAGACACAAACCAGCCATGAATAGGTTATTCCTCATTGTTTTCTACTTCTTTTCTGTCTCTGACAATCACTAACTTACTTTCTAAATCTATGTATTTTCCTATTCTGGACATTTCCTATGAATGGACTAATACCATATGGTTTTGGTGTATCTGGCTTCTTTTACTTAGATAGAGCTTGAACATTCACCCATGTTATGGCACACACAAGTGCTTTTTATGGCTGAACAATATTCCATCGTGTGCAGATATATACTAAAGTCTGCTTATTCATGTTCCATATTTACTGGATATTTGGTTTGTTTCTACTTTTGGTTATTATGAACAATGATGCTATGAGTCTTTTTGCATAAGTTTCTGTGTAAATGTAGGTTTTCATTGTGGCTAGGAATAGAATTCTAGGGCAGGGACCAGGGAGATGGCTCAGTGGAATAATTGCTTCCCTGGCAAGTGCAAAGGTCTGAGTTCAATCCATGGTTCCGAAAAAAAAATCTAGGGCATTTGTTATATCTATGATTAAGGCAGTATCTTTTACTTCTGTTATTTGCCTGCCACTACTGCTATTACTGGATGCTAATAACTATGGAATGTTTTTTCCTGAGCCTTTGACTAATTTATTCATATATATACATATATCTACATACATATGTGCATACATATACATGGTCATTTAGCCTCACAAAATTTCCATTTCATAGAAGTGAAGACTGAGGCTTACAGAGGGTGAATGACTTATCAACAAGCTCACAGATTGTTGACTTTACATTTAAGTCCAGGCCTTGCTGCCCTTAGCCATTACTCTATCTGCCCCTGGAGTGTCATATTTCTACCAAGAAAACTATTTATTTTCAGATGAATCTAACTGGGAAACAATATTCTAAATTCATGGATAATAATGCAAGAATTGTCTCTAAAGAAGGAAGGTCCTTGGTGAATTCAAAGTTGCACTTGAGTCAGGCTACCCATGTTTCTGACTCCTCTGCAGAGCTCAGATTCCAGGAACATGTGGTCTTCAGGTGTTTTCCATAGTTTCCCCTCAGGATTTGATAGTGACTGGTGGGCAATATTCTTCTGCACTCATGTCTTTGACACAAAGAAGGCTGTCTCTCATTAAATGGAGACAGCACAACTCTTTCCTGATTTAACTCTTTAGGAGGCTGTTCCTGGCTTGATCACCAGAGTTTATATATTCACAATCAATGTGCAATTTTCCCATGAGAAAGTTTAATTCAACAAACCTATACTGAGTCAGATTCTGGGTTCTAGAGAAGTGTGTGTGTGTGTGTGTGTGTGTGTGTGTGGCCTTCTGAACATCTAACAATGGCTTTTATCTTTGAGGTTCTGACAAGCTAATTGGGTAGAGAAAAATGCACCAATAAAAGGGCTCAATAATAAAACAGGCTATAGATTCGATGTTGCAAACTATGACCTATAGGCAAATGCATCCTGCCATTTGCTTTTGAAAATAAAGTTTTATGAGAACATGGCCAATCACGTTCACCAATGTATTGTCTAGAGTTGTGCCCTGCAAAACGCTGCTGAGTTGTTGTGACAGGGATAGCATGGTCTGAAAAGCCTAAAACATTTGTTCTCTGGACCTTTATAGAGAAAGCCTGAGAACTCCTGGAAAGACATGATTACATGCCAAAGCAAATGGAAAAGACACGGTCAGTGAAGTAAAAGTTGGGAAGAGAGAACATTTATTACAATGTTTGTGTTTGTACATGTGAGGTGGCAGTGTAGTAGAGGTGAGGCTTAGTCTGGGCACTCATTGGTAAGCAAGGGGTTATGAAACTTTGAATGATGCTCAAGAAGATTGGATCCAAGGAATAGCATAGAAAATGACTACTCTTCCCTGTGGCTTCTGGCAGATTTAGGAGACTGGGAGCAAAGACCTCAAAAGATCCTAACAGTCTCTCTGTGCTGCAGATATCTCTGAGGAAAGACAGAGAAAGCAGGAAGAATGCAAGGTCTAAGCTGGAATAACCATAGCCCAGAGGCAAAGCAGGGTAACATCTCAGATGACAAACGGATATAAGTTCTTATCTGGGAACAAAGGTGGGGAAGGCTAACATACAGAAAGGTCTCCACAGGCCTGCAGGAAGGTCCGCACGACTGCTGCAGTCTCTGGATTCTCAGCATGCCACATTGTACCCCACTTCTACCAGCAACATGCAGACTCAGTCTCATTCTGCCTGGGGCCTAACCTGTAGCGGCATGTATCTTTGCTTTGGCTTCTTTCTGGAGTTGTAGAGAGATTGGACATTGATAGAAAAAACATGGCAGATGCCTGTCTGTGGAAAATACAAGCTGGTGCACTTCTTTCAGAATGGCATAATCTAGCCCATTATTTTTTAAGCCATTCAGAGAATGGCCAACACTGGAGTTTCCTGCCCCCACCCCCATGACTGGCTAGAACCCAGTTGTGGAGGAGGTGCATGCATCTCATGATCTCATTTGGGCAAATTTTTTGAACCAACACCTATAAAGAGCTCAGTTTTTGCTTGTGTGTGTGTGTGTGTGTGTGTTGGTGCTGGCCTTCAACCCAGGGTCTCGGATATGCGAGGCCAGTGCTCTCCGACTGAGCAGCGCCTCCAGTCTTAAGAGTAAGTTTTGCAATGAAAAAAAACCTACTTGAGATATCAAAGAAAATGGATCTAGGAGAAAGGGAAAGCCATGCCAGAGAACTAGCCAATTCCCAACAATAACGTGGATAGTGGAGTTGGAGGTAATTATATTTTGTACTAAATTGAGGAATAATATAGAAGAGTGTAGTTCAATTCAGAATGCCTGGAATACATTAAGACTGTGGGCCTAATAACAGGCTTATGTAATTTAATGAGCACAAGTATAAATTATAAAGCCAGGAAGATAAACTAAGAAAAGGACTATTTCTTCAGGGCTCAGGATGATATTTTCAGAGATTTGCCAGATATATCCCCCAAATTAGGGGGAATATAGAAGGTTTCATTGAGCTTAAACAAGTTATTCTCACTCCCGTGTAGCAAATTTTAAGGCTGTATCTTAACATCACACTCTGCTTGAGTCTCTTATTAGAAAAGGAAGGTGGACATGCTGAAATAGTCAGAAGTCCATGAAACATGAGTGTGTGTGTGGGGGCTTCCTAGCCAACCTTATGAACAGCTTGCTGCATCACCCTTGAAAGAAATGCTACACAGCTGAGTCCAGAGCAACAGAGACACTTTGGAAGGTAGCAAGGGGTAGTTGTGTTGAAAATCTGTAGAGTGATGGCAAAGTGTAGCAAGCTCGAGGCTGGCAGATTTGAGACAAGCTTTTTTGATGCCCTCAGAAACCACCAAAAGACAAGTCAAGCCAGTTCAACCAGAGAAGAGCAACAAAGTCCTGTTCTTGGATAAGACCCAGATGAGGTGTAGGGGTCCATGAAAGTGACATGGTGCCTGACTTTCTTTTAGAGTTAATTATTTCCTGAGTGCTCCTCTGACTAGGGGGAAAGTCAAAGATGTTTTCTCTTTGAAATATTTGAAAAAGCTATTTTCAGCTATTTTTTAGGAAGGGAGGAACAAGAGCATTCCTCTCTCAAACCACAAGAAACCTTCATGAATATGGCCAGGAATTGAAAGTAAATTTGTTATTATGCTGCTTAAGTGATTTAGGCCTTTCAGGGTCACCTGAGAAGCCTTCAGAGGAGGGAACTCTTGATGAGCTCAAAATGGCATCAGAAAGCCAGGCATTAGGAAGCCTGGTATCTTAATGAAATTGACAAACAAACATAAGGCCCAACACCCTCCTCATGGTTCCAGCATTTAAAAGATGTCCACAAATTAGAACAGTTTAATAAATTAGCTCCAAACTGTAACCACAGTCCCATGCCCATTAGAAGAGCTTTCAATAGCTGTTCCATTCTCTGCTTCATGAACACTGTAGTCCCAGGGTCTGGGGCTGCTGCAGGCCTAATGTGTTGTTGTTGTTGTTGTTGTTCTTAATGCTAAACTGGGGAAAAGAAAAACTGGTTTTGTAATTATATTGGCCTTGAGTCTTACCTGATAAACAACACCGAGTAATAAGATTGGAAAATCTCTTACAATTTTTGGCACATGATTTGGTTACAGTCTCCATATGGCAAGAAGGCGAAGGAAGAAAAACCTTCCTTTCTGCAACCTTTCCCTTCCCCCCAACCACATATTTAATCCATGAGCTTATGTCAAACTTAATTATGGGACTTTTGGCATAAAATAACAGTCCACATCCTCAGAGAGAAAAACTTAAGCAGTTAATATGTGCGATTGAGTGAAATTGCTTTGCTGAATGTTTATGAGTAACTCAAGACCAGTGAAATGTGCTGATATTTTAACCATTTCAGGGCTGAACTTGTGCCAAGAGGCTGTAAAATAGAAAAAAAAAAAAAAAAAAGAAAGAAAAGTTTTTTTTCTTCCTATTTGCTGTGTATCATATTTCTTAAAACTGAGAGGGTTGGGTAAGACAATTTTATGGCACTTTCACAAATAGGTTTGTGGAGAAAAACAATAAAGCTAGAACAATTACGGAACTTGTTGCCATCTCAGGAAACTACAGGGATTCAACCAAGGAGTAGTGAATTTAAACCCATGTCTGTTTCTGAAGAAAATTCTCCTGTATATCAGTGCCCCTTACCAGGGACAATAATTTTTGATTTTGGGGTATTTTTTCCTACTCCCTTGAATCTTTTCAGACATTTTTCTTTTCCATTTATCCTCAGCCTAACAGGAATGGTTTTAAAATGTAGAGATTTCTGCCCCTAACATAACATGATGCTTCCCGCTGCCATCTTTAATGAAATATAACTCTTACCTCTGTCAAATTTTCTTTTTTCTAAATTGTTCAGAGCAAGGAAGCTCTTTTAAAAACGTTGTATTCTTACTTTTCTTCCTTATCTCACATTCTTTCTTAAACCAGTGAGCTTCGGGACTACTTATGAATTTACTTGTTTCTATTACCTTTCAGAAAAACTTGCCTATAACCATGGACCCCATAAATGCCAGGCTTTAAACACGACTGTTTTGGAAGTGCCTTTGTACTTAAACATCTCACTAATCCCAGATTCTCTTCTTATCCTTGCTCCCACCCTCTCAAGAATGTCATGTTGTATCCAGTGCTTGCTCCAAGGAGGATGGGACCCAATAGTATCATCTTCATCCACATAACCATCCTGTGGATGCTTTCAGGTTCTCTAAATGCTCCCCTAGGTTTTAGAGATGCTGTCCATCCTTATCTCCTCCCCCCTCCTTTCAAAGCCTACTTCTATGACTCTTTGGAGTGCCTGAATCCTTTTATTCTGCTGATGGACATCTTCCTTTTCAAATAAACATGCTCCTGAAAATGGACTTTTGCCATTATTGGCTGTGACAAAGTTTACTTGAGTTATATTTTATAAATATTTTCAGAGCTACTATTTAGTTGGGCACACTAGAGCTCTATCCTTGAGGATATGGTGAGTTTATGATGTTGAAATTGGAGGATATTTGTGAACATAACTGGCACAGAGCGGGATCCATGGAAGATGATAAACATTCATGTGTTCACCAACCCTTTCATTCATTCAATGTCTATTGAGCATTTAATACATAAACCTATTATATGGTAATGATGTTTTGAATTCTGTTAGGTGCTGAGGAGACAAGAGAGATCTGTATTTGCTAAAATAGGCACAGGGAAATGCATACCACACTTTGAACACCTCCTCAAACACTGTACTAAGAGCTTCACACACAACAAATGCACAATTTGGAAGTGAGGCGTCATTATCTCTTTGTATTATTTCTGATGGAGATTATACATATGTAGGCTTGAAAGCATTACTCCCAAACTCTTCTGGCCTCAAAGTGAAATACCTAAGCAATACCTCCTATTATGGAAATATACAGACTCCTGATGAAAATGGACATAGATATTCTTTACCTTCCTCATATTCATCCTTCAGATCCTAGATAAAGCTTTTTAGTAGGGTGAGCTTTTCCTGACCTATCCAGATTTATGTTAGGTCTCCATAGCTCCACTGTTCATTCTTTTGCACCCTATGCTTTTCTTTTATAGCACCCATTACATATGGTGGTGATGCATGTTCTGGGAAGGCATCCCTTTATTGTCTCTCTCCCTTGGGACCTGGTAAAATCCATGAAAGCAGGGAGTACCATGTTCCTATTCTTTGACACTCTATCCCCAATCTCTAGCACACTGCCTGGCGCACAATCAGAGCTCAGCAACATTTCTTAAATGATTTTCAGTGTAGTGATATTGATTGCAAAAGTGCCAAAGGTCTGTTAGTCATTTATTTTCACTCTGGAATCAGTTGTATAACTTTTGAAGGTTCATTCCCTAATGTCTTCTGTATAGTTTACAAGCAGAATATTTTTTGGTTTCTGTTGGACTGTTAGGAAGAAGGGGACACAAGTAGCGGGTTGCTTTTGCCCTTAGGACAGCTTTGCTGATGAGAATGGGAACAGAAATGCTGAGTTAGAAAAGTTCAGATATTAGATGAGGCTGGGAGGTGGAAAAGCTGGATATGGGAAGAGAGTGACCTCGGTATCTTCCTGCCTCTACTTCCTGTCTCCCCAGGAAGTGTCAGTCAAAGATTGTCAGGAAAGGGTGTTGTCTTGGTAACCTGAATTGGCTCTTCCTCCTCCAGGCTATACTGGGACAAATGCCCTCCTGCGCCTCCACTAGTGGAAGAGGGTAGTCAGAGGCATCATGGAAAATCCAGAGTAGACAATGTCAGCCGCTACCGAATGAACTCCAGCATGCGGCAAGGGCTGCAGCCCAGAATGCAGTAAAGCCTGTTCCTGAGCTAATTAAAATTTAATCTGCTAAAGCCATTTTCTTGATAATTTGGGAACCCTCTCTTGACTTCAGCAAGTTACAAAGAGCCTCTAAAATAGAGGATGCTATAGTTTTGCACTTTTATCTCTCTGTATTAGATTTCATAACAAAAAAGCAGTCTTAAAAAAGGGACTCTAGATACAGTAGCAATATAATTTATCATCCAAACTGGGACACTTTGGAGAGTGAAAAGAAGGGCTATTAATAATTACATGGGGACAAAAGATATAAACTGGGCTGTTCCCAGCAAATTGGGATGCACAGTCAGGAAAGTTGTAAGGTCAGGGCAGACCAAATGCATCTACTGGGCTAGATGTCCCAGGAGGCCAGGGCTGGGGCTTGGTACCCTTGATGCTTCCAGTAGTGCTTGGTATGCAGTAAATGCTCAAACTTAGTGATTGAGTTAAATCCATGGTTGTCCTTGGTAAGTTTTCTAAATAGAAAGTAGGGAAGATGGAACAAATATTTGTACAGACAGCATGGAAATACAATGGGGAATTATACAAGATAGGTAGAAGCTGGGCTTGGTGGCATACCCCTATAATCCCACTATTCTGGAAAGCTGAGACAGGATGATTGCAAATTGATGTAATGCATTGCAAAGGCCCTAGGTTCAGTCTTCTTATCAGAAAAAGAAAAGTAGGCAGGTACCCAATGCCCAAGTGTATGACATTTTCTGTGTTTACTCATTCCCAACTGTTAGTAGTTAGTTGCCATCTGTTGACATGCCCCCCAAGGGAAATGGTAAGCACTTCTCCACATTTGCATATGCATTCTCTGGCAACAAGTTTTGCTACCTCTGGTTTATGGCTTCTCATCTCCTCAGATTCATGCTGAAGCACCCTACACGTCCTAACACATACTTACAGGGGAACTACTATTTAGGGTCTGACAGGCTAAAATGGCTTCAAAATTCCATCCTGGGTCAGTCAGGGAGGCTGGCCTGCAGACTGGGGCCTACCCTGGCTGGACTCCTCAAGATATGCTGGTTCCCACCCCTCCTCCTTTGCTTGATGGGTGCTTCAGGAAGAGTGAAATGGTCCATTGACCTCTGAGGAGCCAAAGGGCATGTCCAGCTTTTTTAGAGGTTGTGTTCTCCCTGAATGACACCACAGCAAGGAAAGCCTCCCACAGCAAGAGCAGCCAGCTACCATGGAGCACAGGGCTAAGACCTAACTCTGTCTCCTCACCCGCTTTTCACCTTGCCCTGGGGCTGACCATTCCCTGCCTGCCTTCCTCCTGCCAGCTTCATCTTCTTCCCATGTCTTGGGAGAGATCTATCTCCTCTGACAGACTCAAGATTCCAGGCCGAACTTTCCCATGCCACCGTCCCTCAAAATAGCCTGCGCCGGGTTGTATTTATAGCCGTGTGAGACTCTAATGGGCCAATTTGTTTGAATTTCCACTGCTTTTGTGTTGAACTTACCCCTCACCCGTGGGCAGTCTCTTCAGGCCTTTATTAATGGGGTGTGTTAGGGTGGCGGGGGTCGTGTTCAAGATGGTAGCTGTATAGAGTGCGGGGGCTGTTTTGCATATTTACTGTTCTTTAAAGCCAGTTTTTTTTTTTTTTTCTTTTTCTTTTTTTGAGAGAGAGAGAGAGAGAAAGAGACAGAGAAAGAGGTTTCTGTAAGTAGCCTGGACAATGAGAACAAGACCGGCTGTATGCCGAGCACGGGATCCCGGCCAAAACACATATCATTAGCTTGGACCAGCTATAAGCAAGGAAATGAGAAACATATGTTGGAGAGCAAGGTTAGGAGTGAAGGACTATGGGTCAATGACAGTCGCCCTAAAACTTTTCCCTTGTTCTTCAGCTGTGGCCTGGTGGTGTCAAATGTCATTTTGACTGCCTTGATTTCTCATGGTGGGGCTGCCTGTGTGACTTTTTGTTTTCTTTTTTCCTTCACTGTCTCCTGATGGGACTTTTTTGTGGGGGGTGGGTGGGTGAAGCAATAGACAACAGGCAGAGACGGGTTTGTGTGATAGTTTTTCTCATTGCTGGGAAAATGACAACCTTGTTTCTTGCGATGCTCTCTCGAATGCCTCACTTTCCCTGAAATAATGGGTCTCACTCTGTTTGGGATTTGGATTCAGTTTGAGGGAAGGAAAGGTCGAAGGCTTTCAGAGTAGTTCTCACTGTTTCTTTCTGAAATATAATTAGATGCGCCTCATTACCTCGCACTGAAGGACTTTGGTGCGTTTTGAGCTACGTCTCCTGAGATCTTTGATGGGCTACGGCTTGTTGTATCCACTTGCATGTGATCGTATTAGCAGTTATTTTTCCCCTCGACACATTTGCCTCTCTGCCCACCCTCCCTGAGGTATCTGTAGTTGATTTTGTTGGTCTGAAGGCCACACCCAGGGAGTGTGTTTAGTTCTAGATGTGATGACGGGCCCATGTTCCATTGGCCCATCCCAGTTTCTCTTTTCTCCACCACATTCCTTTTCCTTAAAGTTTTTCCTGGACACATTACTAACAAGGCTCTGCTCTCTTCACTCCAAGGCCAAGACCCCTGTTCTCTATAAAGCCCAGATGAACAACTGTATTCATGAAACTCGGAGGCAGTCCCCAGAGAACATGCTGTGGCTACTGTTCTGAAACTGACCACAGCAGCCCAGAGAATTTACCAGGCCCCAATGCCTAGGTTTGGCCAAAGCCATAAAATGGCCACAGTTATGCCCAGCTGCATCCAGTAAGGAAGCAAAGGAACAGGATTAAGCTCCAGTAGCAAAAGAGGAAAGGAAAATGCTCCCACTTCACTTGTCCTTGGCCTTTATTCCTTTAAGATTTGAGAATGGTGTTGGGGTGATGTTTAGCATAACGAAATCAGGGCCAGCCAGATAGCTCAGCAGACTAAGTGCCTGCTTAGGCAGCCACATGGACTGGGGTTCAATCCCTGATACCATATGCTACACCAGCTCTGCCCCTGGGTGCACTGAGCCAGCTACCAAGTCTTGGCACATGCCTGTTATCCCAGTGCTAGGGAGGCTGAAAACAGGAGGATCACTATTAGTCTGAGCTGTGTAGTGAGACCCTGTACCAGATACATTAAATAAATAAATAATAGACCATTTGGGCCCCTGTTTATTTTTTGCTTCCTTTTTGGGGTCTTGTTCTGAAAATAAGCTTTTCTCTTAGTTTCTGGACTGTGGTTAAGTATCCTCAAGGCCTTGGGCAGAGTGGATTGTTGGCTTGTGTTTGGTTGGACCTGTGTTCCTCAGGTAAGCCTTTTTTGCTTCTTTGTCCTTGTAGGCCTGTGTGTCCACTGTTTCTTTTCTCTAACTGGAAGCTGGCAGGTCTGCTTTCTTTGTGTGGAGACTTTCTCGGTCACAGGAGGAAGCTTCAACTAAGTCAAAGTCTTGGTAGATCAGCAGAGGTGTGTGTGTGTGCGTGTGTGTCCACCCACTTAATGACAACAATAGAAAATATGGGGGAATGAAGGGAGCCGAACCACAGATGCAGGCAGTGGGACTGTAAGGCTCCTTTGTCAGGGAAGAATGACCTGGGTGAGGTGCCTGAAAATTTTCCAATTTCAAGGAGATCAGTTCATAGATCTCTCTCCCATTCCTCTCCTTAGTGGCAGGTGGGACCTAGCTTTAGGTTGGAGTCTACATGTTTTCTTTCTGTGTCATCGCTGGTTGTCTGCCTTTCTAATCTCACCCTTGCCAAAACAGGCTTCTGACTCACTCTTTCCAGCATCTCTTCTACCTTACCCTTCCTGGCCCAGGAGCCATGACTCTTCCTGGGGAGCCACAGTGCCTTCCCTGCATATTCTCCACTCCCTTTGGTCCCAGTCTATGTGTCAATGAGTGGCCGCAGGGAGTCTTCAGATACTCAAATCAAGCCCATTTTTCTACTGAAAGCCTGGCTATTTCTCCCACTTGGTTTGAAGTCATTTTTCCTTTGTCTTTTGTGTTCCAGCCATGCTAACTTCATTTTCCTCATCATGAGAGTAGGGATAATAATGATGCCTTCCATAGGGTTGCGAGATGTCAATGCATAAACACACACAAGATACCTTGGCCAGTATCTACTTGTGATAGGTGCTCAATAAATGGAAGCACTGCTAACATCAACTTCCTAAGGACTTTCCTGCTTCAAGGTCTCACAGAGGCCCCTGTCAGTTCTCTTTGCCTTTCTATATACCTCTTAAGTATCCTTTAAGTTTACATGTTACCCCATTTGAGGTCTTCTTCAAGGGGTCTATCAAACAGATCCCTAATCTTTTAAAGCCCATTCCCATTACTTTCTTCCATAATGCCTGTTTATTTCTTTCTTTCATAGCATTCTTTTTTTTCCATCTTGTGATGACATATTATTTGCCAACTTTGGAGCAGAGCTGCATCTAATATCCTCATCTAGTATAAGAAATATTTGTGGAATAAATACATGCAAGAGAAAATATAATTCCTTACCTGCCCTCTTTCCCCTACTTACCTTTATTCTGTCACTCACTTCTCTCCAAGTCCTGTATTTACTTTTTCTCTTATCCTCTTGTCATCATTGACCCTGATCTTGTGGCAGTGGAAAATCTAAATCATCTGGGCGCTGCCCCTACCACTTGCCTGCTCCTCAATCCTTCTTTCTCACTCATAGGCCAGCTTCTCCTTTGAGAGGCTCACATTTTCATTTATATGTAAATGATAAATAATAGAATATGTAATGTCCAGAGTTAGCTCAATGACTAATAACTCCTCATCTGCCAAGTTAGAAGAGTTTGGGGGTGAATTAACTCATCATTTCCCATTAAGAGATCAATGTCTATGCAATTACTCTATGAATATCCAAGGACAGGTATCTAGCAGCACTGCCCAAAAGACTAAAGTGATGTGGGGACTTAGGTGGAGGAGAAATACAGTCCCCACTTTTTATCTGAATCACAACCCGTTGTGTATTGTGTTGAAGCTGAACAAGGCAAGCTGAGAAGGATAATTTGCCCTGTCCTCATGAATCTCTTGCTCCTGCTCTCTGCCTTAGTCTCATAGCCAAGAGCACCAAGATGGAAAATGCCCTCGACTGAATTTTTTATTATTTATTGATTGATAGCCCTTTTTTCCCCTTAAGCCTCCGTGCACTTTACTAATTACTTCTCTGGAAATCATTTCACTTTCCCATTCACCAGAATGCTGCCACCTTTGGGAAAGAATGTGGCTGTGTGACAGAATGTGGACCTGACAACCCTGCATCAAGAAAAAGCTTCTCATGGAAGGTCTGGGCCACCCCTCCCTGTGACCCACACTCACTCTGGAGGCAGTGGTGTAAAGGCAAGAGGCTTGCATCCAGGCACCTCTTTTCATCCTCAGAGCAAGCATAAAGGTGACTCTGTCTTCATCATTTCATCTTTGTACCCACCTGGAGGTGTACCACTAACATGACTACGGCATAGAAGCAACTCTATCTCATGGTGAATAGGAGGCCCTATATCTCGTAATGCCATCAGAAGGTAAAATCTACTCATCCCTCTGACTACAGCATCCAATGATTTAAGTTATTAGGAAAGGCCCAAACAATCATTAAGTCCTTTAAGCAGGTAGCACTTCAGTGGGCTTGATTGAAATGAATTTTCTAAAATTTCACAGTGGGAAGTTGGGGGAAGAAAGAGAACACCAATTTTCAAGGAAAAGGAGAAAGTGTTTCTTTAATGTGATCTATATCATCAAAAAGGAGCCTTCAATTTGGAGATTGCCTTAATTTTGAAAGCATGTGACACATTCTGTATATAGTGCTGTGAAAACCAAGGGCACAGGCACCCTTACTGTAAAGATAGAAAGAATGGATCCACAGATGTGATCCTCCTTCCACAGCAGAACAGTGGCAAGGAGCCAACCCTGCTAATAACCATGCCTGAGATCTTGTGTCTCCATGGATCCCAGACTAGACCAAACTAAATTTTTGGTGTTAGACTTGAATCAAAGAGGCAGCCAAGTTCTGTTTTATTCAACAAGTAAAGCAAGTGTTGATTGAGTGTCTAGTGTTCTAAAGAATAAGAAAGGCTGGAGCCTTGTTCTCAAGAAATTTACAACTTAGTGGAGGAGACAGACATATAAACTAACTTGAATGTAAAGCATTATTAAATATAGCCCTAAGTGAGATGTGTTGGCAGTTAGCTACAGAGGCATCATGGGAGAGGAGCTGCTATGGAGAGAAGATAGTGTGACAACCTTAGGTGAGGAGGAAAAAGACCCATTGGCAGAATAAAGGTCTTCACTTGAGGAACCAGGAAACTCTTCTCACTGACAGGGACTTCTTTCTTATTCTGAGGGCCAACTGACCCATCTGGAGTGGCTACCTTGTTCTTCTAGCTTCACTCTCTGAATCAATATAAATTTTAATCCCTCCCCCCTACACCAACCTTTACAATTCTAAATCTAGGTGACACTTCTCTCCTGTTTCTCAGTATCCCTCCCTGAAAGACTACTTTGCCATGCCCTATGTCAGAGTCAATGGACTTTCTTTAACTCATTCATCCCTGCTGTTATTTTGAAATCCTTCATTCTGAGGATCTTCTTCTGACAGAGTCCACTTTATAAATCTGACATTGAAAATTCAACACAATATAGTAAGTATATGTTGACTGGTAAATCAGTATTTTCCTTTATTGTCCACTCATTCATCTGTTCATTTTTCCATCTGTCCATCCATCCATCCATCCATCCACCCATCCATCAATGCATTTACCCATCCACCTACCCATCCATCTACCCACTCACCCACTCATCCATGTATCCATCCCTTTGTTACTTAAATAAGCTTCTGCGATATGAGGAACTGTTCTAATTAATATAGGGGATAAAACAATGGAAAATCATGCGAAAGGAAGATCTACTGAGGCAATGGTTGGAGAGAACCATCCTCATACCAACACAGACTAAGATTTCATGAACCTTTTTGGCAGCCATGGATCACACCATAACAATGTAGTAAACTTGTGAACACCTAAACTTCTAACATATCCTTTTAAAATTTTGAACCTACAAATAATGTAGTATAGCCCAGAACCTTACCTTGAGGTCAGAGTCAGCTTTGACTCTATCAAGCACTGTGGCTGACAAGACCTTATTTCCTTATTATGACCATCAAGATCATCAAAATTTTTGGCCAAATGTGTAGTCCAAAAGATACTATCAGTTTGATTGCATTGATATTCAATAAGTGCATTAATAAAAATCAGAACAGAGTACCAAGCCTTGTCTAGACTGGTGTTTGCAGAGGACTCCATCCACTAACACAGAAAGAAACTGGCCATACTAGAAGGTTTCCAGAGGGTCTCCCTGGTCACTGCAAAGGCACTGCCTAGTGGATTAAGCCTCCAATCCATCTCTGAGGTTAGAGAACATACCAGTGTCCTATATAAGCAGCTTGGATTTCTACTTTCTAAATGAAATCCACTGGGTCCTATTAGTCTGTGGTTTGTCTGCTCCAGTTTTAGCAAACTGGAGATGGGATTGTGTTGTGATCGGTTAGAGCCTTCTGCCCTCCAAAAGGGGGAACCCACTGACCCCTGACCACAGCGTTGTCATACAGACAGTGTCAGAGGTGGCCCAATTACCTAAGAGGACTGAGAAAAATCAAATAGAAGCGGGGCACAATGAGGGGGAAAAACACACAGCAGGCCCAGTGTTAGTTCCACTGCTTGAATTACCACTATGTCAATAGAAGGTGATAAATCAAGGGAGATATTTACTGATTAAAATTACAGACTCCTACGGGAAACTGTATAAACAGATTGAAGAACAAAGCCTGCGGGGACTGAGCCCAGCCGAATCTATCCAGGCTTTGGCTAGTTGTTTCTGCTTTCAGCCAACTGTTGGACCCAGGGGTCACAGAGAGAGTGAGTTGCTCTACAGAACTGAGACTTGTTAGACACTGATCCAAAAATTTGTAGGGAAAATTTAAATGCATGTTGGGAAGAAATTCAGGGCTCAGGTCCATTCACAAGGGAACCTCTTATTTCATTCTTCCTTATGTTCCTTCCTTCTTTTTTCTTTTACTCAAGCCTGAACTAGATGCACTAGAAGGATCCAGAATGCCTCCTCTTATACCTTGCCTGAACCTGTAGATGTAGATATAGGAGTCATGAGTAGGCATGAAGCCCACCTTGCATGAAGTCGGTGGTGTGTCACTATTCCCAGCAGGCTTTGTGCACCATCCCACCCTGTTCAGCCTTTTGGCAGCCCATGCTGATATTCTTAAGGGAACAGAAGCTGTGCTCTGCCATTTTGGTCTCTCCAGGAGCACTTCGTGGTTATTGTCCTTCTGCCTCTTTACATAGAATTTTTCTTACGCAGGCTAGGTACTTTCAAGGCACACCTGGAATCATTTGTATGTGGAAGGCATTTGAAACAAGGTTGCAGTTAGATTTTTTAATGCCCTGCAAATTTTCTTTTGCTATTGTGCCTGGGGGACTGGGACCGTTACCCAGAGTCATTCCGGTCTGATGAGGAACAGCATGTGCTCATGTGCCAGAGGAACCTGTGGCAGGCTATGTAACATCTCTACCTGCTCCACTACCTAGGGGTGGTCTTGGAGTTGTGTTTTAACCTTTGTAGTCTAAGTACTATTTTCTCTCTTTTTGTGCTCTTGGCTAAGGGTATGGAATCACCATTAGAAGGGGAATGGACACAAACACCAAGTGCTCTGCCTCTGAGCCATACCTTAGCACTGCGTCTATTTTTCAGTGGCATCAGGATACAGAATACACTGACCTTCTCCTGAGAGTTGGGAGAAAGAGGAAGAAGATCCCCAGAGCATCCTAAAGTGCAGATTTTGCTTTTTGAAAGGCAGCTATAGACAACAAACCGCCTGTGTAATCAACCTGGCTTGCTCTTTGCTCTTTCACTTGGTTACTATGATGTGAGGTGTGGGCCTTCATTTGTTTTTCCCTGAAGACACACATCAAGTGCTCTTGGCCTGGGTGAACTCCTTGTGCAAGGTGTCACCAAGCCTGTCTATTGCTATTGGACCCTGGAGATCATGGTGTTGACAGGGCAGGCATCACACATCATCTTAAGTTCTGGACAACTCTGAGTTGACTTTTTTCTATTTTTTTCCTTAAGAGAAGTCATGTTTAGAGCTTCACTTGCCTCTCTGTCTGATGTAAGCCTCCTTTGAATGATTTTCAGGGTGTGTACTGATCTCCAGAGGAAATTCCCATTGTCATTAGAAGACATTTGTCACAACTTCCTGAGCTGGAAAGGTAAGGTTGGTGCCTGCAAACTACTGAGAGTTACCATCTTGTTCTCTGCTGGCTGAAAACCTCTCTTCACCCTGTCTTACTGTGGCCTGCAGCCCTTCCAATGGAAGCCAGTTGTGAAACTGGCAGCAATTTAGACCTTAGGCCAGTGCCCAAATCCATAAGCAGCAGGGTCTCAGGGATGCAACCCGCATGTCTGTAAAGAGGTTTGGTTTGTGTTCATGACTGCAACCACGCAGGCCCTTTGACCTGTGGCTTCTTGTCTCTCTGGGTGGAATATGGACTTTTGTACGTGTCCTGACGCTCCCTTGTGACTGAACCTAGGCTTTGTATCACCAATATCTATGAATCATTCTTAGGAGAAAAAGAATTCAAACTTATGTTTAAACATGTTCTTCCTTCTGAATCAAACTCAGGTATTCAACAGATTATCTTGACAAGCACTGATTGATTATCTGCTACATGTGGTTGTAAGACACAGGGCTGGTGAGTTCAGTACTCAGAAGCCAGAGCATGCAGAGTTAAGGGTTTCATACTGTCTCTTATAGGCAGCTGATGGTTGGTTAGCAAGGGAATGACCTGAGTAGACTTGTGCTTCTAAATGGTCTCGAGGGCTTGGATGATTGCTGCCATATTCTAAACATCTACCATGTGTCAGCAACAAGGCTGATCATTAGTTCTTTATACTTGTTCACATTTCAAATCTCCGTGTCACCCTATGAGTTCATCTCAACAATTAACAAATCTTGTCCTCATCTTACAGATGGGGTTCAGGGAGGCTGAGAAACTTGTCCAAGGTCACTTTGCCTGCAAGTAGTAGAGTGACAATTGGAACCCACACTGAAGAAGCTAAAGAGTCCACACTTGTAATTACTCTAGGGTGAACCTAATGTCTCTGTTTCATCAGGGATTATTAAGCAAGCATCCTGAGCAAAGTTCAGGTAGCTTGGAAAAATTGCTCTAATGATTTTTTGTAACACTGAAAGTAGCTAAGTACAGGATATTTAAAGTATCCTGACAAAATAAATAAACCTCAGGACAAAACCATTATAGATGGGACATGACCTAGGCACACAGTGTGTCCATCTACACCATCAGTTGAGCACCTGAGGTGTGTCACACTATGATAAAATGACTGTGGGAAACTACCCCTCCCTTGTATCCTAACCTTACTCAGTTACAAGTGGTGGACAATAATATCTGCTTTGTACATGTATTATAAGATTAACTGAAACAATGTCAAGTGCCCAGAGTGCTAAGCACATGGTAAGTGCTCAATAAATGCTTTGTTTCCAGAAAAGAAAAATTAGAAGAACACTCCTATTGAGTATTTTATTCAAAGAGTTATCTTTTTGTTCATGAAAAAGAAATTACTTAATAGAGATTACTTTTTGATGTTCCATGTAGCCAGTATTTAAAAACATCAGTCATTTCCTCTGGTTGACAGAGTTGCTACATAAAAGTTAAAAAAATGAGAGAAACAATGCCCATTCTATTATCTTCAAGCCTGTATTATGTAAGTATTAAATGTGAACTCAAAGGTCGTCACACTCGGAAAATATTTCCATCTGTAGCGATTCTCCAGTCTGTTGGTTCAATTAAGCCTGAGAATTTAAATTATCTCTCTAACTCTAAAAATATGTATAGATACTTTTGAAAATAGAAACTATTTCAGTGCTCAGAAGGCATTCTGGGGGAGTGCGTGTGCTCACAGCTTTCAGGCCAGCAGGGCTGATCCTTTCAGCTCTCTGCCCGGTGCGCAAAGATGGCAGACATCAGGTCAAATCAAGTCAAAATGGACAGCCTTCCTCTCAGGAAATGAGACTCTCGGTGGGTCTTCACAAGTTGTGTGTGAAAAACTTGGAGACACTCAGTGGGAAACACATTTGTCTAAAAACATTAGATTAAAAACTTCTTAGAGTGACAGCATTTCTTCCTTTCTCTCTCTCATTTCCAGTTCATTCTTATCTGAATTCTGTCAGCTCTCAAACTGACATTTTCCTGTGCTGATCTTTCCTCAGATAGTAAAGAGGGCTTTTTTTTTTTTTTTTTTTTTTTTTTTTAAACTGGGTGGATGCAAACAGCAAACCAGCCTACAGAAAAGTGTCAAGGACAGTTTGGAGCCCTAATCCCTGACCCACTGCCCTCTCCTAACTAGCTATTGACATTGAACTTAAAAAAGCTCTAATGTTGAGATGAGATAATGTTTTAGAGGGAAAGAGAAAAGGGCTACAGTGAGAAGTGTGGGGGCTGGGGAGCTTCAGAAGTAAGTGTATTGTTGGCCTGTGAGTGGAACTTCAGGCTTTTAAAAGTTCATTTTTGTTTAAAGGCTCCAATAAAGAAAACAATCCTTGTCCTTTAGACCAGTAGCAAATAGCATGGGTGATTCTGTTTGGATGATAGCTCTCTGTCCTCTTGGATGATTCTGTGAATGTGAAGTTGGGGTGTTTTCATGATTCTTGGCCTAAAGAGAAGTGGTTGTGTGTTTTCAGCATTGGCCCATAGGCTGTCTTCACCTCATCCATGTGGTGGATGAGTTTTAACTACCAAGTGAGTTTTAGAGTGCCTGGATCTGGAACTTTAGCAGGAAGGTGTAGCAGGACTCTCCATTACTTCAAAACAGAAAAAGGATGAGGAATACTGCCTGCATTCTGGTTGGATTCCTTTGCTCTCTCTGGATTCTGTGAGTTCTAATTTCTATTTACCTTCCTGAAGAGACTCTCCCACCTGAAATTGTGAATTTGTCTTGCTCCCTGTAGAACTGGGAACAGAGATAAAGAGTTTTCTAGAAAACTTGGACTGCACTATTGTGGAGTCATCTGTCTTTATTTTTGTATCATTCAGTCCTGTGTATTCATGAATGCTGAACAAAAAGGGAGTTAGGTGTGGTGGTGCATGCCTGCAATGCAGGGGCAGGAATATCCCTGAGAGTTCGGGCCTACATAGCCAGTTCAAAGCTTGGGCAACATAAAGAGTTCAAGGCCACCCAGTACTGCATAGTGAGACTCTGTCTCAATGAAACAAACAATCAGTGTCCTGTAATTTGAAGTTTGGAGATCATGTGTGAAATTGAAAGGGAAGAAGATATTCTCTAATGTCTGTACCTTCTGGAAGGTTCTGGTTTCTTCTGGGCCAAGTTCAGGGAGTCCAAACCTTTCTGGGCATTGTAGAGGCCAGTGAGCAGCTAGGGAAATTCTAATCACCTGATTGTGTTTCAGTAGGGTGGGTAGATGCCTAAGACTCTACTGCCTTTATATTCATTGCTTGAGACACTTGAAATTAGGCCTGACATAGCACTAACAGAGGTAATACAGGGAATGAGCCTGTGCTGGGCCCTAGGGAATGATCTAGAAGACTTAATAAGTCTTTTCTATCTTTAATTTTCATGGTTCTAAATATGCTGGCTGTGTATAAATTGGCAGGTTGATTCTCAGGGAGAATGGTTAGCTTTGAAAGAATGTAACAGCGGAGATTTTGTTTCCTATAGCTGTGCTCCTTGACTTCCACTTTAGTGGGTACCTGATTTCTGAGAGCAACTCCTTCAAGGCTCCTTTCACCTTCCATGGCAGAGAGCAGATGAATAAACAGTTGTACTAGGCTTCCTCCCTGAGTGCACTAATCAGGAGCTGTATACTCTTGTCTCTGTGCTCTGAGGGGCTCTTGGCATGGGCCAAGCAAGGGAGATGTGGAGGGGATGAAAGTGGGCTCCATACCATCTGGGATCTACTTTGAAATATGCCCAGTGTTTCGATCAGTGGTATCCCTTTATGGGCAGAAGTCTTCTCAGTTCTTGATAAGGTGTGATGAGCATTCATGACCATGACCAGGTAAGGATCTGAGGTAAAAGAAATAAAACTTACCTCACAGAATTCACCTATGACCTCCATACAGGGTTGCTGACCTGTTGTGCGAGGGTGTGATTTCATATACAGCTGGTGAATTCATCTTGGAAATGACCCTTTGGGGGAAAAATGGCTGTTTTTCTTTTGGCTGTCCCAACTCCCATTCCCATCATGAGGCAAGGAAACAATGATAGGCAACAAAGAAAGACACAGCTCTATTGAGATAGAGGGGATGGGTCCTAGGAGTTTTCAAGTTTTCTTTGTGCTCACCTATGGATTGCCTTTTTCTGGCTGTGGGAAATAACAGTCTCTCTTTTTCCATCTATAAAACAGGATCTTAATTACTGCTTGCATCACAGCAAATGTTATGCAAATGACTGGCTAAGATTTTTACAGTGATCTGGGGACAAACTACATCATAGCAGTGCAAAAGATCTTTCACAATGGTTAAAAGTATACCTGAGAAGGGGACCCAGATCTCTGACTATTTTGCATTCTCCATTCCCGGAGTGAAACAGACAGAAAAGCTACTTGTAGCTGACAAAAACGCCAGGACTAACAGCTGAACTCTTTTATCCAGATATAAGGGGCCAGTTCCTAATGAATCAGACATGAATAACTATTCATGGAGCCAGTACTACAGGTAAAGAAGGGTAAAGAAGTAGATAAAGGTAAAGGAGAAGCTGGATTTGATCTCTTGTGGAGGGCTTGAGTTGAAATAATCACTGGTCAGCAGAAATGTGCTGCTTTCCTAAAGCTCTACCTTTACTTTTTATCTCCTCTGAAAGAGCTAGATCCACAGCTAGGAAAAGATCCTGTCTTCTTCATGGCTGCTTGGTGGCTCTAGACAGCCTGAATGTCATAGATAGGGATGTGGTTAGGCAACCTCCCATGAGAGCAATTTCATCAGGATTTTGCAGGCCTCATACGTAACCCCTCTTAAAAATCAGAAAATGAAACAAGACATATTTCTGAGGTTGTCAGCAGGTAGATCCACTGGTTCATGGTAAGTAATCTCTCTGGGAGGAAGTCTTGGCTCTGATGTCTGTGTTGAACGATCCGCGGCTCCCCTCGGCTGCCCTGGTGCAGGTCTGTTTGCTGGGCGAAGAGGTGGTGATGATATTGCTTCTAACAACCAGACTGAAGTGTAGCCTCAGGCTGTCTTGCAAAGCCCCCTCCAAACAGCCTCTAATTAATTTTTATCCTGCCATCCCAATGAGTCCCGGGAGTGCAGCAACCCAACAACAAAAAGCCCTCATCAAATCATCTGGAGGAAGCTTTGACGTAACACTTGCAGATTTTAGATCTCCAAAAGAGATGGCTGCTGAAGAAAATAAGAAAACCTCCTCCCTTTTAGCTGCTTCCACCCTACTTGATTTCCCAAAACCTTAGCTTCTTGTCTTTGCTTTCCCAGGGGCCAGAGAAGCCAGATCTTTGTCTCTCTCCCACCCCTAGCTCTTTCAGAGAGAACGCTGGATATATTTTGCAGATGGAGGAGAAACCCAAATCCTCTGGGGTCTGAGGTCAAATACCTGCACGGGGCTACAGAGGGGCCCCTAGGGGCCCTTGAAGGACAGGAAGGGGAGAAGTCTGATAGCCTCTCTGGCTCCTGGGGTTGGCCTTCTTTCACTGTGAGTTGCATTGTAGATGCAAAGGGAAGGTTTCACAAAGAAGAATCTTACCCATGAGCACACTCAGGGGGCAGCACCCGTGGGCTCTTCTTGGAGGGCGCTGCTGGCAGAGACCCTTGCCAAACAGCTGGCTCTTAGTGACAGGGTCCATGCAGAGCCCCTGAAGGCTCTCACTCAGGTTGTGCTCCTATTTATTCCCAGGGGATTTGGAAGGAGGGGCCCCTTTCACCCTGGCCCTGCTCCACTCAGCGGGCACATGAGCCGGCCTGTTACCTTCCCTCCAGCTCGGTATTTGCTGCTCCTTGGGCTCAGATCTTCCTGATCTTCCCCCCAAACATCTTATCCCACTGCCCTTTCCAAGCTTCCGTGCTGTGTCTACTCACAGGGTTTTCCTTAGGACCTCGAAATGAATTAAAATTCAGCAATAGCCGCTGTTTGAAATGATGCATTCAAAGGTGCTGAAACCCCAACCACCCGATGCCTGGCTTCCTGGGCTTTCAAGACAAAAAGATTGAGTGACTACTCCTTTTCAGAGGACTCAACAGAGGAGACGGATCCAACACCAGCTGCAGGGGTGTTAATTTCATGATCGCTGGGTGCCAAAGAAATTTCCTTGGGACCCGCTTGACTCCACACCTCCTGAGAAATGGGGGTCATTGTTTCTAATGAGTTTGCGCAGTCTGGCTCCTTTAGAAGAATTAATCGCAGAATCACAGGCCTAGAAAAGAGCTCTTTGACAGCTTCCCTGTACCAGGTCCAAGGAGTGAGAGCTGATCCTATTTTTGAAGACGCCCATGGAGCCCCGCTCCAGTGACTAATCCTTCCTAATTGTCCTCTTTAATTTTAACCTCATGCGCTAGTGCTTTAAATGGCAGACTTCCGTTTGTGCCCGTTCTCAGAGAAGGTAGAAAGCATTGCTCATCAGAGGAATGGGCTACTCATTTCCTCCTCCTCTGCTTTTTCCTGTCTCCTTGGATGCTAGCATGGTCCAGGGGCAGCAAGAAAGTGGTGAGGAAATACTAACTATGCTATGAAGCTTGTGAACTGGAGAAGCAATAGCTGTCTTCTTGGGTTGTTTTGAGGATTAAGGGAGATAACGGAAAGACAGTGCTTTGCACCCGCCCAGGATTGTACTGGGGTGGTACCTATGCGAGGCCCCCAAATGAAAAGATGTTCCCTAGCTGGCTCTGGTGGTACTGGCCAATAATCCCAGCTACTGCAGAGGGAACTTGAGGCAGGAAGTTCACAAGTTCAAGGCAAGCCCGGGCAACTAACTGAGTGAAACCTTGTTGCAAAATAAAAACTAGTGCTGGGGCTGTGCCTCAGTGCCTGCATGCTTGTCTAGTGTGTGGGAAGCTCAGGGTGCCATTCCCAGTATGGAAAAGAAAGACAACCCCCACACCTCCTCCCCTGCATGCAGAGTTGGCCGCACATGGAATTTTAGACCTTGCCTCTAAATTTATCTTCTACCATCTCTGAGTAATGCCTCCTTGGGGACTGAGGCTTCCCCGTCAATGGATTCTTATTTGGAAGATGCCCAAGCCACACCCAAAGCAAAGCACAAGGGAAGGTGCAAGCTCCCTGGGCCCTGGTACAGTGAACTGCATGATTCTTCCGTGTCTGGGGAGCACCAAGTGAAAGGAGAGGGAGGCTGGGGAGTGCCGAGTGCAAGGTATGAGTCAAAGGCGAGGTGCAAAGATCCTGAAGGCTCAAGACCAAGCATCCCCCTCTGGGACTGTGCCTGCTGTCCTGGCTCCAGAGAGCACCTGGGAATTGCTCCACATCACCAGCATCCTGGGAGTGAGACTGGACATAGCTCAGATTTATATTCTTATTCATTTTTTAATGTTCATGTTTCCTCGGATTGTGCTTTTTTGTTTTAGAAGGGAGAAATCCTACCGTTCAGTTAAGGGGCAGCATACCAGAGAGAGCAAATGGTTAGTTAAATCCCTGGTGAGTAGGGCTACAGACCCCGGTCACACCCAAACTCTGTCACATTTGCATCTACACCTATGTCCTTGGGTAGCTGCCTTTCTGCCTCAGCTTCTTCCTTTGTCCAGTGGTGATGATAAGAGTCCCCATCTGAGGAGGATTAAGTCAGAAGAGAGCCCCAGCACAAGGGGAAGCACCCGGCCAATATTATTATTACTAATCAAAATTTTGTGATCCACCCAGTGAGGAAGCCTAACCAAGAGATTCCTGATTCAGACTCAGAAGATCTCACTAAGTCAAAGTCTTCTTGTTCAGTGGGTTCTTAAGTTTCTAGGATCCATGATGTGTTGAAAGAAATGATTAATGCGGTAGAACCTTTACCAAAATGTGAACATATGCTCCAACTTTTACTCATATTTTCAGCGCATTCATGAGCTCATCAGAGCCCTTAGATCCTTTTAGTATTTTCTCTTTTTTTTGAGCCAGGACATCATTCTGTAGTGCAGGCTGACTCTGAGCTCACTATGAAACACAAGCTGGCCTCAAGCTTGCTACAGTTCTCCTGCCTTAGCTTCCTGAGTGCTGGGATTGCAGACGTGCACTATCATGACCAGCAAAGTCCCTAGAACCTGATGAGGAACTTGTGTCACTGTCTTCTTATTTACTAGGTCACTGGGACCATCAAGTGCAGCTTTGGATATAGTAAAGGATAAACATCTGATTGGAAAATTTTATTATGGCTATCAACTGGAGACCCACAAAGGCAAAAACAAACAAACAAACAAACAACAATATAACTGAACATAAGTAGACTCTGTAAGTCTCTTGATACCCTTGATGCATGCGATTGCACTGTTTGTCTGCATTCAATGCAAGTTGCTCAAACAGAACCTTGGAGAAGAGTTTTCTCTGCCCCTATTACCATGGAACTGCAAAAATGGCCAAGGGTCACCTTGTTGAGATTTCCATATTCTAGAGACACAGAAGGTCAAGGTCACGAATGTTAGTGAACAAATATTTGATTTTTTTTTTTTTAATTTCAAGTTATATGAAGCTAGCATTTTCAGTTGGGGGTTGGGATAATTTAACAAATACATAATAGCAAATATACCCTTTGATAGGATTATACCCTGGATGATTTCATTGGTATTTAGTAGGAAGTAAGGGCTGCGCTCATAAGAGTTTAATTTTCAGGTTAGACAGAAGCATATTTCAAGCCCTCTGATACACGTACTTAACGCATACCACCTTTTCCACCTTCTTGATTTATTTCTTTACTTCTATACAACTGGCTTTGCAAAGTTAATTTGCTACACAGCAATGCCTTAAATCTTTTTTCCACCAAGCCATGGGTATGATTTGGAAGAGGAAGAAAGAAGAGATTCCCCTTGCTTTTTTTTTTTTTTTAATAAAATTATCAAGGGCTGATAACAAAAAATAAAAAAAAGCTGGCTAAGGCTATCGACAAAAGCAAAGTGATTCAGTATTTTCTTTGGGGAAGAAATACTTCTTTAAAAAATTAAGTACAGAGATTACAAAACTGCAAAATGGACTTGAGTGTCTTTATTATTATGTTCAGGAAAAAGGGTGAGAGAGAGAGAGAGGGATGGAGGGAGAGAGAAAGAGAGAGAGAGAGAAAGAGAGAGAGAGAGAGAGAAAGAGAGAGAGAGAGAGAGAGAAATAGAATGTGAAAGATAAATGAAACAGAGTCCAGGCCGGGAGACTCTCCTTCCTGTGGGACAGAGGTGGTGGCTGGAGGAGGAGAGATGTCTGAGGAAGGCGGGTAGACAATGTTAGGAGGGGGAAGAGCATACAGTAATTACTCTTTTCTTCCCACATGTATTTCTTTGCATGTCCCTCACCGCTCAGCATATGTGACTTAAACATATGAGGCACTCAACAGATCAATGAAACAGAAACAAAGAGAATGTGGAAAGTACCAGAGGCTCTGAAATTAATTTTGATTTAGAAACATACTTTCTGTAGGCTGTAATCTTATTATTATCAGCTGCCATCTGATTCCTTGAAGAACTGCTTTTTTGTTGTTGCTGTTTTAATCTGGGGGTTCAGAAGCTCTACCTCAAATGAGATAACTGAAGCTTCCAGTTTGGGGTGACAGTGAGGTTGTGGGGAGGTTCACCCTTAAGATCTCAATAAGAGTATGCAGAATCCTGTCCTTTGGGGGTGTGGAGCCTCTGTAGACTTGGGTCTCCAGTTACCATGATAACGCCTGGTGACCATATATTTGTACATTATAGACAATTAAATTTCTTTGGGAGGTAATTTCTGAATTGGGGAATGAAAGCCAAGTCTTGAAAGAGGTATTAATACTCTTTTAATCAATACTCAACAGAAATATCAATCCTGGTAAGAGAAACAGTGTTATCTTGGTGTGATAGAATCAGACATGAGCAGAATACTGAACTGGAATTCCATAGATCTTTTGAATGAAAATGGCCCATATTTGGATGACTGGTTTGCATACCCTTCTAATCACATCTGATCCAAAGAAATAGATTGATATGGGTAGGTGACCCTTCAAATTTTCATCCACCAGAAATAGGCTTAGAGAGAACTATATCCTGCTATTTCAGTAGTGTTTGAAATAACTGCAAAAGGTCACGCATCATGAACAATAGGCATGGAGAAACATTTCTTGAATGAACAGGGAGCTGAGGTCTCAGTGATGGTAGGTTTTTTGGAGGGTGGTGGAAGTAGGATACTGGTATTAATATGGTGACCCCTAGTGTCTTGTGGTGGTAGCACGACTTGGAACTGCACCAGCACCCTGCCCTAAGTAGGGCCTCCCTACAACCTTCTGATTGAAGGAGTTATTGCCCATCATGATTATTTATGTCATTAAAACTATCATGTTAAGCAAAACCCTCTTCAACTTTAATGCATTTTCTGTACAATATCCATTTCCAACTCCTGCCGAATAGAACTGAGTCTTGACATGGTTTTTATCTTATAATGTGTGGCCTCCTGTCTAAGCATTTCAAAGATCGAGACATATCAATTCATTACTGTGGTTGGAATGTCATAAACAATGGATAATGGCATCAATGGGTGGACAGTTGGAGGAGGTGGGTATTGTTGTATCCATGATCAGCATGGAACTAGGAGCACATTGAGTAGAGGACAAGCAAGCACAGGTGTGGGGCAAGGGCAGGGGTTCCATGGCTGTCATCTGTTAGATTTTTCACCTTGGTACCCTTGACTAGAAACTGTTGCATAAGAGGGATACAAAGCAAATGGTTAGATTCTAAGCAATCAATTCTATGTGTTTATGTAAGGTGGTGAGGAGAATCAGTCTAAGCAGGTAATTCAAGCTATTAAACTATTCCCCTGTCATCTTCTAGATGTATCAGAGAGAAGTTGATTTTTTGAGAGGAGGAGGACTTGAATTGTACACACCTGTGTTCATTTCCAATCCAGGAAGACAAAGCCTGAGAGTTAAAAACAATAATTAAAGCTAGTTCATTAACTATCAGGAAACATACTTGACATAGAATAAATGGGCTGGCAGTTGGTTCAAATCCCAATGCTCTTCAGTTTATGGTTATTACCCTGTTTTATCAAGTATAAAAGATTTTTCTTGTCAGTGCGCCAAATGTATTTGGGTGTCAGTACAGGAATGGAGATAGAGTATGTTAGTTAGTGTTTTAAGACTGAAGTCACAATCTCACAAAGGCTATAAAGTCTTTTAATTGCTCAAGCAGCAGTGATTATATTCTTCCTCGCTATGCTTTTTTTTTTTTTTTTTTAAGTTTCAACTCTAATGGCTGGAGAAATACCATCTGACCCAAAAGTAAGGCTGGGGACAAGGCAAGACACTACATGCACACACACACACACACACACACACACACACACACACACACAGATGCAAAATGTATTTCCCTATTTGCTCAGCTCTTAGGTGACATCTTTCTGGCTCCCCTTTCTTTTGATCTAGACCTCCACATCTGGGTGGTGGCTTGTCCTTACTACAGAACTTTATGTCTGCTCCAAATGGACATTTGGAGTGGAGCTCTGAGAAACTTCTTTAAAGACAATGCTACACAGAATATTAACTGTTGTTATTTTAATATTTTGCTATGAAATTACCAAAAATTTTCTGTCAGAAAGAAGCAGAGGCCATCAGTGGCCATGGGCAAGGTGACAAATGGAGATCTCTGCTCAGAAGCCACAGGGAAGCAGGCTGGCCAAAATACTGACCTGCTCTCCCCCACCAAATTCTTGGTTATAGTCAAATACTCCACAATATGTGTAAATATCTATCCTACTGCCTCATGACCATCTGGACTTTGGTTGTAATTTCAAATAAAAAATTTAGCAGATCTAACTATCAGCACAGGGCCTGTCAAGTTCATGAATGCTGCATTCAACCATGAAGCCCTTGGGCTACTGGGTTCAGAGTTTCAGCCTGCACGATGCACCTTCCCACCTGCCTACAGGCATCTGTGAACAAGGGGCACTGCTGGGTGACATCCAGGTTCAAGCACTCATCACACTGTGGGGGTGCATTGCTGACGTATGAGCAGGAAGGCTGTCAATGGTTTGTGTAGGCAGCGTGGGCGGCCCTTTCTAGTATGAAGAAAATGTTGTGCACCTGAGTAGCAACAGTACCGGAAACCAAGGAGGGGGAAAGAGACACACAGCACTGAAGGAAATGCCACAGTTATCGCTTTGCTGGAATAAAAACTTACACTAATTTAAAATAAAACTAGAGTACCAATGAGCCCATAGTTATTGTACTCTTCTGGCACACTGGAGGGACACTACTGCTCTCTATGCCACAAGTTTCATATTTCTGAGGAAACCTGTTGTATAGAAACACATCAGAACATCTTCTTTCACCTTTGGACAAAATGCAACTGCATCCTTGGGAGTTTCCCACCCATTGCTCTCTTGGCTATTCACTCCAGTACTATTTCATTACTTATTGATTTTTCCATGCGTCTCCGCATGGCTGTAATTTACACAGGTCCTTACAGCCCTTAGCAATTCTTAACACCTCCAGGTAAGAACACTGAGTCCACTAGAGAGAGAGAAAGTCAGCTACTATCTTTTCTGGAATGATAAAAAATTGGTGAATCTCATCACTCCCATAAGTATCTTTGGGAGGCTATGGTGGATGAAAGGAAACATCACTGTGGTCCAGGAGCTACGAGGGGAGGGCAAAGGAGGCTTGCACCAGACCGGAAGCTGTCACATTCTGGGGGCTGCAGAGGGCCATGAATTTTTAGTTCAACTTTGAAATCAGAAGAGTTTTGTAGGTTGAAAGTAATGAGAAAAGAAAGAGAGAAGCGAAGAAAGCTTAAGGAATGAGACTAAAGCTGGTTAGGCTGGTTTATTATGGGCTTTCAGAAAATCACCGGTCATCAATTTTGTGACCTATGTTTGTCTTTGTTGTAACTGAGCTTCCAAGTGGAAAAAAATGGAAGCAAAGCAAAATGTTGGCATGATGGGAAAATGTAGAATACAGTGGCAAGTGTCTTCTGGAAAGTTCTTGTTTTGATAAAACCGGTATTATGAAGATGAAAATAAACTAATATATATATCAGGAACCTGTTATTTAGATTTCCAGTAATAAATTAAACTGGCCTATTTACCAAGTCTCATATCCAGACTTCATCCCTTCTGCTTTTACAACTTTATAATTTTAAAAATGTGCTCATTTTTTGCATGGCTGGGGAGAGCAGCCAGGAGGAAGGCGTGAGGAAAGGGTTGCAGGTAGAGAGGGGTAAGAAGTTCTTGTTGTTGTTATTACACAGTAGGGCTACTGTAGGTAGAGACTAGGTGCTGTATATCCAAAAGCTAGAAGAAAAGATCTTCAATGTTTTGCTCTGAAGAAGTGATAAATGTTTGAAGAGCTAGGTAAGTTTAACTTGATTATGCAGTGTACATCTGGATCAAAACATCATAAGACTGGGGATATAGCCAGTGGTACAGTGCTTGCTTAGTATATGTGAGGTCCTGGGTTCCTTTTGCTGCACTGGAAAGAAAAAAAGACCTATGGTAGTCCATTAATTGATATAATTTTTGGGTTTTTATGTATGTATAAGTCAACAAATAAATTTAATGAAAAATAAAAATCTTAAAATGCATTCAGCTATTTTGTTACATACTTCTAGGAGTTATATTTGTTTTATCAATAAAATTCCTTCATGCATATTTATTTTATATAGTAGTTATGGTGAGAATGTGATTGATAAATGTGAAAGAAAAAATGATATTTTCTTCATTATTTACAGAATACTTTATTAGTTTCTGTAATCAAACCCACATACACAAGACCTTACATATTTAATACAGTGTAGTACCCCTATACAAATGGAAAAGAAATTAAGCTTAACATTTCTAGACCAATATGGATGGTAATTCCTGTACAATGCCAACACAACATGCTAAGCTGGGATGATTTGTTTCCAAAGTTGATGGCACAGTTAAAAAATTAATATTGTCAAATAATCATAAGAAAAATGATGTGACTTTTCATTTAAAGACAGGGTTGGATTCTTGCTTTGCTTCTTCTATAAAATGATAGATACTAAATTCCCTCAAAAGACTGGTGTTTGCACCAGTGTGGAGAAGCCACTGACTGAAACAAACAGGTATATATCAGACTGTTCACACAGCTGTGGTGGTCTATCTAACTCTATGACCTGAAAACAATTTCTAGATGATTCCATAGCAATGAATCTAGTCAGAGAATTACAGAATGTTTTCTTAGGTTAAAGTGAGTTTAAGAAGCATCTGCATTAATTATTGTTTAATTTGTTAGAATCAGTGAAAATGATTCAATTAAAAGAGCTATGTGGCATTTGAAGGTAAAGCAATCTCTATTGCAAAAGTGACATTTTACTTTTTGGTCATCTATTACATATTACAGTTATTAGTAGTAGCATTGCTATATGTACTTCACCTGACTTGTACCTCCTGATTTTCCAGCAAGTGGGAATTTAATGAGGAAACTAGCGATTAATGGTGGTCACATTCTTCGTATCTCTTACCCCCCTTTTGGAACAGGTGCTCTCTGTGTCCTCTGTTGCTGGGAAGCTCCCCTCAGTTTACCTACTTTGACAAGGGCAGATCTATCCTCTAGGTCTGGCTTGGTTCAGTATTCAGACTGAATACTTCCTTACTTTGTCCAGAGTGACAGACCCAAGGGGAGACAAAGAGAACTCAGTCCAAAACTTCTGCTAAAACCGCTGGCAATGGGGAAAGGGAATGCCTCTCCCCCGGGGACATCGTAAGGGTAGAAGGTGAACATGTGGCTGCTACTACTGTGGGCAAGTAGCCCACCCAACATAAGGTAAGTACAGAGGAAAATCAAGCCAGAGTGAGTGTGGGTAAAACTGAAATATTGTCAGGAAATATTGCTTGAGATGCTGAATCCAGCTGAAGTCTTCTACCTGAGCTATTTTAGTATATAAATTGATACTTTCTCACTTAACTGTGCTACTGTGAATTTGGTTCCAGTTAGTTTTGATCAAAAGTGTCCTGACTATTCAAGATAAGTTTGTCTATGAACAATCTGCATGTCTCAAGTGGACTTCTTTTGTTCTGAAATACATCTAGCATGTTTAGACGGGTTCACATAACTAAAAGAAATGTAATGATTTTGTTGTCCATCTGAGAAGATGCTGCTAAAACATCTTAGGTCTGTTCCCAAAACCATTTTTTGTATGAGAACAAGAAAGGAGACATCCAATTTTTTTTCTTAAAAATAATAATGGAATTGCAGTGCCTGGGGTTCAATCCCTGCCAGCCCTGCCCTGGGGTGGGCTGAGACCCCGATTGAGACTGGGCATGGTGGCATGCACCTGCAATCCCAGAACATGGGAGGCTGTAAACAGGAAAAATCACTACAAGCCCAATCTATGTCGCGAGAACCTGAACACCATGTAGATCCTGCCCTAAATGCAGAAAAAAAAAAAAAAAAAATAATGGAGAGGAAGATTTGCTATTTTTGCTTTCGGTATTAAGAATTACTTAAGATCTCCTTAAACATTGTGTTTCATTGGCATCTACAATGCCAAAGAAAGATCTGAGAGTGGAGTAGGCACTTAATAGACTAACTTTATTAGAAAAAATTCTGTCAGTTATCAATGCTTATTATATATCAAGAAATGAAAGGCACTTATGGCATGCCAGTGCTTCTGAGGAATTTAATGCAACCTAAAAATGATCAGTGTGTTCTCTGAAGATTGACAAAATTCCCAGAAAACACCAAGAACATAAATCAGTGGGAAGAGCCTCTTTTCCCGTGTGACTGACATAATCACCTTCTGCAAAAAGGCATTTAAATGCAAAGATCTAAGCTCACTTTATTCACTTGAAGGCTGCAGGAGCCAACTACCTATTTCTTCCCCCAGAGGACATGTGAGAATACTAACCTTGTTTGAATTCACAGATGTGGCCAAAACCTGGGCTACTCCCAGAATTTCTTTGCCCTTGGAATCCTCTAGGATGGACACCATTAAAAGAACACATTCATTTTGAACCAACTGTTTCTTAGGTATTTATTTCCTAACCATCTGTTTCTGACACCAACTGCTAGCCAAAATATGAAGCCACGTGAAAGCCACATGGAAAAAAGAGATCTGAAGTCAGAGGAGAAAACACAAACACTACGTGGGCAAAAAGTCTCAAAGGGTTTCTCTAGTAGGGCAGCTCATCCATATGGCAGTGTGACTCAGGGTCAAAATCAAAGTTGTAAACCCATGGCTATGGCAGGGGAGATGGGCGGCCTGTTGGACTCAGAAAGACGGCACTGTGGCACTGAGAAGTGGGCTGGGCAGATGCTGTGCGGGACCAGACAGGAATTCCATAGCAGGAAGACGGACTTCAGCACCGCTAGTACCTTTCTGGACTCTTCTCTCTGTGCCTCTCTGTTCCAGCGCTGGTAGGCTGCTTGCTAGCCTTGCTTTCATGTACTGTGCGCCTCACAACTCTGCTTTTGATCACCCTGGTCCTTCTGTCTGGAATGACCACCTCCTTTGCTCTCCGTCACCCCATCAAAGCCCTCAGCTTCTCACCCACCTCCCTGTGCTTTCATTCCCAGCCCTGTGCATGCTCGCTGCTACCTGGGTGCCATTCCATAGCAGCCTTGCTTTTTAATTTTTTTCCTCTCCCATGCTTTCACACAGTTTTAATTTTTTCTTTCTTTCTTTTTCCCTTCTACCTTCGGCTTGATATTCCCAATCTCTTCTAACCACCTCTTCCTGGAATCCTTCCCTAATGTTTCACTGCAGCATAGATGACACTTGTCCCTGCTCCTGGAGCTCCCAGGGACTGTTCCATCATCCAGCTTCAGTGACCTGCCTGCAGATCTGTTCCGTATGCCTGCAATGACCTTGAGGATGGAGATCACAAACCAGCTGACTGTATTTCTGTGGCAGTGTCTGGTGCCCATCAGGAAGCATAGGTGGGCAGATATATGGCTGGATGATTTAACTGTTCAAGGCCCTGCCCTCATGTTACTTCTTCTAGAAAGTTCCATGGCCTGTCCAGACCCATTCATACTTTATATATATATGATTTAAATTCCCAGTTTAATTTGCTTCATGGAAAGGCCCTGCCCTTGCTACAGAGTATAAGCTCTTTGAGGTCAAGATTTAACCCTCCTTCATCTTTATAGATCTAAGGAGGCCTTGTCCATGGTGGTATTCGTTTGTTTCTTTCTTTTTTAATGTATTCCATACCTGGTACAGGGTCTCACTATAGAGTGCAGACTCAGTGATCCTCCTGTTTTCAGCCTCCCCAAGTGCTGGGATTGCAGGTGTGTACCACCACACCTGGTCTTGGTGGCTGGTTCAGTGTACCCGGCATGGCATGTGGTCCCATTTGTTTCTGATCCATGAATACTTAAGGAAATTTGTATGGTGTTCTGAGGTCAGACCAATATGAAAGCCACTCAAATAATTACTGAATTGGACAAGCAAACCTTCCTTGGATATTAAAACAACTGATCATCAAGCCTAACTAGTAAAATGGAATGGGTCTGGAGGAAGCTCGGAGTAGTAATACACTCTCATGCACAGTGAGCACTTACTGCAGGACACAGGCTATTTTTGGCACCTTTCCTATCTCCCACCACCATTTACCAGCACTGAGTGGGACCTCAGCCTAACCTCCATTCCCATCAGTAACCATTGCACACCTGTAACTCAGGTGAGAAAGTTGGCTATGTGTTTTGAGCTTATATATGAAGGCTGAGATTATATGGATTTGTTCTGAGGGTTAGCAGAGAACCTCATAAATTGCTCTCTGCCCACACTTGAGAATTTAAGCCAAAATTATTTTAAATTCCATTAACCTGTTCCTCTTGAATTTTAAGAAGTTTTCAGCAAATAAACAGCTGGCATTCAGACAGGAAAGGACAAATGAGGATGTTTTCTCTTCTGCAGGGTATCTTAACTACAGAGCTAGTGTTTCCCAAAGGACAAGCATAGATCCTGCACAGGGCCTCTATGCCCCTCATAGTAGGGACCATCTCTGTCTCTCCCCCTCCGAGGCCACAATATAGAGTAAACACAGGAAAGCATGTGGATGCTTAGCCCAGTGAGAGATTACATGAGGAGCTATTATATAGGCCCAGCCCTTACAGTGATCTCAAGAAGACAGGAATTGTTCTCCTCATTTTATTTATTTCTTTTTGCAGTACCAAGGATTGAACTCGGGACCTTGTACATTCTAATAAGGTGTTTATGCCATTGAGATTTCTCCTTGGCCTGGTTCTCCCCATTTTAAAGAGGTTGATAGTACTGTAAAAGAAGTTAACTTTCACAAAGCCAGACTGTTAGTAAACAGCTGAGACAGAATAGGAATCCAGCATTAGCTGAGTCTATGTTACTCATCAACACTACTCCATGGCTTTATGACTCCAAGAAAGTGATTTTTTCTTTGAGCTGCAGTGTTTATTGTGGGAAAAGACATTAATAAGTGGGATAACAAATTTGGGCTTGACAGAGGTTCTGATTCCTGGGGCCTGAGGTGACCCTGAACTGTATGGTCTAGAGTGTAGACCATACTCTTGAATGGAGGGCTAAATCCTAGGCATATAATGTAATTTCAGAGGCCTCTTGAGAAAGAGAATATCTGACTTACCTTGTGATCTCACAGAGTTGTTACCAGAAATAACTAATAAAAAAAGCCCACAACATGTCTAAGTGCCACAGTGACAGATGTGACTGTACATAAATTAGTCTTGCAGAAAGCTACTTGCTCAGGGTCATCATAAATTTCTGATGGTGCAACACAAGACTGATTGTATTTACTTTTGCTCTCTGTCAGGTGGAAGAGCCTGATAGGCTAGTAAAACAATTTAGTTGGCTGGTAAATTATCTGCAGGATTGATTAGAAATAGGAAGCGAGCAATTGGCAAATTGTCAATGCACAGAAAAGAATGTTCAATAACTAGATCCAGAGATTCAATTAATTTAATACAGGGGCACTGTTTGAAGAGGAGGTTTCATTGAACTATTGTGATATGATTTGGACTGAAATTACTCTGTGTGTGTGTGTATGTGTGTGTGTGTGTGTGTGCATGTGTGTGTGCGTGTGTGTGTGTGTGTTGAAGATAGGTAACACAGTACTCAAGTTGGCTCTCAAGATTAGGAAAGCAGTAAAGATAATACCCAAGGGACAATAGTCCTTACTGCTCATCATGCTAAAAGAGATCATTTTGTGAAAATTAGAAAGAAAACATCAGCCACGTAATAAATTACTCTATGTATCCCAAGAATTGGAAGCTGGCTGCTATTGTTCTCTCTTCCTCATAAATGATGTGCCTAGATTATACCATCACTCTAACATGATTACGTATGCAAATGACACAGACAGTTATACAATTTACAATTTGGCTGAAATGGTTAAAGAAGTGGCAAATGGACTTTGACAAATTGCAATTTGAGGCTTTAAAAATGAACTTTTATCACAGAGCAAGAAAACAACGGATATTCAACTGTGCTTATGTAAATTCCTGGAGCAACGTACAATAGAGACGAAATTGATGCATGCTCAGTGACATTTCCAAAATGAACTCAACTCCTCACTCTGGTTGGGAAATGGATTACTCAAATATAGCTCTGGTTAAATCAAATATTGGATTAATAGGGAATTATCATACATACCACACATGGATTACCAATTTTAAAAGAATTAGGCCACAACAAAATACATCTAATTTAATATTTCTTTGATGAGTCAGAGGGCACTTCAAGATCTCGCAGTACCCTCAGGTCATCATTATGAGCCACTATTGACACTGGTGAGGCTTGGGAGACAGATAATGAAGAGATCTGGTCGGCAGAACCAAGAAGAAACAAGGGGCCTGCTGTTTTTAGACTTTTATGTCAGGGTATTTCCTTTTCAATTTCGATCCCTTTGTACCCCTAGGGAAGTCTATAGTCTGCCATCCCTTTCTTATCCAGGCCAGAGCTTGGTTACGTCATAGTAGGATATCATGATGTTTTTCATTCAGAGATTCTTACTGGCCTCTGTAGCCTTCTCTTCTATTACCATATACTCCATGTTTTTTATTAAGTATGTTTACCACAACTTTCCTTTCCTACCCCTACACAGATGCTATCTCTGTATTCATACAGTTCTGTATATCAACAGGTTTCACATCTGGTTAGTTCGTTTGGTTAGCAAATAGGTAATACTGAAGTCAAAAGAGGGAATTCAGTATTAATTCTCTCAGACTGGAGATTAAGTCTGATGCCAGTGTGAGTCAGCCATCTTGAAAACGCAAGTGAGTCAACGCCAGGAGTTAGCAAGTGATTTCTGGGAAAATAACGTTCACCTCAGTAAACATTGAAGTCACACAAATTGAAGTAGGGCCCCATTTTGTCTGTTCAGTCAGTTTGGAAAACAGGAGAGAAGAGGTAAGAGAGTCACTGCGTGAGAGACAGAGAGAACCCAGAATTGTCATGGAAAGTGAGATAGTGGCCTAACGTGGCAGGTGGTAATGCAAATTGGGACAACTTTTTGGAAAGCAATTTAGCAATAAAAGAGCCATACTCCTTGTCTTAGTAGTTCTACCTGGAGGAATCTAGCCTATCCTCCAAACTCCCTCTTTTCTCCACAATGTTCTCCTCACTATATCCTGCTTTTTATCACTATTGGTGACATGTTTATGTGACAGATATCTCAGAGAGAAAGCTAGATGATTTTTGTTTTGAGAGACTGCATAAAAAAAAAGACTCTAGTAAAGAAAGAATTTTGTTTGTGTAAAGATGTTAGTAACAATATAGAAAGGGCATCAAATAGTATGGACAAAGAAATTTATTACAAAATCATTAGCATAACTAGTCTAGATGTTGACATTAAGAATGATTTAATCATTCACAGTGCTATGTATTTTCAAAGATTAAAATACATTAATTTTTATAATTAGAAATATATTTACATAAGTTTCATAAGGCTAATTTAAATAAAATGAAAATGTCTATATTATAGTGGTAAGTGACAAAAATGGGGGTCAAGATGAAAAAGTACAGTGTGCACATGTAGGAGAAATTTGTCCAGAAAATGGAGTGAAAGTAATCTATTGTTAAGAGCCCTAGACAGGTAGCTATCTCTGGATTGTGAAGTTATAAATACCAGTGTCCTATTCTGTACTTCCTTTAAATCACACACTACTTTTTTCCCCACACATTACTTTTACAGTGAAAAAATAGTGAATAAAATACCTGGGAAAGAAAATATTGTAGTACAAAAAGAATCAGCATAAGAATGTAGATAAAATGGTGAAACTCTTACCAATATGTTCCCAAATAACTTTGCAATAGCAAAGTAACAGAAGCTCTTCTGGAAAATCAATAGTATCCGTCTTAGTTACTTCTTTGGTTGCTGAGACAAAATAACTGAAGCCCACAAGTTAAAAATGGAAGGTTTATTTCAGCTCATTTTGTAGAGGTTTCAGTCCATAGTGGGCTGGCTACAAGGCAGGGTGGCATGGCAGAGGGGCATCACACAGGAGAAAGATTTAATGGTGTGGCAGGAAGAAGGCAGCAAACAGCAAGGCAACAGCAGCAGGCCTGCCTTCTTTCTATCCCTTTATGTTCCACCCATGCGACCTATACTCAGGCTGGGGCTTCCATTTTCCATGCCCTTAATCCACATTCATATAACCCTAATCCAGTTACCTTCAAAATACTCTACCTATGACCCTACGAGGCTTTGGGGGACATCTAGATACAAGGCATAAGCTTTGCAGTGGGTTTTACAAGTGAAATTACCATTTTATAAGTGAGTAGTGGTTAAATATTGCCAGTTGCATATGGCTCAACCCATTATATGAAGAGCAACACAATTTTCTACTGTAAATTAATTGCTATATGATCTATTTTTATTTTTCTCATTTACTTTACTATTTTCATTTTTGCTTTTGATTTCTAGTCAGCAAAAGGCCCTTTATTTACTAGGGTGGCAATCCCTCCCCACTTTCTTTGGTCCCACTGGGCCTGTTTGAAACTTATGAAGGATGCTAACATGCTTTTGTTTGTCAGGGTTATATCTCCTGATAATACTAGAGGTTGAACTAGAGAAATTAAAACATTTATTAGCTTATTTGAAAATAAAATAATTAACCCATTATGTGGTAGTAACACATTTAAATGAAGATATTATATTTCCCCAATAGAAACCATTTAGTGAGAAGAGAGGCGTTACCTGGGTCTCTCTGTGATGCTGTAATAGAAAACCACAGGCTTGGTAATTTATAAACAATAGAAATTTATTTTGCACAGTTCTGGAGGCTGAAAAGCCTAATATTGAGATGTTGGCTGGGCTGGCGCCAAGTGAGTGCCCTGTGTCTGCCTCCAATATGCTATGGTTTGTGTTTTGATGCCCCCCAGAACCTCAGGCAGCCACAAGAGGTAGCTGAATCTGGAGTGTGTGATGCTGGGATGAAGGGTGTGTGATTAGTTCGGCGCTGCCCTAATGCCAACAGCCTGGCTAGAGCACAAAAGGGGCAGGAAGATGCTGTGGAGTTCAGTTGCTGCTTTTGCTGTCTTCTGCCCCCACGAACAGTTTCCCCTCCACCGTGCCTTGGTGCCCGCTGAGTGTGGCCTAAAGCCTCTACATACTGTGAATTAAAGAAACCCTGGTATGCTAATGACAGAATGAAAGTGAAAAAGGCAAATGACATCCTCACATGAATATGCCCGTTGTTTTGACCTCAGGAAACCCAGGGCTACAAAGAGTACACATTGGGTACCTCTCAGGGTCGTGGCTCCTCCAACAACCACGCATGCTCTTCTTCTGCAGTGGACAAGAATGCACACATTTGTACACGCACAGGCAGGAGTGAATCTGCAAATAATGTTGGAGTCCACAAACCCCCTGAACTCTAGAGATACTTGGCTTAGATGGAGAATAAAAATTATTCTGATGCTGAGTTCTAAAGTGCCTAGGTCAAAACGATACTTTGCTTAGGAATTTGATAATTAATGATGCAAGGGAAAAATAGTTCCATTAAAATTAGAGAAATAATGTACCTAAAGTCACCAAAGTACTGAATAAAACTAAGTGGCACAGAGTTGTTAGATCTGGTTAGCTGAGTTCTAGCACAGAGCAAAGGGGCAGAGAGTAAGGGGAATTCTATCTTTCACTTTTTTCACCAAAGTTGTCCTTTCCAAAAATATTTAACTGGCTGAAATTCAAAGACGTGCTGAAAAAATATAAATATATATTTTGGGGATAAAAAATCCATTAAATTTTTTGATTGCATTGAGTGGCCTATCAAGGGTGTGTGAATAATGCCAGGAAAAGATACTTTTCTCAAAATCAATAAGTTGAAAGTGCTGTTTTAGGGTTGCTGGAGTTGTTGGTTGTGTTTCAGAGTTATTCCTATTGACCTGAATTCAAAAACAAGGTATTGATTTATAAAGTACCTTCAGTAAATAAATGCACATTCTTTCAGCTAACCCTAATAACCTGTAGCATACAGAACAAGGTTTCAGCTCAGTACAGCTGAGCTTACAGTGTCACAATTAATCCCTTCTAAAAGCCATGAGGCTGCTCTCACACTGGGGAACAGCACACAAACAGAAGGCAAGAAAACCCTGGAAAGAAGAGAGAGAGTGTGGAACACCTTAGCCTTTGTTCTGAGAGATTTTTCTAAATGTCATAGTTGTTCACTAAGCATTTGAGAGACCCAGATCAAATATGGCTCTGTAATGATGGATGGCACGGCTCATCAAATTCTTACTTCTAGCCATGACTCTGTTCCACGAGTCAGGTCACAAACCAAATTGGTTGCAAACAGATCAGATTTCACCATAAGGTTCCAAGTAAAGAAGGTAATTCATTTGGAACCATATGTATTTTTGTTAAATGGTAAAACATTTGTACTTTGAAACAAAGTATAGTACTGTAAGGTATGAAGAGAGGGAACATTAACCTTACTCTGAACATTCTTGCCACCTTCATTACAGCTTTGGACTTTGCCCACCATGCTTGCTTTGCACTTGCTTTGGAGCTGAGCTGGATTGACTAATAATGAATAGTACTATATGTGCTAAAAAGCACACAAAAGAGGTTTGCAGCAAGTCTATCTGTCCAGGTCTATCTGTAACTGCCTTCTCCACTGGAGGAAGCTCTGGCCACAAGTCGGAGTGGGGAGGAGGGCCACGCCATGATCATCACCTGAGTGGAATTCACCAATGGAAGCAAAATTTTGCCAAATGCTTCTGTCTGAATTGAATTGTTCAGGAACAGTCGCTTTCATGAACTGACGTGAAAGCTCTACTGAGCTTTCCTCTTGAGATTGAATAATAAATATAAGCAGAAAGGCACCTCTTTGGTTGACTGTCGTGTTCATTCTAGAGGAAAAAAGGGAGATGCCCTTGGTCCCTGGCTTTGGATTTAAAGTCCACATCAAGAAAATATTCGATGTGCATTAAGTCATCAGCTACAAATACTGGTTGATGGGACCAGTTTAGAGGGAAAAACACTCCCACCAAAACCAGTTTCCTCAAAATAATTTTCTACTCATGGTAATTGACTTGCCTTTTTGTGAGGTAGTGAACATCATGAAAGCCAGCTTGAGCAAAGTAGGGAATTTCGGGCTTCTGTTCATTGGGCTTCTTCTGGATTTTTCTTGAGGTCAATGACCAAAGACACTGAAGAACAGTGATTAGGGTATTGTCCAATACCCTCAAGAGAAATTTATTCACTGAAAAAACAAAAGGTGAAGTGTGGAATAAGATAGCAATCAATGAGCAGAAATGAAACAGGGAAGTACAAGTACAAAGCAGGGGAAGTTTACTCATGTCCCTGAGTAAGAAATCAAAAAGAAAAGCAAATGGAGGAATCTTCTGAGCATTCACAGAGTGAGACCTACAGAAGTCTCTGCACTTACATTTGAAAGAATCTACTTTTAAAACACACTTGAGTTTTATTTCTTTTGATTGTCATCATATTATTTAAATAATCCACTCCTTCAGATTGTGTTCCTGGGGTAGTGTGATTCTCCTGGAGGTGGTTTGGGCTGGGGGTGCTCTGTGAACCAGGAGCTTGGGGATGGGGTGGTGACAGGGGCCTTCAGTGGGTGGAGGGCTCTGGGCCCTCACACCTGGCTTCCATCATAGACTCCATTTAATCTGTTTTCATATATTGAGGCTATGAGTAAGATTTTATTAGCAAAGAATTCTGTTGCTCAAAACAATGACAATGAAAGGTTGTAAGTCACTGGTTTGGGCAGACTGTTTAAACTGAAGTGGACTCTGAACATTAAGAATTCCTCTGTAGGAATTCCTCAGGTAAGTGCTCTTTTCAAAAAGTTTCAAGTTATCCATTCTCATTAGCTCTATAAGCTATAGAGAAAACATAAAAATAAAGCAACAAGCTGTAATTCCATTACTTTGAGATCAGAGCTATAACTTTTGGTGACTATTCTATTATTTTATTGTGGTTTTTCTGTTCTGTTCTGTTCTGTTCTGTTCTGTTCTGTTCTGTTCTGTTCTGTTCTGTTCTGTTCTGTTCTGTTCTGTTCTGTTCTGTTATGCTCTGCTCTGCTCTGCTCTGCTCTGTTCTCTTTGTTTCAGTTCTATTCTGTTCTGTTTGTATTGTTCTGTTCTGTTGTTCTATTCTGTTCTGTTCTGTTCTGTTCTGTTCTGCTTTGTTGTGCTATGCTCATTCTGTCCTGTTCTGTTTCATTCTTTTATTTTTGAGGCAGGGTTTCACTATGCAGTTTAGGCTGACCTTGAACTCACTTTGTAGCCCAGGCTGCCCTCAAATCCACAGTGATCTCCCTGCTTCAGCCTCATGAATGCTGGGATTTCAGATGTACATCACTATGTCTAGCTTAGTATACTTTCCCTATGCATACATATATGATATTTTCCTTGTTTTCTGTTCCGTTATTGTGGTTGGGATTGGATCCAGGGCCTTTGCACTGAGCTATATCCCTAAAATATTTTATTTATTTATTTATTTGAAGTACCAGGGATTGAACTCAGGACCCTGTGCTTGCCAGGTAAGCACTTATTCTACTAAGCTATTTCCCTGGCAAATATTTTACTTTTTATTTTGAGACAATTTTGCTAAATTACCCACATAAGATTCAAAATTGTTATCCTCCTTCCTCAGCCTCCCAAGTACTGGTATAGGTATGTACAACCACACCTGGCACTTTTTGTGTCCATTATTTTTTTTAATGAGTCCAGAATATCTACGTACTGTTTTATTTAATTTTTTGCATGTTATATTAATAACACCTATCCATGCCAATAGCTATCACTTCACATCATACAAAGGTGGCCTGGGCTGCTAGTGTGTAGAATTTTATCCGCTGCTATTGCACGTCTAGTTTATCTAGCACCTTGCTGTAAGGCATTTGTCCTGCTGTCACAGACAGCTGCTACAAACATCCTAGATAGTTCTATAGGATGGAACTTCTGAACTGCTGTGCTCTGATACGCTGGTAGAATGCAGGTGGGTGACAGGTATTTGACATAGGCAGCCTCTCCAACCACCTACTGATCTGTTCCCAACGCCTATCCCTGTCATATGGGTCTGTGAGTTGCCTAGAATGCCTGTCTTTTTTTTGTGTGTGTGCAGGGTCTCACTATGAAGCTCATATTTGTAGCGACCCTCCTGATTTTTGCCTTCCTAGAGATGGGATTACACGCGTGCACCACCATGCCTGGATTCCATCACTGGTTCAGTGCACTCAGGGGAGTTGGGGTGGCATGCCACGTGGTGCCAGGGATTGAACCCTGGCCCCTGTGCTTCCTTAAGCAAACACTTGGTCCACTGAGCTATACCACTGGCCATTTGAGTGCCTATCTTTTTTCCCCTATATTTTACGGAAGGGTCTACAGGGTGTTCAGGGTCTCACTACTAGATTGGACTCGTAGTGATCTGCCTGTTTACAGCCTCCCAAGTGCTGGGATTACAGGTGGGTGCACCACGCCCAGTCTGAATTGCCATCTCAGCATATCCTGGGGCATGGCAAGCCCAGGGATGTTACCCCTGGCCCCTGAGCCTGCTGAGTGCCTATCTTGATGTACTCTCAAAATGCACTTGTTTACATTGACCCATGACTCTAGAATTTTTGCAGAGAATTAATAGAGAGTGTTAGGTGCAGCTATGCCTTGGCAACAAGACCAGCTGACTTTGAATGTCAGTACCACCATCTGTCAGTTGAGGGGTCTTGTGGAAGTGACTGTCTGGGGGCTCCTTGGTGTCCTCATTTCTTAAGTGGAGGTGGGGATAATATCTACCTCATAGTTATTGTGCTGTTTGAGTTTAGTCAATACATGTCAAGGCTTAAAACAATGTCAGCTACCCAAGAGGTGATAAAAGTGTAAATCATCACTATCTTTGTGCCTTTTGAAAATACTGAAGCTGGATGGTTTGTGATCTGAATGATAGAATATGACTCTTCATGGAGAGAAAACATTCTCTCAGGCTTTCCCAGAGAGAAAATTGTTCAAGCAATGGCCGTGATTCATCTACATGGCTGACACTGACAAAGGATCTAGAAACTGTGGTACAGGGTTACAGGCTAAATCCTGAGGGGATCTGACTGACCTTGTAACATACAAAAATTACATTTCTTGTTATATAGGTCTTGCTTTATCTTGGTCTTAACCAACCAGCAGAAAAATATAAAAAAAGGTATAAAAAGTAAAGCCATACTAATATGCTGAGCTGTAAAAGGCTCAAGTCGACAACTTTTGACATTGCCAGTCCTATGGATAACCCATTAATATTATGGACTACTGGACTATATTGGATTATTTTGTTGAATTCATGCACCTGCAATATTTAAATGGCAATGGAATACCCATTTCTGACAAAACTGAACAAAAAAGGGGGTACAAATGAAAGACCATTTTGTATCTGTATATACAGAATAGTTAAGATAAATCAATTCAATGAGAAGAAGGATTTGTACTAATAGTGTTTGGACAGGATATCATGTTTCCATCTTATACTATGAATAACCACTATGAAGATAATAATATGCAATACATTAATTATTGAAACTCTCCTACTAATTGGTTTTGAAACTGTCTCATTGCTATTTGTTTCTTAATAAAATTAATTTAAAAATCTACATACAAAAAGATAGAATATGACTGTTTAATTTCGAAAGCTTTGCATCTGTCTGTATGGGACAGGACATACTCCCTAAGAGTGTGATGAAATAGGGGTTCCTTTGCCCTCAAGATGGGTCAAGTGCACCTGGCCTTTGCTAATGCCAGTGTGTTGGATGAAGAGAATCATTTTCTTTGCCATGATTTGAACAAGGCTGAGAAGTGCTCTCTGAGCTTCCTGCTTATTTCAGATTTCCCTGCAAGACACTGTGTCCTCTGCAAATTTTGCTTTTCTTTCCTTTTTCCTCAACTCTGAGCACCAATGACTCAGCAAACAATAATTCCTAACCAGACTCTGAGCTCAACCTCTGTGGGTGAAGAGAAAGAGAATGGTTTTCAGTGTTGTAGGAGGTAACTTCAATAGCATATTGCAATATAATGTGATAATTACCACTTTCTGGACATAGAAAAACAAGTAAATAGTCCTTACCTATATATCACATGACTCTTGTTTTCTAATGCTTGTTCCCCTAAAGTTTGGGGATACTCAAGGTGTAGATGTATGATAGTGAGAATTGTATGCTGCTAAAACTGAAAAGTCTGTTTAAAGTATTGGAGATGTAGTCTGTGAAAAGCCATTTTGCTGTATTTCATTTTGGTTGCTATTTCTCCTCATCTTTAGGTTTGGTAGTTTATAGGCTCTCCTTTAGAGGCCTGGGTCCCAGTTTTGCTCTAGCTGAATGCAGTTATATGTGTCAAATTCTAGCTGAAAATCAGCTGTCTCCTCAGCTTTCAGAAGATGACTCTTCTATTCCTTCCATAAGCTCCTTTTGTCTTTGTTCTTCGGTCCAATCTGTGAGCCATCTGCACTCTTTATTATTAGGAACATATTTACTGAGATTTCACAACTGTTTAATAGATATGTATCTTATTACATGTTTGATACACCTCATTAAACACATGACTCAATTGCTATTTAGTTAACATTCATTAAACACTGAGACCCCTTAGAAGAGGTGGGGTGAGGAAGGGGCAGGACCCCAGGTTGGCATCATGGTTCTCTTTGTCCTATAGGACCCTTGTGCTTCTGCAAGCCTATGCTGTGTCTTCAGCCCTTCAGTACTCCAGCCCAAATAGCCTTGGGCAAAGAAGCAAAGTTGGGTTTGAAGCCATGAGTGCAACTGACAATTTGAGTTGCCACTATATGGAATTAACAGTTTAGATGCAGTCCATTCTTGTGTTGTGCCATCTCGATGGCAGTGCTTCAGGGAGATGTAGGGGGCACCATGCTTTTGTAGACCTGTCAGTGACTGTGATTTCTGTCAGGGACTTAGGATGTGGCCATTGGTGCAATCCATTGAAAAGAGGAGGATTCCAACAACCTCCCACCTGTTCTTCCAGGCTGGATCAGAGGCATCCTGAACCCCATTAAATAAGCTAGATGTGAATCAGGGTACTTTTGGAGCCTGTCATTTTGCATTGCCCTGGACCTTGTCCCGTTTCTAATGCCCTTGGCTCACAATACAAGATCTCTATGCATAGATTGTAGTTCTGGGCCTCACATCACATCTGCTAAAGACTCCTTAACTATTTCAAGAAAATAATGATACACTAGAGTACTGCAGAGTGAGGCCAAAGTCAGGAAGTACAACAAACACAAGGCTGTACAGTGAGACCCTGTGTACAAAAAAAAAAAAAAAAAAACTTTCAGTGAAAGTTTTCTAACACAAGTTTTTCATTTTTGCTAGCTTTACTTTCTTGGAAAGCATAGCTTCATAGAGACTACTCCACTCAAATGTTTGAGTTTTTATTTTATTAATTAATTAATCATTATTATTATTATTACTATTATTTATAGGGTTTCCAGGATTCATGGAGGAGGAAATCCAGAGAATCTGCAGCAAGAATATATTTCCTTTAAGAAAGCCACAGGCTTAGCCAAACAACTGATCACGGACTATGGGACTGAAATACTTTCTGTGGAGGGGCAGGAGGCAATTTAGTTCTTAGTTCTTTGCCATAAATAACGGATTAAAAAGCTTAGCTGATGCTATAAATTAAAAATGTGAAACTAATTATATCAGCCCCATAAAAGCAAAACAATCAATTCATAACCCAAGTATGTGATGTGACAGCATCTACGGGGTATGACAGCTCGAGAGAAGCAGAGAGGACCCAGTAATCCTGCAGGAATCTGTTCTCCAGCCCAGAACCACAGGCCCACTCCTGAGCAGCAGAGTGAAACAGTAGTAGCTCTGTTGTTCTCTTTACCCATTTTTCATGACAACAGTCCCATCCTTTCTCCACCCCTTCCATGCAGGCCCATTACTCAAGGGAAAGGCTCACCCATACCAACAAACAAGGCTGCACTTTTGCCAATTCAAACCAGATGGATCTGGAAAGCAGCTGCTGCCAAAACTATAACTCAACTGGGAATTCCTAAATGTTTCAACCAGCCATTTAATAATGTTCTAGCTGGAGTTTTCTCCCTGTTCTAAATATATGAGTGAGGCCAACTTGGTCAGCCCCTGCAGCTTTAGAAGAACTCTCTGTGTTACTCCGTGGATTGTTTCCTTCTGTTTAACATGGACCCATGTTCAGCACATCAGAGGTTGCCTGTGGTTTCTCCACCTCCAGCTTGTCCTCTCCCTGGTGTGGTAGAATGAATCACTGTTCACAATTCTTCATGCCCTCTGTGCATGAGAATTGTGTATCTACAGCCTCTGGCTTGTGATTATGAGGTCCTTCCCATTAGAAGGGCAGTATGTTTCCTCACTGCACTGGTATGTGACTTGATTTGGCTAATAGGAGGCCTCTGTTGGTTCTAGAGTCAGACCAAACCTTCTGTTTGAAGAGGTACCACATCTATCTGTTAATGCTCTCGCTGTGCTTTGCTCATGTGCTGTTGGCTCTGGATTGTGAATGGTTTGGAAAGAAGAGAACATTTATAGTTGGCTTGACCACTTCCTGCAACCCAGAGCCTTTCTTACCTAATGATCCCAGCCTGGCACAGCAGAGGCCTATAGGCACACAAGGCAAAAGAAAAGCTTGCTGCTTAAAACATTTATTTTGGGGAAGGTTTGTTACCCAGTATTATTGTGCTAGTAGGTGACTGATACACTTGCCACCTGAGCCATTCCTCCACTACTGTGAGATTATATTAGTCCTTTGCTTTATAGTTTCTTGGGACTAAGTGCTTGCTTAGGTAAGCGCAGCGGCCAGGGTTCCATCCCTGCTTCCGCTTGCCGCACTGGCCCTGCCTTCAGGTGCGCTGAGCCGGCGATGGAGTACGGGTGTAGTGGTGTGCGCCTGTAATCCCAGCAGTAGGGAGGCAGAAAGCAGGAGGATCACTATGAATATGGGCTGTACAGTGAGACCCTGTGTACAAAAAAAAAAAAAAAAAAAAAAAAAGAACTACAGTTTCTTGGGATTACAGGGCAAATCTAAACTCCTTTCCATATCATTGTAAGCTGTCACCAATCTAGATCAGGGATCCATTTATTTGCAAAATCTTCCCCAGTGGAATCTGTTTCCTCCCAGTGATGGGAGGTGACCAAAAATGACATCCTGGATGTGTTTGATATTGTATTTGTTTCCTTCAGAAGACTGAGAGCTTGAGGTAGGAGTCAGCCAGTCTGTCTTTGGAATCTCAGTCCCTGCCTATTATAAACAGATGGGATGAACTTAGCGATGAGTACGGCCTGCGTGATTTTGCTGGGAAACACTGATTGACTGTTCGACTAGGGTAGCTATAAATATTACCCAAGAATTTTCAAGAAAATTCTGTAGTTCCTAGTTGTGCAGTTTCCCAGTTCAGGAGTCTTAGTTTGCACAGTGATCTGGGTTTCGGTAGGACACAGGTAATGGCACTAATACCACTGATGGTCATAAAGATAATGTTAGAAAGCAAGGACACAGCCCACTCAAGTTTTCCATTGGGCTTTCAGCCTGATCCTTGCTCTAATGTTGACCCATGGCCATTGCCCAAACAGAGGGAGCTGAAAGGAGGCTGGAGCTTGATTTTTCCCGGTTGATTTGGTCACAGTTTTGCCTGGAATAATATTGCTGTTTTCTCTGGGCTGTGACTGCTGCAGATGAGTCAGATGGAGTGGGCCTACAGCCCTCGGAAGGATCGATGCTATCGACCCTCAAGGCTCCATGTCATTTCCAGGGGATTTGCTAAAGAAGCTACTTATGTTGCTCTTTCATTTTCATCAACTCACTACCAGCTGCTGCGGCCTTCATATGTCGCAGCAACACCTGGAGTAGTGAAACAAGACTGTTGGATTCGAGCACAGATACCTTCCCTGGAAATTAAACGCAGGGCAATGTGAGACTCACCAAAACCTGAGCCGAGTGAGAGTCAGGTCACACTGGCCCACGGGGGTTTGGTATTTTTTTGTTTTGTTTTAAAAAAGGGCAGCCTGGCCCTACACTAAGCAATTGATCCCCTGGCTTAACTTTTAAATTAAGACCATTGTAAATTTAGGATCTTGAGAAGACATAGAGAGGACACCCATAATACTTTGCAAATGTCAAGTGCCTCTCGATGTTGGTTACTTTTCAAAGGTAGCTAGGTTACAATGTACCCTGGTAATGAAAAAACCCCCGGCAGGCCCACTCCACGGGGTTTCAGTCAATATACATAATATTATTGGGCTTTGCAAGGATTAAAGGTTGTTTCTCTCACAGCCTCACAATAGGGCTATTTTTTCCCCCTTACTGAAGGCATAAAAGAAACTTCCTATGTACAGAGGCATCCACGACATTTTGGGGCCCCCAGGATGTTCAGACTTCCCTTGGCATCCTAGTCTCTGCTGCTTAACCTAAAAAATGTAATCTTTTAATTTGTTAGTATTTAAACAACAACAAAAAGGTAAGACTTATATTGTCCACACATTATTTCTGGAGTATAGAAATTGTCATTTCTTTTAGTTTAATTCTGGGAGTTAAAACCTTTATGCCAGGCCCTCTTCTACCAGCCCACGCACCCCTTCCACTCTTCCTTATTTCCTATAGAGAGGATGGCCCACGCTGAATAACGGGTACCTGGAGCAGAGCGCAACACTCGTGCGGCCTTCCCCATACTCATACACTTTAGGAAGCTAGAGATAGCATGCCAAGGAGCTCTGCAGCGCCTCCTTCCGACTGATCAAGAGGATGGTACAGAATGCTAAGCAAGAAGGAGGTGACTGGTGCGCTTAAGCTTGGGCAACTCGAAGGAATCCTGGTCTTCAACGCTGGCAACACAGATGGTATGATTGATCCGTCCTATGACGTTTTTGGATGAAGAAGCCGTATAACGAGAATAATCATAAACCAACCACAGGGATAAATCGACAGGCTCTTTTAAACATTTTTTTGTACGGTCTATAGCTTTTGTAGAACGTTTGGGTTTTAAAAATCATAGTAAACACAACATGAAATATATCATCTTAAAACGTATAATTCAGTGGCATCAGTATATTTACAATATTTTGTAAATATTATCATCCAATTACCCAATTTTTTCATCATTAAAATGTGAACCTCATACCTGTTAGGAGCCACTGCCATGTCCACCCCTCCCCCCACTTTCTGGAACCACAAATCCGCTTCCTGTGTCTATGGATTTGCCTCTTTCTTCTGGATATCTCATATAAATGGAATGAGGTTAAGTATATGATGTTATGTGACACTCATGTCTGACTTTTTTTACCTAACGTCTCCAAAGTCCTGCCATGATACAGAACGTATTATGACCTCGTTCCTAATTTAGTGCTGGTATTCTATTGTATAAATATACCACCTTTTGCTAATCCGTTCATCTGCTGCTGGACATTTACATTCTTAGATATGAAGTAGACACAAAAACATGGTAGTTAATTAAAAATTGATTATGGTAAAAAATACTGACATTAATCTCCCTTAAAATATTCCCTCTTGCTCAGTACACATTTATCCCAACATTTTGTCACTTTCTGAAGCGGTTCTGGAAGTTCTCTTTGATAAGTGCTGTGGTGACTCCCTCAGTTCTGAATCAATTAAAAATATTTACCTTCCATGGTCATTTTGAGTCAGCAGAGAGCCAAACAGCATGTTGTTCCGGATCTGGTGAATAGGATGGATGAGGACACACTGTTTTTAGAGGCTGTCTTTTAATTGGATGGTGGCCAGCAGTGACCTTGCCATATTTTTTAAAAATCACAATCCCTAAGGCCAGCCAGATAGCTCAGCAGACTGAAGTGCCTGCTCACGCACAGCACAGCAGCCAGGGTCCCCAGCATGCTGTGCCAGCCCTACCCCGTGGTAAAAAGGTATACTCAGGACAATACTCCAGGGAACTGCTGGCCATACATATCCGGTATGGGCCAAGCTCTAAACCTAGGGCAAAACCCTATTATGAAGGCAAGGAATCCAGTGTTTATCCCCGAGAGTGCTGTATCATGGGATTAGGGCCAAGTACTTTTGGAACATGCAAGAGAACCCTATTTCTGTAATTGAACCACTGCTTTTGAATGTCTGCACTCAACTTACTTCTGACCTTCATGGAAGGTTGAGCTTAAGAATGAGCATCAGCCTTTGGTCAGGACAGTGGGAAGACTTAGAGTCCTCAGAATGACTTCTGGAAGACTGGAGACAGGGAAAGAGCCGGTGAATTTCAAAGGGTGAGGTCCACACACTAAATGCCCATAAACTGGAAGGAAGAGGTTTCAGAAAGATGGCAGGTCAGGAAGTCCTCAGGGAGAGCTGAGCTGGACAGTGAGGTAGACCCATCGGCTCGTGCTCACCTCTGTGCAGAGTCATTGTTGTTGGAAGCAAAAATAGTGCAGGGGCATCAAAGGGTTATGCGATTCCTTATAAATCAACTCAGGCCAATTATGTTATTTTATATTGCCTTACTTTCGTATATTTATATTCATGCCCTGAGAGGACTCAGCTCATTATGGGATGCTTCTAAGAGGAGAATATGGCTAATCGTAACTTCTCAATCTGTGGCCATGATCATAATAGAAAACAGGGTTTACTAAAGGTGTGTGCATCTAGGATTACAAACCTGGTGGCATGAAAGTCAAATGGCTCATAAATAAAACTCGGCGCGTATGTCAAGCTGCTGTGTTATGCTTTGTAATGAATAGATACACATACATATATTTTTGCCTACAAAAGCTGTATAGACCCATTGTAGAAAATTTGGAAAATATAAGAAAATACAAAAAAAAAAAAAGCACTATGTTATACTCCTATTCATGGTTACAATTTTGGTATGTATATTTATATATAAGTATATAATTTTATAAATTATTTATATATAATATATATTTTATTTAAAAAGGTGTGTATTTTTATAGATTTAAAATAGAATCTCTATCTCTATGCTACTTTATAAAGTGTTTTGCTAAGTTCTTTATCAATGTGCTATTTATACTTTCCACATCTTCAGTATCCCATACATATATTATTGTATGGAATACAATGTTTTCTTTAATATATCTCTTAGTTTTGTATACTTAAGATATTAAAAATGTTTCCCTATTACCCATATGTCAGTGATAAACTTTATTTTTTACACATTTGTCATTCTCAGAAGTCTCTTCCTTTCTCTTTTTGAAATTTACTAAAAATTTTATTAATTAAAATATAAAATTAATTTAATCATTTTTGTAAGCCTTGAAGAGTTTTTATTGAACATAATGTGAGATATAATAACATAGTAAAGTCTGTATAGTATTCTTTTGGTTTTCATCAGCTGTTTTTACGACAAACCTCTGAGATCTGGAACATGACCAAAAGTGAGAATGTTTTGCTGTTTGTGCTTTAGTTGCAGAATGGCTGTGCCCTCTGGGAGACTTAAAGAGGGGTCTTGTTATGGAGCTGGCATGTCTTCCATGTGATCCTCCTTTTTCTTATACCTCTATAATACTAATCTAAAATACTCACTGTAGGTTATAGTTATTTCCTAAGGATGAATAATATGCTTACTGAATAATATCTCTTCACCTATACTGTGTCATATACTACAAAAATACCTGTTAACATTATATATATTTAGCCGGGTGTGGTGGCGCATGCCTGTAATCCCAGCACTCGGGAGGCTGAGGCAGGAGGATTGTTGTGAGTTCGAGACCAGCCTGAGCTACAAAGTGAGCTTAAGGCCAGCCTGAGCTGCATAGTGAGACCCTGTCTCAAAAAGACAAAAAAACAAAACAAAACAAAACAAAGAAAAACATTATATATATTTAAAGCATTATCATTTTCCTTTCAACCCTAAATTAAAAAAATCTTTTTTATTTATGTATTTGGTACAGGGTTTTGCTACACAGCTCAGACTCATACTGTTCTTCCTGTCTCAGGCCCCTCCCCCCTAGTTCTGGGATTACAGGCATGTGCCACCACGCCCAGTTCGGGGCCAGCATGGCATGTGGTACTGAGGATCAAACTCAGTACCTGGAGCTTGCCAGGCAGGCACCTAGACCATTGTGCTATCTCCCCAGCCCCTAGCCATAAAGTTTTATTCCCAGATGATGCAATTCTCTATGTATAAAATATGAAAGAATTGATAAAAGTCTTCCTAGAATTTAGTGACTATAACAAGTTTTCAGATTACAAGCATACTATACCATAGTCAACAACTTTCCTGCATATCAGCACCAAACAGGTAGAATTTAAAATTAAAAAACACAATACTATTATAATTGTATCACCAAAAATGAAATACACAAGCACAAATCTAACAACATATGTACAGAAGATATATAGAAAACTGTGATGAAAGAAATCAAAGTTCACCTAAGTAAACGGAGAAAAAGCATGTTCATGGCTAGGACGACTCACTATTACTAAGATACCACTTCTTCCCAACTTGATTTATAGATTCAGTGAAATCTCAGTTGAAACTTCACAAAGTTATTTTGTTGTTGCTGGCAAAGTAACTCCAAAGCTTATCTGGAGATGCAAAGGATCCTAAATGCTTAGCATAAGATTAAATGAGAAGAGTAAAGGTGGAGAGCTGACACTTGAGACTTACTCCAAAGCTACCATAATCCCAGCTGTGTCCTGCTGGTGAACAGAGTGACAAATGGAAAAAGGGGACAGGACAGAAAGCCAGAAACAGACTCATGGAAGTGCAGTCAATTGACCTTTGAAAAAGGAGCAAAAACCAAAATAGAGAAAAAATAGCGTCTTCAACAGGTGGAGATAGAACAACTAGACATCAGATGCAAAACTATCTAGACATAGACATCACACCCTTTACAACAGTTAACTCCAAATAAATCATAGTCTTAGCTCAATAAAAACTAGAAAACACCTATAAGAAAACATAGAGGGATCACTCTTTAGAGCCAACATGAAAGGTATATCCCATAAATGAAATTGGTAAGTTGGGTGTGAGCAAAATAAAAAGTTTTGCTCTGTGGAAGATACTCATAATAAGATAGAAAACAAGCCATAGAATAGGAGAAATACTTGTAAATGACATAATTGATGCAGGTTTGTTGCTCAAATAAATAAATAAAAAATCATTAAAATTGAACAATAGGAAAACAAGCAATCTAATTTAAAAACCAAAAACCTTACCAGACCTCTCATCTGAAAATATACAGATGTCAAATAAGTGTGTGAAAAACTGCTTCTCACCATATGTTAGCATGCAAATGCAGATTAAAACATCAGTGAGTTTTTGCTACCAATGTATTTGAACAGCCCAAATCCAGAACACTGACAAAACAGATGAGGATTTGGAGCAAGAGGAACTCCCATTCATTGTTGGTGGCATGCAAAATAGTATAGACACTTTTGGAAAAAAGTTTAAGAGCTTCTTACAAAACTATTCTTCCATATAACACAGCAGACCTTCTCATTGGTATATACTCAAAATGAGTTGAAAACATGTCCACAACAAAATTTCCAGACAGATTTTTATGGGAAATTGATGCATGATAACCAAAATTTGCAGGCAAACAACATGACTTTCAGTAGGTCGATGGATAAAATGTACAACCAGAGAAGGAAATACTATTCAGGGGTAAAAAGAAAAATGCGTTCAAGCCATAAAAAGATAGGGATGAATCTTAAATGCATATGACTAAGTGAAAGAGGCCAGTCTGGAAAGGTTATATATTGCATGATTTCAACTGTGTGTCTTTCTTGAAAAAATGAAACAGAGAAAAGACTGATGGCTGCCAGGGGTTGGTGAGGGGGGCATTAAGGGGCAAAATATAGGGAGGGTTTGGGGCAGTGAGGTTACTTTGTGTGATACCATAATGGTAGATGCATGGCTTCAGAAGTTTGTTTCAGCAGCAGCCAGGGTTCAATCCCTGGCATGCCATGCCGGTCCCACTCCTGGGGTGTGCTGAAATGGAAATGGAGATTGAGACTGGGCATGGTGGTATATGCCTCTAATCCCAGCACTTGAAAGGCTGAAAACAGAGAATCATTACAAGTCTGATCTATGTGGTGAGACCCTATAGAACCTGTAATAAAAAAAAAAAAAAAAAAAAAAAGAAAAAGAAGAAGGAACCATAATGGGAATGATGGGTGTTGGGTGGTACTGTTAGGTCAGCACAGGTTCACCCACTGCAAGCCATCTGTTGCCCTAGGGTAGATGGAGACAGTGGAGGAGTGGTACATGTGCAGGGGCAGAGGTCATATGAGAAATCTCTGTCTTCTGCTCAGTGTTGCTTTGCACATAAACCTGTCCCCCCGCCAAATAAAGCCTACTCAAACAAGGTGAATTCATCTGCATAGTGCATGTGTAACACAGTCGGAAAATTTTCTTGTTCAAATCTGCCACAGGCAGGAGCACCTCTTTGTGGCTGCACTGACGTGTTTGACAAGGAACATCCAAGGCCAGAGTTCTGGAGAGCAGATGGGGCTCACTTCATGAGGAGAAGTTGAGCCAAAGTGGTCAGGATTCCTCAAGGACTATTTCTGAGCGTCTGCTACCATCTGTCTAGATGAGGTGTGTGAAGAAGAGGTTTTTCAGAAACATGGCCAGAAGAGTCTCATTCATAGGATAAAGGGCTCCATTGTTCCCAGATTGATGAAAGGCTACACCAGCCACCTTAAATCACTAAAAAGAGGTCTCTCCGTGGTCTTTTTAAAACACAGGCCTATGAATAGAAGCTTGAAAATTTCTACCAGATGGACGAAGATAGTAAGGGCATAACAGGAAGTGACATAAAATAAAAAAGGTGAATTGCTTCACACAAACACAGACTACCTTCCAGGACCTTCTGCTTGCAAAGCCTGATTGTGGAGGTGGCTTAATTGCATAATATTCTAAATTGGAGATATTTCTTAAAGCTTAAACTGGTTTCCCTAAGCTGCAAGATCATTTTACTACAGTTGCCGTCATGACTTTGTCCTTTTCCTATACCACCATTGTTTTGACATTTTTCCTTTAAGTGGACTCATCAGTCCATTCAATGGATTTAGGTGAGTGTGGTGGTCTGCATGCATAACCTGGTACTCTGGAAGGCTAAGCAGGAAGATGGCAGGTCTGAGCCGAGCTTAGGCAATTTAGTGACTTACTGAGGCCCTGTCTCAAAAACAATTAAACAAACAAATGCCAGGGATATAGCTCAGTGCAAAAGCCCATGTTTATTTCTCAGTAATGAAAGAAAAAAAAAGATTTCGCCCCATCCATGATATCATGAGAGTAAATAATGGTTATGTATATTTACATGTTCACAAATGTTAAAATTATAAAATTAGTAGCATGTAGTCAAACATGATCTTTCACATCATCATGGACATGCATTACCCAACCGAAACAGCACCAGTTTAAGCAAAGCTCTTTTTTGGACAAGAATGAAAAATGTAACTACAACAGACAAGAAATATTTAAGGCCTGTTTATTTTGACCAGTCTTATAGTCTATAAGTGAAGCCAGGTTTAAGAAGATTTGAATACATGTCTGGAGGTCAGATCCGCAATAACATGAACAGTTAGGGGTGTTGCAGCTCTTTACAGACTTCCTGGTTTCAGGGCCCATATAGACTGGGATCTACATAGTCAGATCTGAGCATGGGCTGAATGCTGGCTCCAATGGATACTTGTCCTCATCCAACATTACTTTATTTATTTCTGGCTCCTTATACAACTTCCACTTCAACTAGTTACCTGGAGTGATTTTCTACTCCCTCTGGAAGTCCCATTGATGGATGTTTATTGCACTCCAGGCGGTCCAGATAACTACCCACCCACTCCACACACAAGTAGTCCTGGCCCTACCATGTGAGCTGTACCCTTCCTAGGAATTGACTGTATTTCTTCATCTTTCTCTTAATGGAAGTTATTCTTGTTGAAGTTTATAATTTATTTTATTTTATTATTTTTATTTTTTGGTGGAACTGGGGATTGAATTTAGGCCCTTGCGCTTGCCAGGGAAGTGCTTATTCCATTAAGCCATCTCCCCAGCACCCATCCCTTTTTTTTGTTTTTGGCAGAACCGGAGACTGAACTCAGGCCCTTGCACTTGCCAGGGTAGCACTTATTCCACTGAGCCATCTCCCCAGCCCCGATGTTTATTAATTTATTCGGTTTGGTGGTGGTGATACTGGGATTGAGCCCAGTAACTTGGCACTGAGTTACCTACGTTCCCTGCCCTTTTTGTATTTTGAGATGGAGTCTAAACCACTGTCTCAGGTATTTTTCTGTCACTGCTGAGATAAAATGCATAGCACCTAAAATTAAGGAAAGATTTATTTAGCTCAATTTTTGGAGGTTTCAGTCTGTAATCAGCTGGCGCCAAGGCAGGGTGGCATGGCATGGGTGCAACTGTTTGAGGTGGCAGAAGATAGCAAAAGCAGAAAGAGCAAACGCTGGAGGGAAGCAAGCCTCTTTTCCTCCCTTATCTTGCTGGCTATCTGCCCGTGTGATCTCAGTGCCCTCCTCTCCTACAGGCTCAGGATGCTTACAAAGTATGAACCCCAGCCCCTTGCTGAATTAAACTTCTAAACTTCGCAAGTTGACACACTATATCAGCCATTATAGTCACTCAGTTGTCCAGACTACGTTCAGTCTTGTGATCCTTCTGCCTCAGCCTTCCAGAGCACAGTGCTGTTTGTGGTTGACTTAAATAAAATATTATCCTGGGGGAATGTATGGATCAAAAAGAGATGCATCTATGACAACTATATCACCTCTGTAAACAGAGGTAAGTCACTAAAAGTTGCCTCATAGGGTGATTATACTTGAAAAGTCCTGCAATCTAACACCCTCTTGGCTGTCATCAATTTTTCTTCCAATTTAAAGTAACAGAAACTAGAAACCCTAGACAAACAGCATGGTAGTGATTCATACCAAAAGCCAGCATGACCATGATCAAAGAAGACCATTCAAAAGAATGGTTTTTTAAAAATGGCTTTGTCCTATGAGTTGGTAAGTGAATGCAAATTATATGTATGTATGTATGTGTGTATGTATGTATGTATGTATGTATTTTGCAATACTAAGAATCAAACTCAGGACCTTGTGCCTTCCAAGCAGGTGCTTAAGCCACTGAGCTATCTTCCTAGCCCTATGCACATGATTTTTAAAGTTAAAATGTTTAAAACACATCCTTTTTCTTCTTATAGTGTCCTTACCTTAGTCAATTTTAAAAATTAACTGGCCAATCCATAGAGCATGAAGTTTCCTATTGGTCCTTATAATAGTTACTGTATTTTTACCACTTGGATGAAATACTGTTAAGTGTATGGGTCTTGGCCTTGGATTGTCTCAGGAACATGAGCCAATCTTCATCTTCAAAGATGGAGCCAATATCTTAGCCATTTTTAGTGGTGGCATGGAACACAGGCCTTGAAGCAAGTGGTGAGTGTTCTTAGGGTTGAACTACACTGTTCTGCATTCATTTGAATTTGTTCAAATTGTTCTTCCCACTTTGTTTATATATTTATGTATTTAGGACAGGGTCTACTGTGTATCACTACTTAGATTGGACTCGTAGTGATCCTCGTGCTTTCAGCCTCCCAAACTCTGGGATTACAGGCGTGCTCCACCGTGCCGAGTCTCCATCGCTTTCTCAGCATGCCCCAGGATTGGAGCTGGTACAGCACACCAGGGATCAAACCCCGGGCACTGCACTCTGCCTAAGCAGGCACTTGAGTCTGTTGAGCTATCTGACCAGCCCTTGTTCTTCCAACTTTGATCCTGAGTCACTTTCCCTGATCACCAAATACCTCCAAATGTTGGGGATGAAGAAATACCTTGTATTAGCTATGAACTGCTGGCATTGGCTGGTCAGAGGAGACCTATGACACCTGAGTATGACAGAGGTAGGGCTCCACCAATTAAGTACTTCATACTAGAATATTCCACAAATGCTATAGGATAGTGAAGTAATTCATCACCTATATTTAAAGTTGAATTTACTGATATTTTATGGTATTAGATATTATTTCTATTAACATTTTATGCTGAAATTACAGAATGATTCGTGAGTACTGAATTTTTGATTGCTTTTACACTTGCTGGGACACTATTAAACTTGATTTACGTTAATAGTGCTGTAAGAAGATATTAACAATGAAATTTCCAAAAGCACTTAGCATCTTATAATTGGAGTTAAATGACAAAAAAAATGAGGAGATAATAAAGTAAAGAAAGAAAAGGAGAGAGAAAGTTTTGACAATCGTCTTTTTAACCTGTGGTTCTTAATAAGATTTTTGTGGGATTGTTTTAGGTTAGGGACAAATTAAATATCTGATCAGCAGAGATGATGCTGATTTATTAAAGGAGTTTTACGATGTGGAAAAAAGACCTGGCTCCAGGTAGAGGGGAAAGAATTCAGTACTTTTAGGAGAGAAAATTTTCTAAAGATGAAACTTCAGTTACCACCTTTTTCTTCCTTCCTTCGTGACTAAAACAATTTTTTAAAACAAAACATTGATTTCGTCTTAGTTGCTAGATTACAGAGAGGTAGGCATTTGTAGCTGAGACATCAAAGCTAAAATAGTAACAATAATGGAAATCATTGTGACAAAATTTTTTGAGCTCTCATTATGCATAGGCTCTATGCTTAAGAACTGACGGGCATTATTTGATTTAATCTTCACAACAGCCCTGTGCTTTTGTTACTATTATTATCTCCAACTTATAGTGAAGCAAGTGAGAATCAGAGAAGTTCAGGGACTTCGGCAAGCAGTGGCATCAGGGTTTGGACCCAGGCAGTTGGGCACTTGAATGGATCTTTAACCAACTAAGCTCTTTCAGGCACAGAAACTAAATTACAGGTAACCTGCATGATATCAGAGCTACATTGAGTGGGGCTTTAATGGGCTCTGAGTGCTTTTGCTTATAAGGGCCTTCTCTCTTAGAAAACTATTAAAAGACATTTTTTATTTTATTTCAGTATAAAGATGACTATTAACAATAATATTACTCTTATATGTTAAAAAACTTTTTTCTTGACCCAAAGGTTTACTTTTTAAAATGTTTTGAAAAGAAATTAAAGTACTTCCTTGGGCTTCTAAAAGTGTGAGGGCCTGGAGTCTATTATACCTATTAGAGAGTCTATTACACCTGCACAAGTTCATGCAATCTCATTTCTGATTACAACGGACTTCTTGAAAAGCACATAAGGAATCGAGTAGTTTGCATCTACTAATTTTGTTCCCTCTGTTTTTAGGGTGCCATAGTTTGGGTACTTTCATTTCCTTACAACTCCAGGCCATATTGGGTTCCAGTCTACCCTGTGTACCTACAAAGGCTTAGTTCCAGGATCCCCTCAAATCCCCAAATCCAAGGATGCTCCAGTCATTTATATGCAATCATGCAGCTGTTGCATATAACCCACATACATCCTCCCATATATTTAAATCATCTCTAGATCATTACAATATTGCTTCAGTGTAGATTCTATGCAAATAGCTGTAACACTGCATTGTCTAGGGAATAATGACAAAAGGTCTGTCCATGTTCAATCCAGTTGCCAAATATTTTTTTGAAATATTTTAAATCTGACGTTAGTTGAATCCAGGGATGTGAAGCCCTTGGATATAAAAGCTGACTTAGGAACAACCACACAAACCCTCTGATCCTTCAGTGATAATACTGCCTTAAAACTAATAGAATGTTAGTGATGGTGAGTATTATTAGCGAAAAGATCTACTGCACAGCTAGGATCCCGACCTCGAGGTCAGTTCAGGAGATGATTTCCAGGAAGTACAGACACTGAGCCATGCCACTCAGTCCTCCCGGCTCACAGCCACCAGCTGGAGTTCCTGTTGTCAATGTAAGAGATTCATTCTCTCAAATCATTCCTCAAGTCAATGATGCATTGCTTGATCCCCTTTTTTTTGGAGCTAAAATAGTAGGCATTCCTCTGCGAGGTTCTGAATCTTAAATTCTAGCCCAGGCTGAAATATATTTTGGATAAAAGTAATGAGGGGAAGATCCATTTTTATTTCTCCATTGCTCCCACCTCCCTATCTGGATGCAGGAGAAATCCAAAAGCACATCATTGCATTGCCATCTTAGAGTATCTTTTATTTATGATAAAAGTAATCTGAAGTTACCTCCAATTGAAACTGGATCATTTGCATGAGGTAGCATCTCAGTGGTAGATGTCACAGACTGAGATTAATGCGTACACATTATCTGAAGTGCCCCCCTTCTAAAGCATCCTAAAAGGGAATAGAAATGTATATTTCTATTAAATAAGAAAAATGCTCCAGGATTCTAGGATAGAATATTGTCTTTATTATTTTTAATTCATTTAAAATCATGTGGCTTTACTGAATTACTTCTTTGGCTCATTCTTTTAAGCCAGAGGACAGATAGCCAAGAATGTAGCATTTATAGACTTCATTTGGAAATTGTGTGTTATTTAACCTTAAACATGATTGAGAATGTGAATGTGGAATTCTGTTAAGATCACAGCTAATGAAAGGCACAAAAATAAAAAGGGATTGGTAACTGATCAGCAAATGATAGATGATTGAATGGATGGATATATGAATAGATTTATGAATAGGTAGAAAAACAGATAGATGGGTAATAGAGATGAATGAATTAATAGAGACACAAATGGATAGACAAGTAGATGACATATAATAGAAAGATATTCATAGATCAATACATGGTTAGGAAATGGATATTGAGATGCCTGTGGATGAATAGATGGCTGAGAAGCAGAACAAATAGTTGATATATAAATGCATGCAGCTAAATGAATGGATAGATAGATGCTAGAGACTGATGAATGTAAGTGTAAACTGACAATGAAACTGTAGATAGATGCAAGAATATGACAGTATCGTGGCTGTACCCAAATGGAGTGGAATACCAAGGAAGATAGTAACGTTTCTCTTCATGGAGATTTTAAAACAGTTTAATTACTTGGGAGGCATGTGGACTAGAGCCATGAAATTAGTTGCTAAGAGCCTGGACGTTCACAACAAATGCCTCAGTGATGTGAAAACACACACGAGCGTGCCATGATTTGGCTATTTCTGGATTCTCAGTTAGGCTCGGTTCTAGCCGACCTGTTCCCACGGACAACAATGTGTGAATGTAGAGATGGAAACTGCAAGTGACTTCCCTCAGCAGCTTTTCTGCCTCTCTGATAATTTACAAATGACATTTTGGGTGGCCTCTTCTTTAATTTTGATTTTCACATGTACCTTTACTGGGAGAGCTCCTTGAGAAGGCCTGCCACTATAATTAGTCCACGCCTCCAGCAGATATAGTATGGACAGAATTTAGGAGTGGGTTTGAGCTGCCTTGATGAGTAGGGGCACCTCAGCCTGGGGGATACAGATTCCTCTGCTAACTGGATTGCTGCAGCTAATAGAAGCCAGAAAGGGGGAACCCCTTCCCCTACCCCAGTGCTCCTGCCACTGCTGGCTGATAAAGTGGTCATCTCCCTTCAGGACAGAGGGTATTGGAATTGAATCTTCCTATGGAGGTCTTACTCTAGGTAGCTATCTCGAAAGTGTCACATCCCTTCTGTCACCAGGCCAGGAAGAGACAGAGCAGTGGAAGAAAGGGTAGAATGATCCCAAAGAGATGTTTCATTACCAGATTGCAAAAACAGAGGGAGGAGGAAGAGAAGAAAGGATCAGAAGCCATGGTTGAGAGGGTGTTCACCACCCCAAGGCCAAGAGAGCAGGAAGGTTTTCCCAAGGCGAGGACCTTCTGCTCCCTCGTGGGGTGTGACTGTCCAAGTCTGAGGCCTTGTGGCCAAAGCCAAGAGGAGAATGCCGGAGAAAGCCATAGCTTATCATGCTCTTGTGCCCACTTTCCTGAAGACGGAGAGCTAAGGGGAGATTGGGAATTCCATTCAATGCTGGGTTGGGTATAATTCAGGCAGCTTAGCTGAACAGCTGCAGGGAAGTAAAGAAAGGGACCAGGAATGAAACCTCTGAGCTGCAGAAAAACGATCAGCTGAGAGATGTCTCCATCTGCGCTCAGTTTTCCTACATTTTGATGGACATGAGGTTAAAGCAAGTGCATGTTCGCTGGCCTACACGCCTTCCCCCATGGACCAGTGGTTCATTCCCATAGAAAGCAGAAAGCATGCAGTGCCTCTAACAAGGTCACCGGCCACATGCCCCTACTTTCCTTGTCTAAGTCCCTACCACTTCTTCACCAAGGAAAATGGGTCCCGAACATTTGGATACCACAAGCTGAGTACCCCACGGTGCTCGCTATATTCTTTTTTTTTTCCTGTATTTTTTTTCTCTCTATGATTACCACTTCTTTGCCCGTATTTCTCCCGGATCCCTCTACATCGGCTCCAAAGCCCTGCCTTGGAGGTAAATCTTTAGTCCCAATGAGTAGGCAGCAAGCCCCTCTTGCACACAACAAAGACTTCTATTTTTTTTTCTTTTTATCTTTTGGGCGACACGATAAAAAATAACCCTGTATTTATGCAAATTGCAAAGTAGCGTGTGATAATGAAAACAAAACAGTGCTGGCCTGCAGCCAAGACATGGCGCTGACGGGGGCTCCCGACCATTTGGCTCTTGATTCTTTGGGGAAAGCAGCTGTAGAGAAATGAGAAGACAGCACGCTGTCCTCACGCGCGCACGCCCTCGTCCATCCGCGCGCGTTCCGGCACCGGCACCGTGGAGCCAGCCCAACTCGGGGATCCGAAAGCGGTTCTGCCTCCTCCCGCCATGGAGCCCTGCAGCGTCGTCCCCCACGAGCCTCCCTGCCCCCTGCTCCTGATTCCCTTTCAGGAATTTACAAACATTTTCCCCAGATCAATATCCGTATTGATTATTCATTGTGAGTGAGTCGTGTGTCTTTGGTGATCCAGCTCGCAGAGGTAGCAGCCAAAGGCTGCTGCAGGGGAAGAAAACTAACAGAAGGAGAGAGGGACCCGGCTCTGGCTGGGTCTGCGGCTGTTGGCAACACAGAGAGGAGGAGGAGGAACACAGAAGAACGCTTCCAGACGAAGGCATGGCCAAGGGTGGAAGAGAAAGAGGGAGCAACAGCAAGAAAAGGAAGTGAGGGCTGGCTGACACCTGGTCCCGGGGACCTCATCTCGATGGCTTGAGGAAACCCCCATCTTGGCTCTGCTGCTCCGTGCAGAACGCGGTGGACCTGCTCTGCTCTGGGATTGCAAAGTGACTCACAGTTTTGGTATCTCCTACGTAAGAGCTTTGGGGGATCCCTTGGCTCACTGACAGGCAAGGAGGAACGCAGCAGCCGTGAGGTAAAACGCACTTCCTTCCAACTGCCTTGCGGAGGATACGCAGTCGTTCGGCTTTCCTTGAACAGCTTGCGGCTCTCTGATGGCACGCGGAGGGAGAATAATTAAAAAGGCCAGCATCACTTACTAAGTGAGTAAACGCAAAGCCCTTCCAAACGTGCTCTCCAGCTAATGAGAAGCTGTAATTTCTTATACTTCAAGGCAAAACAAGAGAGTGATGAGGCTCAGTGGAGTGTGTGTTTGCGTGCATCTGGGGGTGGGAGGTGGTGGTTGGTGGTGGAGATAAATCGACTAATTGTTGGCAATGTTTAAAAAAGGGATTACTGGAAAAGACAGTGAAATGATGACAGGAAAACATCTTGGACCTGAGCCAAAAAAAAAAAAAATTGAGGCAAATCAAGTCTGCAGCTAAGAGAAAACACCCATCGCTGAGGTGGGAGGCTCTGATAGGAATTGCCCGGAGTTGGATATTGTGTGGGCACAAGAGGACAGGAGCTGAGACCACCTGCGTGTCCAGGGCAAGGGGTCAGAGCATGCCAACTTACACATGATAGTATACATTGAAGAAAAAAAAAAAAGAAAGAAACCCAAGCCCCCAAACCAACCAGACCCAAACAGTAAAAACCAACCTGTCCTTTCCTTTTAATTGGAGCCTTCTGCTTCCCCCAAATTGCTTCAGTGTATTGAAAGCCAACCCTAAGCGTGCCTCCTGATACCAGGAGCTGCTGATTCTCTGTGTGTCTCCAGGAAGCTGCCGCAATGTTACAGAAATAGGCTGGAGAAAGGAGGTTGAGGAAATTCAGATTTCCATTGGCTGGGCTTCTGGTGAATGTGCCAGGCAATCGTCTTTGCCATTTGGACAATGTTTGTGATTCCTCTTCTGTTGTCACCCAGCTGTGGCATGGTGAGTCCAAAACTAACCACGAATAGGACTTTTTAAAATATTGTTCCAGACCTATATGACAAATGGAGACCCTAAGGAATCGAGTGAACTGGACTTTCCTTCTTTCTGGGCATTTGGTTAACTGAGCTATATGGATCTTTCCCATGAATGGAACTGGGGCTGTTTTAGGATTTTGGGGACTGAAGGTCAAATAGATAAGATAGCTTTCTTCTGAAAGAGTTTTTTCTTCATGTTGCTTCCTTAGTTTGGAGTCCCCAGCACATTCCAAGTTTCCTGAGCAGCAGACATTTATCCTGCAGAAGCAAGCCTCGGAGACCCAAGGAGGGGGAATTACGCCAGTTGTGGGTGACTCGGGGAGTCTATGCTGCGGTCCTCGGCATCCACAGAGACCCGCGTCTGGAGCGCTTGTGCATGCATGCATGTGTTGGTGTGATGTGGTGTGTGTGCTTGCATGTGCAGGCTGTGTCTGTGTGTCTCTCCGATAGGGAGGGAAAGAGCAAAGCTGGCCGGCACAGACAGAAGGTTTGGATATTTGTGTAATTCATGCAGAGCATGTCCAATGCTGCAAAGCAGACAGCCACCCATCCCTGGACTCTGCGGCTCTGGAGGGCCTGTAGAGACCTGATCTGAATGTTAAATGCAGGAGATGAAATTAGCATACTAACCAAGGATGTCGACCCCTCCTTGCAATCAGTAAATGGCCGTCTCCTCTCCGAAAGCCGGCACTGCCATGCGCGCCAGCCACTTAACTGAGTCCTCTGCCAGATCCCTTTTTGTGTTTGTTTTTTTGTTTTTGTTTTTGGATGAAAGACTGGAAATTCATTAATGAGGAGGGAAAGAAGGGTTTCAAGGGCTGTAATGAAAACAAATGATCCTCTTTAAGCCTCATGACGGCCAAAGCAGGAGGGAGGGGGCTGCTTTCTGCTCTGAGACTGGAGAATAGGAAATTCCACAGACAACAGACCACTTGACAAGAGCCAAAGAATGCACTGCTTGGGAATATTTCTTCTATGTGGCACAGGCTGGCCATGACCAGTAGGTCTGTGTGAATAAACCTAGAATGAGCTTTATTTTCCTAACTATGAAAGAGAAATGTGGTCTACCAGATGTCTTTCCATTCAAGCACAGGTTATCAGTTTCTTGACCTTGTGAGGGTAGGAAGAGCATTCTGGAATCTTTTGGCCAACTGCCTCTGCCTTTGAAGTAATAAAAATCTTTCTTTTTGCACTATGCAGCAGGCCTTCTGCAAAGGCAATAGCTTCATTTGTTTTGATCTCTATCACACCAGGAAGCATACAGTGGAAAATATTTGACTTCAACTTCTGTAGAGTCCCTTACTGAGGTAGGCAGAATGTTGTCTTAGAGCTGAGAACCAAGCATTGCACCTGAAATATTTGGGCTGGTGAAAGGTTACTTGCTTTTTCTTTATTTTAACTGCTTTATGCTCAGTTAAACAAATAGCTTCCCTTCCATTGTACTTTACTGGTTTGGTTTTAAATCAGGGGTCCAAGTCTTGGCAATGTCCAAGACCTGTGGGGGCCAGCTGGAGGAGGCTGCAGAGGAGGAGGGGGCTCTTGAGGGCAGAGCCCCTCAGCTCTGATCACCTGGTGTTTGGGGGAGTAGGGGCCCTATTGTGTTGCTTGAGCTTCCAATGTGTTAAGAGATGGTGGACAGTGGTATGTTTAAATATAAAACATCAATTTAATAAAATTTATGGGTTATTTAACACCTATATGCAAACATAGTCTTCCACACCAACTTGTCAGTTTTTGGTCTCTGCTTTTAGTCTAAGTTATCTAACACAAGTGTATTTAATTTTATATGAATTAAAAATACAGACATTAGTAATAACATGACAGACATTGTGGCAGTGCACATTTTATTGGGATTGGAGAGAAAGACTAATTTAAAACAATAAAAATGAAGAATGTGGAAATCTGGGTAGCCTGTTTGCTCAGTGACACTGCTGTCTTGGAAGGTGTGCTGTGACACCATCTTTCTCTAGGGTGGTGACCTCCACAAACATTTCTTTCTGAAGAGTTAGAATAGGGAAAAATAAATATCTAGAAAGAAACATGTTTGCCCAGATTCACGGATATTTCTATGGTTGTAAAAGTGATTCACAACTGGGCTATTTTAAGGTTTTATTTTTTTTTTTTAATTTTTATTGTCTTCTGCATCCACAGAGCTCTCCCTCTTGAGTGGGCAAAAGGAAAAGATAGAAGTCCCCAGAAGAGATCCTGCCTGCAGTTTGGAAGAAAGGCTTTCCATGGTGCCTGAAACAACTTCAACAGAAAAAGGCACTTCAGCCAGTGGCAGAGGGCAGCAAGAAGGCCCCTCTTCTCACACGACAACATCTCACAGCCGTCCGGGCTTTCAAATTTCCAAGGTGCTCTTCACACATATTATCCTGTTTAATTCTCACTATAGCCAGTGATATGGGGGATACAGACAGTATTTGCCTTACTTTACAGCCGAGAATACTCAGGCTCTGAGAGAGCCCCTGCCTAAGGTGAAAAGCTAGTGAGAGGAAGCCATAGATGGTCTGGATCTTAATCTGATGCCATGTTATTATTCTTCATAGGCCTTGCCAAAGGTATCCTTTTCAGAGCTCCTCATCCAAAGCCTCCTTGAGTCTCAAGTCTCTTCTGTACCTCTCAATGCCTCACTAGGAGGTTTCCATCATGTGGCCTTTCCTGTGTGAGGCTTGTACAGTTTGAAGATGCTCCCTTGTCCCAGCAGCCCCTGAGCATGCGGTTAGCTAGGTTACCTCTGGCAGCGCAGAGGCATTCTCCTTACCCTTCTGCCCTCTTCCAATTGTTCCTACCTTCTTGATCCTTTGGAAGTCCACCTTAGCCACACACTGCCTGCATTTATTGCTTCCCTCCTCATAGCATCTCCAGCCAACCTTTCATTTTTCCTTCCCCACTAAAAATGCTCCATGGTATGACCAATTAAAACGCGCTTCCCTTTCCTGCATCACTGTGCTGTTCTGATCACTCCCTCCTTCATAAAACTCTCCTTTGCCTTACCTGGTGCTATTGTATTTGCCTTTATTTGTGGCTACTTGTCTTCAGGCTTTCATCTCAGACCTCTCTTCCATTTTTAATCCCTAAAATATTCATGTTTCTGCATGGGGTTTCTGTAGCTGTCTTCTGATCTCAATTGCGCACACTTTGTGTAATACAAGCCACAGGCGTCAGTGATCCTCTCTACAGCCACTACCAAGTCACCACCTCTAGCCAAAACTCTCACCTGAACTCAGCCCCAGGAGTTTGCATTGGCTGGGTGATGGGTTGGATGCTGCTGGGAACTGGAGTAAGTCCCATGCTGTTGGAACCCCCAGAGCCCATGCTTTAAAGCTGACTTCAGCAAAATTATATTTATTTATTTATTTGTTTGTTTTTGGCGGAACCGAGGGTTGAACTCAGGCTCTTGCTCTTGCCAGGAAAGTGCTTATTCCACTGAATCATCTCCCCGGCCTCTCAGCAAACTTATAGATGATTCACATTAGTTATCTGCATCTAGATACAGAGAATTATGTGTGACTTTTATTCCTTCTTCTCCATGCTTGGTTTATTTATCTGCTAACTTTTCCAAAAGCTTACTGTTCTCATTCTCAGAGAAGGATGACTCCGGATGCATTCACTATACCCCTTTAACTGCTCCATAGTGCAGCTATGATGGCTCTGCTGGCCTCTGAGAGACCCTTCAGAGGATGCTGCCTTCCTGCTTGGCCTTCAAGCAGGTGCTCATGATCTGGTCTTGCCTCTTTCTAGCCTTTTCCTTTGTAACTTCTGCATTTGACACTATGTTCTGGGTCACAGAATGCCTTAGAATGCTTTGATATGTTTAGGGCAGTGATGGCAAACCTTTTAGAGCTGGCTCCCAACAGTGCTTTAGGGTTTTATAACATGAGCCCACCTTCAGGAATGTTCAACTCTACTTCATTGACTTTTTTTTGTGTGACATAGGATATTACTTTGTAGTATAGGCCAGTCTTGAACTTGCTATGTAGCCCAGGCTGGCCTTGGCCTTTCAATCCTCCTGCCTCAGCCTTCCAAATGATGGAACTATAGGTGAGAGCCATTCTGACTGGTTCACCTGAACCATTTGGGTAATTCCTCTCCACCTTCAACAGTCTTCAAGCAAGAAGCACACCCTCCCCCAAGCCTCCACTATGTTCTGTGTGACCACAAATCCCTCTCCCCTTTCCTTTTCCCACAGTTTTTATCCCACACTTACAATGGCCAAAATTTCCCATTTGAACTTGAGATGCTCAGAGGAAAAGACTATGCCTTTTATACCTGTGTTCCCGGCATCCAGCAAAGTCCTGACATAAATTGGGTCCTTAATAAATTAACATTACTATTTTTATACTGAGTACGATAAATTATGTTTTTTCAGGTGTAAGATCACAAGGTCTCCAAAGTAATCAAGCTGAGGGAAATACAGCAACCATTTCCCATAGAGAAAAAGGGATTTCCTATGGTGCAGTTCTCACCTACATCAGTTTTTTGACTTCTGTCAGGAGAGAGACAAACACTAGGGTGGTCCTTAGGTGTTTGCTGATGCGGTAGAAACTTTAGAGTTAATTAGCAGCTCTGGCTAAAGCTGAACTTCCTTTGTGGAATTTCTGGGAGGAAACACAAAATTAACAGTTCAAGGTTGCTATTAGAAAAATGGCCTGTTTCCCTTAAGTTATGCCACAGGGAGCTCGCCCTCCTCCCTGCCAATTCTAAGGTGTTTCCCCTTCTTTTCTTTTGATCTGGAAACACTTGCTACCTTAAGGTGATTCCTTTCAATAAAGGTGGACACTCCTGAGGTCAAGGACCACTTCTTTGCCCATCTCTCAACAGCAGGAGACCCTGGATGCTCCTGCTTACCCCTGGAACTGAATACTGGGAAAATCTGCCCACCGTAGAACAGGGATGAGGATATTTTGTAAGTTCTCATCCTTCATGAAGCAGAAAATGTCCTGAGCTCAGTAGTGCCATACTTCCCTGGCAGTCCCAAGAAATATCTCAAGGCATTATTAGGAATTGTTACATTTGGAAGTACATTGATTTTCATTTTTGCAGTAATGTTTTATAAAGTCAGTTTGGACACCAGCTTAGTGAATTCTGAGCCATTGGTCCTAGAGGAAACAGGGGCATAGGCTGGGGAGATAGTTTGATTATCTAAGTGCCTGACTGGCAAGTACAAGGACATGAGTTCAATCCCCAGTACCACATGCTGTTCCAGCCTTGCTGGGGAGGCTGAGAGATGAGACTCTGCATCCAATAAAAAAAAAAAAGAAAAACAGAAATAGGGGCATAGGTTCCTGCAAGCCTCTTAACATTTTCCTCACCTGATCAATACACAGCCTTGTTTTATGTATGTTCTTGTTTAAAGACTCCTTATTAAGTATATTGTTACTTTCTTCACATTGAACTCAGGGCCAATAGCACTATAATGCAACCCTGGAGAAAGCTTATGTAACACATATGATTTCTTGGTAAGGCACATCAGAGCTGTCTTGTACTTAGAAGCCCAAGAAAGTATTTTGCTGCTGCACTTAGGTGGAATTTTAAGTGATAAAAATCACCAACTCAAAGAACACAATGTAAAAAACGTGGCATTGTGAGAGGAACACTTGTTCATAGAATGAAAAATCAAACAAGGGAGTATCACCTCATGTGACCTCAGCTGGGAATGTGCAAGCCTGGCACACAAACTTTTCTGTTCTTTGCATGTGCTGGTGACTAACCCTAATTGTTTCACAAGGACTGATTTGGGAGTTACAGTGGAATTTCATTGGTTAGCAACTTCACAAATATGAAATCTGCAAATATTGAGGACTGGGCGTACTACCTGAAAAATATTATTTCTAAACACAGAATATGAGGACCATGTTCATGGGATGATTCTGAACTGGAGACATTCTCTAATTTGTACAAATTGTCTATTTTCTTAGAACTTGGCACATAAATAGCTACCCCCCAGTTGAGGTTATGTACTGGGTGGTGATGTGGCACTTTGGTTTTTCTCAAAGAAACAAAAGTGTTTTGCTTCCCTGAGAGGCAAAGGCTGGGTGATGAGTTAGATGCTGCTGGAAGCTGGATACTGCCCTGCACTGCTAGAGCCTGTGATTCAAAGATGACCTCAGCAACAGTATAGATGACTCACAGTAGGCCTGTGTGTCCAGATTCAGAGGATTATACATGATCGTCTTACAAAGTTATTCTTTTGAGCTCAATCTTACCCTCTTTGAGTCATTTCTTCACTTATGTTTCATGTTGCCAGCAGCTGCTAGGAAATTCATATGTGCTTTTAAAGTTATTATTATTGATTCTCTTCTTGTTGGAAAGGCCTGATTTTCAAAACTATAAAATAAGACACTGTCCTTTCATACAAACCAAAGGGACAGTGACACATGTCTTTTAGAAGGCAAGAAAGGGGGGCAAATCAGGAGAGTAGAGTGGGCAGGTTGGAAAACATGCCAAGACCCAGGCACTGAGGGTTACAAGCGAAGGCTCTGGAGTGCCTTCCTGCTTCCCGTGAAGTGCTACAGTTCTATCCTAGCTGGAATGAAGTTTCTGCTCTGTTATTTATTAGTGCCGTGATCCTAACAAAGCCAGTTAACTTCCTTGAGAACTTTGTACATGTCTGTGAAATGAGACCAATATATCAAGTTCTTGGAAAGATTCTGAGGATGGAATGACATAATGATGTCAGGTGCTGAGATAATGCGTGTCTAAGTCCAGCAGAAAATTCTGTGGAAGCAGCAGTTGGTAATTGTTGCTTCTGTTAGAATTTTTCTGATTCCTAAGCAGCTATGAGACTTCTGAGTCACGCGTATTTATGAAAACATGGAAGATTTGGGGTGAAGAGACCTCTCGTCAACTTCCTCCTCGTGTAGAGAGGAAAATAGGCCACACAGGATCTAGCCAGTGTAGTAGCAGATAAATTAGGGCAGGGGCAAAAGGACAGCCCAGCTTCCTGAGGCCAGTTCACAACTGTAAAGTTCTGTGCACTTAGAATACCCTTAGACCTTCTGCCCACCACTACTAACTGCTCACCTACTTGCACGCCCACCTCGACAGTCAGGTAAGCTCTGCTCAGTGGGATACTATCATCATTGGCAGGAAGACTTGGTACTCATGGCATCTGCCAAGTAGAACTTTTAAGATCAGGATCCACAGAGCACAGTTCCTTCATATTTCTTTCTTTCTTTTTTTTTTTTTTTTTTTGTATTTTAGGGAAGGGTCTACAGGGTGTTCAGGGTCTCACTACTAGATCAGACTCACAGTGATCCACTTGTTTACAGCCTCCCAAGAGCTGGGATTACAGGTATGCCCCACCACACCCAGTCTCACTTGCCATCTCAGTGTGCCCAAGAGACAGGGTCAGTAGGGCAGGCCCGCGGATCAAACGCCCAACCCCTGTACCTGCTTGCAGGCACTTTAATCTATATTTGTATTTCTTAACTATGCACATAAATAGACAGCATCCATGACGTAGTAATGTTAGACAAATCCAAAGGATCACATGAGACACAGAAAAATGTTTGTTTATTTTTTGTGGTGTTAGGTATTGGACCGAAGACCTTTGTAATAAGCTATAATCTCATTCTTTAAAACAAAACTGAAAAAAAAAATTAAGATAGGATCCTACTCAATTGCTGAGTTGTGCTTCAGCCTCCTCAAGTATTGGGACTACAGGTGTGTACTACTGTGCCTGACAGGAATACTTTATTTTTGAAGGGATCAGTTATTTCTGCAGTTCGCTGTAGCTATTTACAAGGTGCTTTCTTGGAAAAAATCCCAAAGAAAATGCTGTTGGATATATTACATACTTCCTAGAGCTTAGAAGCAATCATTCAATAAGGGGACATGAGCTATGCTGCACAAGCAGAGATGAGGCTGCTGACCAGGCTTCCACCAGGCTTCTGCTGAGGGCAGGACAGGCTTAGAGGGCTGTTCCAAGATGTCAGTGGCATTGTTGTCAGCTTGGAGTTTGGGAAAGTGGGTGACAAAGGCAGTCGTCAGGGCCCCTTTATAAGAGCAGGTGGTGCTATGGAATGATGGATCATGTGGCCTCCAGGCAAGAAGTTGTACCTGGAGGCATAGTGGCCTTAACAAGTCAAGTAATGATGTGCATAGCACATTCTGGGGCTGAAGCAGGGGCTGGAGACTGTGCTGCAGCCTAAATGGAGCAAGTATTCTGTTGCTATAGAAGACAGCTAAGAGAGCTGTTGGTTGCTTTTAAGGCATGAAAACTAGAGTGAAGCCCAAGGGTCAGGTTGGACCCATCTTTGTTCAGTTGGGTTAAGTGATACAAACAGGGATCAAGATTTGGAAGTGACTATCAAGTGTGGAGGTATTGGTGGGCCTTCATCTATTTTATCATACAGAGACAATCTTGGCTACAAATAGCTTATACTTGAGAAACTGAAAATGTGACTGTGAGCACAAGGCCATATTAAATGGCACTAGACAGTTTAGGATGTGGTGATCAGATCCTGTTTCATTGGAACTGGGTCTTCCTTCCACTGTTGTTTTCATTCAGTTCATACCCATTGGAGCTGATGATCCACAAAAGCTAATAGGATTTAGTTAAACCTGCTAAACTCATATTTATAATTTATGTTGAACATGTCTGGAACATTCTCTTTGGTAGATGGAATGGACATTCCCACATACCAGTGCCTGCTACATCACAAATATCTTCCATCACGGTTTTGCTTTGAATGTGTCCCCATCCTACAGCCACAGAAAACTATCTTAAGAAATACACAAAAGCAACCAACATAACCTGTTTTTCTTTTTGGTATGATTTGCTTGGTGCCTCAATTTGGATTTGCACTCAACAGTTGCCTCACTTATTTGGAAATCATAATGATGATGATAAAAAGCCTCTAATGAACTGCAAAGTGATCGCTGATGTGACAGCACCAAAGTCTCAGAGAAGGCCTCAAATATTCATTCCCAGTTGGATTGAGGCTCCTTTTCATCACCAGCTTTCAATAGTTTGCTGCTGTCCAGAAGCTGTTGCCAGGTAATTGCCTCATGCAAGGCTGCCTTCCCTTGAAAGAAAGAGTTGTGCAAGCAGGACTTGGGCTCTTTGATGTCTGCTTATGTCTGCTATTTATGGAGGTCACATTGAGTTTGCAAATGGTAGCATTGCTCCACTCTGGGATCTATAGTTCCTCTTGGTCTCTGCAGATTGTCCATACTCAGCTGCCACTTAGGAGCTCCATGAGAATATTTGCATTGAGAAATAGGGCACAAGTGTGGAAGGAACCCAAAGAATTATGGGAAACATTATCCACAGCAACACTGTCATAACAACAGAACCTGAAATTGTGATAGCAGCATCTTGAAGGCTAATACATGAAGATTTACACAGAATCAAAGGGGAATCCAGAAAGAAGGTGTCTTGCACACCAGGCACTCCTGGCATTGACTAATGATTGGTGGCCAGGAATATGGATCAATGGGGCTTGGCCAAATGACAGACTCCTAGGTCCTGGATCTGTGAAGTTTTTATTCACAGGTGTCACGTTCCCACCCAGATTTGGAGCTGTGGGCACAGGGCTTATGGATAAACAGATTAGAATGCAGACTCCAGCTCGATTGCATCTCTAGGCGCCCAGCAGGTCACTGTCATTCACTGACCCTGAAGTGCTGGTGGGGCTGGGATTTTGGAAGCAACTTGATTCTGCCTCTGTGGAAGGGACTTCCCAGCTGAATGGATCTCATGGTGACTCCTACTGCTAGTGCCATTTGTTTATTTAAAACAAATGAGAGTCCTAACATATTTTCCTTCTCAATGCTCTCATCTTGATATAAGTCTATGTTTTGATGTATGATATTCTTGTAATAAACAATGCGAGTCCTATAGATAACCCACTACTATTATGGACTACTGGACTATCTTGGATTATTTTACTGAAATGGCAGTGGAATACCCATCACTGACAAAACTAAACAAAAAAAGGAGATACAAATGAAGGACCATTTTGTATCTGTATATAGCAAAATTAGGATAGATACACAGCTACTTTCTCTTAATTCAATGAGAAGAAAAATTTGTACTAATAGTGTTATTAGTACAAATATATAACAAATATTGTATGTATCATGTCTGCCTCTCATACTATGAATAACCGCTATGAAGACAATATGCAATGTATTAATTATTGAAACTGTCCTACTATAGGTTTTGAAACTGTCTCATTGCTATTTGTTTCTCAGTAAAATTAATAAAAAAATAAACAATACTTCGAGGTCAACTTTTTATGCTTAAAATATAACTGATTATAATTTCTAGATAATTAAAGTGTACATATACTAGTAATTATAAAATTGTTCCTTTGTTCTTTTATTTTCCAGGCACTTTTTTTGTTGTACAAAAAAGTACATTTTGCTGTACATAATGACTACATTCATCACAGGGTGTAGGTTTTTTGTGTGTGTTTTTCTGAGACAGGCTCTTGCTGCATAGTTTAGCTTGGCCTTGAGCTCATTTTGTAGTGCAGGTTTATCTCAAACTCACAACGATCCTCCTGCCTCAGCCTCTGAGTGCTGCTACTACAGGTGTGTGTCACCATGCCCAGCCTGGGAGGTAAGTATTTTGAATGGTTGAGTAACTGAAAGTTTAGAAGTTTCATAGTATAACATTTGGTGTGTTTACAGGTCAAGATATATGCCATTATAGTTCTTGATAAAAATGTATATTTGCTTTGGGTTTTTTAGGTATGAAGTGTTGGTTGTATGTGTGTATGTATGTATGCGAATGTAGTGTGTCTATGTTCATGTGTATATATATATTAATATAGGTATAATATGTACATTGCCACACATATACACAAAAGTTATGTATATTTGTATATATGATATCTATTTGTATAGATGTGCAGGTATGGTGGGCATACATGTACACTGTGAATATAATGTATTTCTGTGTATGCATGCATGCATGCATGTTTGTGCATGCATGCATGTACACTGCATATACAACAAGTCTCTGTGCATCTGTGCATGGATAGATGTGTATGCTTGAACAGTGTACATATAACGTGTCTCTATGTGTCTTGATGTGGAGTGTGTGCATCCACGTGTTGTGGGTCAAGGGAGGCTGTAAGAGCTGTCTTTACCGCAGGCTGTCTACATGCTAGGATGTGCTACCTACTTTTATAAATCACGTGAGTAAGATCAAAGATGGCTCACTTTGGCAGTATAAAGTTTCATAAAAACTAAAAATCAGGATTTTATTCCAGAACAACCAGTAATATGGTACTTTAAAAATAATTCTAGTCATTTAAATTTAAGGCCTTGGAAAACAGTCCGATCTATGGTCCAAATCTATTCTCTGGCCCTGAGCCCAAAGCATTTTCATCACATTGAGAACTGGATACAATTTCATTCACTTTAAGCACTTGTTGCTCAGTATTTTGTTCTTTGAAGGCAAGCTAACAAGTGTCGATGGCCATGTTGGCTTCAATAACGAGTCTCCTTGCCCTGAATGAGCTATTTCAGGTGCATTATTGCCATTTAATATGGCCTTGTGCTTGCAGTCACATTTTCAGTGAGTGCACGAGGAATGCAGAGATTTCTCCTACAGGGATTTGTCTCTACAGTTATTGACTTGCTTGGAGAAAGTCTTTAACTTATTTTCTTTAAAGCCATTTGGAAACCGAGGCTATGTAAAGAATTGTCTTTGTACTTTTCTTTTTCTTTCTTCATGGAGATGTTGCTCAACTATGCTAAGATTTATTTAGGTTTAATTCAAATTCTACTGTGGCCTTTTCAAAAATGGAACTAATGCATAAATAAAAAGAAAGGTGACTCATTGGAAAAATGGACAAAATACTTGAACAGTCATGTCAGTAAGTGGCCAGTTGGTGCACAGACTCAAGCCATAACGGGAAATCACTTCCATGCCCAATAGCTTGACAAATATTACAGTTTGACAACAGCAAGTGTTGGCAGGGATAGAGCAGAATATTAGAATTTCATGTTCTGCTGGTGCAAGCTGGCTCATACTTCAGTGTTATCTGTGTTTAAGGCAGAAGACTCTTGTTGAACAATTTTGAAAGCAGGTGTTCACTCTTATTTTCTTTCAATAAATCACGTATGCTTTTCCCACCAGCCTGTGGATATTGATTCACTAGTTGTGTATGATTCCCAGGTTAGTCTGTCCTGCCAAAAGAGTGAAGAAGGAAGATGGGGACCATGGCATGCTGCAGGTGTGGTGGAGCAATCGAGACAATGGTGATAGCACAGCTAGCTCTGAGCACTTGCACATCATGCTTGACTTCACACTTGTTATGCCTATCGTCTTCTCTAGTTAATATGATGTATATATGATTAGTCTATTTTACAGATGAACAAACTAACATTTAGAGAAGCATAGTATATATCCAAGGTTCTGCCATTTGAATCCAGGCAGGGTAAACTCAGACCCTCACTCTGTTGATATGCTATAACCCGTGTTAAAGAGTAGAGCCAACAAGATGTCGCTCTTCTGCGTCCTTCTCAGGAGATGATTATTCCACATGAAAGCAGGTAGGAGCAGGTTAGGAATAAGAGTGAAACACACTCACATCTCATCTTTATTTCCTTGAGGGACAGTGGTGGGTGGGGACAGAGCCAGGAAAATGAAACAGTCAATAATAAGTGCTAAAAGAAAAACATGTGGAAAAAATAATGACAGTGTAGCTTAGAGATTATTTTTAGCTGCTGGGCAGGAAGGGGTTGAATATTCAGTATAGAGTCATCAAAGGTTTTCAGCACAAAATGAACATGCTGAAAGCTATGCTTTTAGGACAATAAAATTGCCATCAGTGAGTATGATAGTCTGGAGGAGGCTAATGGAGAGGAGTCTGTAGGAACCCATAGGGCAGGCAGTAAGGGTTGGCACTGGGGTAATGACCCTAGCAAACAGAGGTTGAGAGGAGAAGGTGACCAGGACAACAGATACAACAGCCACACTGACTGCAAGATGCCAACCTGAATTACAGGCTGAAGGATTCATTAAGAAGAGCAGGAAAGCTGGGTGGTGAAGAGAACATGGAGAGGTACAGGCCCGGAATATGGGCAAGATGCACTGGGACATTGTCTGGGAATATAAAAAGGAATTCAGAGTTGGGATTAAGTGGTCTTGCAGAGCACCAAGAGTCATCATTATGAGTATGGATGAGAATGGGAAGGGAGAGAACATGTGGCCAAAGCAAGGACAGGGAAGACAGAGTCTGGGCAGACACAGAGTGACAAGACATGTATTTAGACACAATGCTAAGATGCCAGAAAATCTAAGGCATGGAGAACCAAGAGTAGCATGGCCTAGAAACCCATGGAGAACAGGATTTGGAGAGAGAGAGGGAGGTGGGAGATGATGTGAGAGGTCACAGAAGATGAGACCTAAAAGGGGAGTGGGATGCAACAAGGACCATGAGTGAGGGCCTTCTGTAGAGTGGGGAAAGGGAGCATGGGAAAATGTTGGGTGAGAAAGGGGAGCAGGCAGCAAACATAGGACTATGTGTCAAATGACGTGATAAAGAGGAAGGAGTGATACACAAGGACAGCTCCAGGGGTAGAGGGACGCAGAAAGCTTAGCTTCTGGTAAAGGAACCAATATTTAGAAACCAGGAGGAGGAATCCAGTAGAAATGAGAAAGAAAGGCAAGAATGGAAAAGGAATAAACAGTGTCACCAAATGCGGGCTGGCAGGAGGCAACTGAGAGACCAGCATGAGGTGATGGGAAGGAGGATGACTGTTCTTCAACATTTACAGAAGGAAGGAGAGGATGAGGACAGCTGCAGTTGTGCAGGGCAGCTGAGGAGTGCTCAGGAGGCCTGGCCATCTCCAGAAAAGAGCCAGAGCGCATACAGCATGGGAGTTTGATGAGGGAACAGGTTGGGACAAACACAGTGAGAAGTATGACAGAATCCAGAGGAGACAAAGGAAACATACGGAGGAGCAGTAGAGGCCACCTGATTGGACCACACACACATATACCCAACCAGCTGGATTGCTCAGCGACTTTCTTTGTGCTGCTGGGTAGACAGGGAGCAGACATGTGGAGGAGCTGAAGATGGAATTCTCTTTGGCATGAGAGCTGTTAATATGAGGCAAACAGAGGGGCAAGATGCTAAAGTCACTAAAGGACTGGGGGAGAAGTGAAGACTGAACAAAAGGCCTGGAATGGTGGACTTGAGGGTGTCCTGTTGAGGTCTACCTTAAGATGACCCACTCTGGAAGCAAAGCTGCTTGCATCTCCCAGTTGTCTTTGCACCTTTGGATTCTGCAGTATCTGTTCCGGGCCAAGATGCTCCAGCTAGTAGCTGAGCTGTTGATTCCCTTCTCCACTGAGGACTCCTCCACTATGGGACATTTGCCCAGGGACTTGTTATTGGCTGTGGCTGGAATTCTTCCTTACGGTGTGTGGTCTGAGGGTCTTCCTTTTCTGATCCTTCCTTCCAGGGCTCCTTTTATTGGTGTTGGAATTGCATGGCGCTCCTGACCCACTTCTGTTCTCTCTTGCCTTATAATTTACAAGTGTTTTCTCCCCATCAGCCCCTTACACATATAACTCTGTTCTGGCATTTGCTCTGTTGTGAGTCCTGAATGGACATGCTCTTTATTGTTGTTCTCTATAGAGGGCCTACAGATGGGAAGGTGTGGTCAGTGAGATGTTGAGTAGGAATGTGTGAAGCTCAAGTTCATGTGATTGCTTTTTTGAAGTAATTACAGATTCACAAAAATTAAAAAAAAAATAATGTAAGGAGTCTGTCTTCTGGACCCTTCACCCAGCTTCCTCCAATGATAATGTTGTGCATAATTCTAGGACAATGTTAAAACTAAGAAATTGACATTGATATAATATTGCTGATATGTGCGGTTTCCTGTTATGTCTCTGTCCACCTCATAGATATATTGATCTCATGCTTATAGCAAAAAGCCATTTAAGTATCAATTTCTTTTGAAATCAGCCAGCTCTATAATCACATGGTTTGTAAGGTGCATAAATAAAGCTTTGAGTGCAGCAACCAATAGAAAATGGGAGATGTCCACTGAGGAGAGTTACCCATCCATCCATCCTCCATCCACCAGTGCTTGCTCAGCTGCTCCTAAGTGCCAGGCACCGAATGTATAACTTTGAAATATTAATGTCAAAATGGTGGCAGCAGCTACCACATTTCTGTTTGGGGGTCAAATGCAATAAGGAACTGGGATTCAGAGGTTTTTTTTGGGGGAAAAAGATATCTTGAGCTGTCCTGTGATCATTTCCACACTGGCAGTAATTCAACTGATAGCAACCTTATGTTCAACGGCCAGGATCGTGCTTTTTTATGAGTCATTGTAAAGTGCCAAGTGCATTGACATATACTTCATAAATGCTAAATAATAACAAGTCAGTGAACCTAGAAGTATTGGATTCAGTATTCGAGACATTAAATCCAAGTTATGCTGTTCTAGAAGCAAGACAAACAAATAAATCAACCCAAAATCAAATAAAGCCCACATCCGTCTCTAGCCAGCAGTGGGTGTTGTCTGGAATGCTCTTTAAGGGTGAGTGGCTCTTTCATGAAGGGGCACTTGTTAGTATTTTACTTGACAGATCACACATAATGCCTTGCCTGTGATTTGGGAGAAGAGTTTTATATCCAATCCGCAGCAGACAACAGCGACACTATATTCTTAAGGCTCCATTTCCCTTTATTTGATGCCAGAAAATCGTATCTGCTGAAGCTCTGGAGAAGAGCAACAGTCACCCACAGAGCAATTAGACTGATCCTGGCAGGGGGCTCTGTAGGCAGTACTGGGAATCACTGTTTGTATTTCAAAGCTGGGATTTCGTTTTCCTCTAAGACATAAGTCTCTTTAGGGGTCCCTGTGATTCCTTAAAGGTTCAGGGAACATAACCTAGAAAGCCTGAAATGCTACATAATACTGAATTAGCAAGAGAAATCTATGACAGTACAGTCGAGTGGTTTTCTGCTTCTCAGTCCTGAGTTCTGGCCATGGCTCAGTGTTACGAGATTTGGGATCTCTGGACATATTCATTTTCCGTAGGAATCTGCAACTGTGGCTGTCTATGCAAATGTCATTTACCTAATTAGGTCTTCTTAGTAATTTAATAGTGATGACCCTTTTGGGAGCAAAGACAAACCCTCCCAGTCAAAGACTGACAGCAGAGCAGATTGCAGGTAAGAAGGTGGTGCATGACACATTGCAGGGAGTGACATGGACTGATGAGGTCCACATTTAGAGATGACATCTAAGAGGTACCATCCTCCTATGGTTATATGCAAAAGAATTGCATTCTCATTCAATGACAGTCAAAGGGAGGGGAGCCAAGAAGCCTCTATTACACACTCAGATCCAGCAAATCAAGGGTTGAGTGGAAGATTATGCCAAAGGGAATGGGCAGAGACACAAGTCAAAAGGTAGAACAACCATCAGAACCTGATCTTGCTAATTCTTCTACAAGTGCAAGGCGAGTCCAGAGAGTTGTTGCTTGGTACAGACCTTGCTTGTCATATCTGATAGCACTGCGTGCTTATGAGAATAGAATAGTGCTGCCTAGGGTTGAGAAGGCAGTTTTCAAACACAATGGTGTGTTCCAAACACCTGCGGGAGCACATTAAAAAGATAAAGTCACTCTTTCCCACCTCAGGGATTTCAGCTAAGTGATCTAGAATGAGGATTTCAGCCAGCACTGCAATGACGAAAATTGATCATCCTGTGAGAAGTTTGATAGACTGTCCGTCTATCACCCCACTGAGCAAGTGGGGCAAGTGTGGTCCCCAAAGCCCACCATATTTTGGGAATCATTGTTTTAAATCATTGTGTTTTAACATTCACAAGAATGAGAAATTTTAAAATTTCAGAAGAATACCTTCAAAATAATCCACTCCAAATTTCTCATTTTGCGGATGAGGAAATTGAGAGGTCAAGTGACCCTGTCACTTGATCATTTAAAAACATAAAGCTAGAACTCAAAGACACCAGGAGTCCCCATGCCTTTTGTACTGCTTAGTCCATTTTTCTTGGTGACTTTCCTTTCCTTGGGCCTGTTGGACAAATATACAAATAAGTACGAACTAGAACTTGTATGGATCGTCGTCTAATGACATAATAATTCCAATGCAAATTGTAATTACAATAATTTTCATTATTTCTATATCCCTTGAGACAACTGGTAAGAACCAGTTGTTACCAAAACAGACAATAGAAACAGTGAGTTCAGAAAGGAGGTCTTCCTACCTTCTCCAAATCTATGGCAAAGATGATGACAGTAGGGACTTAAAATTGTCCTCTGAATGTGCAATGCCAGTTTCATCAAATAGGTGCCTACAAGAAAGCAAAAAGAAAGCATATATATTCCTGATACTACACTAAAAGAATAGGAAGTGTTTCCCACGAGCTGTACTACAGTCAATCAGATCAAAAGCATTGTCATTTTTAGAACAATAACTCACTTTACTTTGTGTGATGATTATCAGTTTAACCGAAGGATGTTTGTGACTTTCCCGATGTAGCTTTATAAAGACAACTGAAAGATTAACAAATAGGGTTGACTCAGAATTAGGAGGACTGCTCTGACATGGTCACAAAGCTCTGGAAGCTCGCCTGGAGTTTAGTTTCTCTTTTCAGATAATGCAGTAAAAACTAAACAGGCCCCTTCATATCAAGTGAGTAAGAAGTCAGGGGAGCCCTGCCAGAAACAAAGACTAGATTTTCATGATCTAAGAATTTGAACTCAGCCGGGCATGGTGGCGCATGCCTGTAATCCCAGCACTCGGGAGGCGGAGGCAGGAGGATTGTTGTGAGTTCGAGACCAGCCTGAGCTACAAAGTGAGCTTAAGGCCAGCCTGAACTGCATAGTGAGACCCTGTCTCAAAAAGACAAAAAAAAAAAAAAAAAAAAAAAAAAAAAAGAATTTGAACTCATTGGTTAATTGATGACTTATTAATTTATGGAAGAAAGATTTAAGAAAACTATGTGGCTGGTAGTTGTTCTGCTCGGTAAGATGTAGAGTTTTACCCAGAATGAAGCTGACTGGTGGGAAGAAAGTTCAAAGCCACCCTTGTTATCTACCTGCTTTGTAGAAAGGCCAGTCTAGTGATCTGATATGAGGTAAGGGCATGGGTGCCTCTCTGGGAGTCAGGAGGCCTGGGTTGGATTTTCAATGCCAACACTATTGAGATTTTGAGCCTAATAATTCTTTGAGGTGTGTGTGTGTGTGTGTGTGTGTGTGTGTGTGTGTGTGTGTGTGTGTGTTGGAGAGTCTGTCTTGTGCATTGTACACTGTAGGATATTTAAACAGCATCCTTGGCCTCTATTCTTTTGATCTCTACATGCCAATAGCCAGGCCCTACCATGACCCACTAGCACACATTCTTCTATAACTGGCTTTCTTTACCCAATATTAAGTTTTTGGGTTGTTTTACTTCAATTGCCATACTTAACAGATTGACCACAGCATACTCAACCATTCCCCTTTGGATGGACACATAGGTTTCCCTACATTTTTCAATGTGGCAAGTGTCACTGCGGCACTCTAGGAAGCAGAGCTCCGTGTGGATTCCCAGGCTGTAAGACACGCACATCTTCAACTTTTATTAGATATTGCCAAATTGCCCTCCAAAATGACTGCACTAAATTACACTCCCTCCAACACACTATAAGATCATTCATTTCTTCACATCCTTGCCAACGCTAAGTATTTTCACACTTTATAATGTTTGCCAGTCTGACTGGGGCGAAATAGCATATAATTACTATTTCAAAAGACTGTGTTCTTAACCATTCCTCCTACTGTCTATTTATTGAAGCTTCAGTTGTATAGAATTGAGAAAATACCTTTGTCTACTTCTTGGTGCAGTAATAAAGTCTCTTGGTATGAAGTGTGAAAGCATTTTATAAATATAAAGTGCCAATTTTGTATGTTACTGGTGGTGGGAGAGAAAAACATACAGTTTCTGTAGCAGGCAATCTATGAAAATTTCAAATGCACATATATTTTCTTTGAACTTAAAATAATTTCAGAATTCTAGAAAAGTTTCAAAAAAGGTGAAAGGTGGTCCTGTACACCCAGGTCACCTAATGTTAATATTTTTAAAATATATTTTAAAAATCATATTTGCATTATAATTCTCAATCTCCCCCTCTGCTCTCTTCCACTCTCTTTTTGTATATCTGAATCTATATGCGTGGATATGTGCTCACACATTTTTATGGTGAAATGCCAAGCATCTATAAAAGATTAAAAAGTTATTTTTAAAATCATGCTGTTAAAACATTGATAATTTGAGAACAGCAAATTAAAACAACACTGAGATTCCATCTCATCCTGGGAAGAATTTCATCAAGAAATCAAACAATAACAAATGCTGGAGAGGCTGTGGGGAAAAGGAACCCTTTTCCACTGCTGGTGGGAATGTAGACTAGTACAACCACTGTGGAACTCAGCATGGGGATTCCTGAAAATGTTAGAATTACAGGTCCCATTCCACTTAGCTATTCTCCTCCTGGGTATTTTCCCAGAAGAAATGCAAACTTTATATCACAGTGATTTATGTGCACCCATATTTATAATAGCACAATTTGTAATAGCTAAATCTTAGAAATAACCCAAATGTCCACCAACTAATAAACTGATTTAAAAAAGATGTGGTAGTTTTATATAATGGAGTACTACTCAACTATAAAGAAGGATAAGTTTAAGTTGAGCTGTAAATGGCTATGGTCGACAACTTTGAATAACTCACTATTGTTGTGGAATGTTGGACTGTGTTGGATTGTGTTGTGGAGTTCAAGCACATAAGTTAGTTGAATGACAATGGAGTGCCCACCTTTGACAGGTGTAGACAAAGGAAGGGGTATAGAAAGAAAAAATCATGATGTGTGTGTGTAGACAGTACAGTTGGGATAGATAACACTGTGCTTCTACATAATCCTATGAGAGGCAAGATTTGCACTGATGGTGGTTGGACAGGATATTATGTCGGCTTCTAGTACTATGGTCATCCACTAGGAAAATAATTATTGAATTTTTGATATAATTCAGGTATAAAAAATAAGTAAACAGCTACACTCTTAATTTACTGATAAGTGACATTTGTTATAACAATGTCTGTAAGTATAATATCATGTATGCACCTTGTACGATACCAAAACAGTATGAAAACAGTTTGCAATGTATTAATTTATTGAATCTGTCTTGCTAAGGTGTTGTAAAACTGTCTGATTGATATTTGTACTTCAATAAAATTAAAAATGAATAAAAATAAATAAATAAAAAGAAAAAAAAAAGAAGGATAAGTTTGACACTTTGATGGTAAATGGATGCAACTGGAGACCATACTCATAAGTGAAATAAATCAGAGTCACATGTGTAAAAATTGTGTTATCTCCCTTATGTAAGAAGCTGAAAGAGTAAATAAGATCCTAAAGGTATAACAGATAAAGTGAAAGGGAAAGAAACTTCTCAAAAGGAAAGAACAGCTGGGGTGAAGGAAAGGAGAAAAGACAAAAGAGAGAAAGAACCAGAGAAAAAGGTGGCACATACAAGATAGCTGAAATAATTATATTACTAATTTCTGTCAGTTCATTGAAAGAATCAGTTAGTGTTTATATTTTTGACTAATTTTGCATTCTGTACCTCATAATCTGAGTAACTACTTTGAAGATAATAATATGCAATGTAATAACCTCTGCTGATTTCTTATCGTATTACTTTGAAATTCTGCATCATTCTTTTTCTTTTTATCTCTTTAAAATAAAAGCAAAAAATGTATAAGTAAATATTGGAAAAAAGCATAAATTATACAACTGTGTATCTTGTATGTTACTGTTTATGATCTACTAAAAGGTAGAAATATACAAAAATACATACGTGTTGTTTGACAACATTTATAAGATATCTCTGGAAAAATGCACAAGAAATCAAGAATATCAATTATTTGTGGGGTGAAGAATTGGGAGACTTGGGGCTCAGAGGGAAGAAGAGTTTTGCTACCAAATTTCATTTCAATTAACAATTAATTTTTTTTTTTTTGTCTTTTTGAGACAGGGTCATGCTGTGCAGGTCAGGATGGTCTTGAGCTCACTTTGTAGCCCAGGCTGGTCTCAAACTCACAGTGATCCTCCTACCTCAGCCTCCTCAGTGCTGGCATTACAGGCATGCACCACCACACCCAGCTCCATCAAATTTCATATACTACCCAACCTGGGAACCATATGAAGTAACAAACATTAAACTATTATGACATATAAAATAAAGTACCAATTGAAAAAAAAATAAATAAAATATCAAAAGAAAAAGATCTGTTTTCTGAGGAGAAATTGATAAGATCAAAGTATGAGAAATGCATGTATGAAAATTTTCACAATCAAGCCCAATATTTTATAAAATTAATATGCTTTATTAAAGTATATATTAAAGAGAAAATTATTTTCTGAGACAACTAGCTAGCTATAAGTAACTGGAATTTTGTCTCTGTATTATTCCATTTTCTGTTACTATAATGAAATGCTGGAGCCTAGGTGTTTTTATAGAGCAGAAGTTCTGGAGGTTCAGGGGCATTAGCTCTGCTCTAGTGAAGGTCACAAGGTGAGTGGCATCAGCATGTGTGGTAGGGTGAGGTCACATGGAGTGACAGAGAGCCAGAGAGATACTGGGCAGGAATGGTTGTGCTTGTATAACATGCTCTCATCAAAGGTATGAGGTCCCCCAAGAACCTTAATTCCTTCCAAGGCAGTGACCACAGTGACCCAGTGACATCTCACTAGTCCCTGGCTCTCAAATAGTTCTACAACACCTCTCTCTCTCTCTCTCTCTCTCTCTCTCTCTCTGGCAGAAGCTGGGATTGAACTAAGGCACTTGCACTTGCCAGGAAGTGCTTATTCCACTGAGCCACCTCCCTGGCTTCTATGGCACCTCTCACATTGCTGCTATTCTGGGGGACAGGCCCTCACACATGAGCTATTGGAGTATGGACCACGCCCATGCCACAGTAATCACTTGCCCTTTGCTCAATTACACAGTCTTGTGAGTTTTGTTGATTGGACATCCCTACGTATAACATTGTCATAATAAAGTCAGGGAGCTATTATAAGCCAGAGAAAAATGAATTTGAACTAAGGGTAATGAGCGACACACCATCTGAAACCACAAAGGGTCAGGATACTGGACTGGTAATGATGCTACATTTTCACTTTTGTGTTAATATAATAAATATTTTTGAATGGAAGTATGGATGGGTAAGTTATGGAAAAGTAAGGTAGGAGAGAAACTGGTTCATCACTTGAATGCCTGGAAAAGAACCTTGAAGGTACAGGAATAAATAGAAAGAATAATCTTAATGTAGCCAGATCATATTTGGTGCATTTTGGTATTTAATATTTCACATATAAGCCTTAATTTCATAGGGCAGCAAAGCAGCCTAGCAGTTGAGACCATGGATAATGGAGTCTAGGAACTCAGGTTCCTATTTTGGTTCCACCAAACTAGTCACATGATCTGGATCAAAATATTTAAGCCCAAGCTGCTTAGTTTCTCTTCTGTTAAATGGTATTTCAAGGATAGCTGTGAGAATCTCATGGAAAGTATTTAGAATCTTGCTCACTGTGGAAATCACTCAACAAATATAGGCTATGAATTCATTAATTTTTAGACCAAGTAAGTCTTCAGAGATTAATCTGTGTATTTTATTTTCCAGATGACAAAAAAGATAAAAATAGAACCCAAGGAGCCAAAGTGGCTGTCCAAATTTTGTGGTTGTTCAATAACAAATCTGTTGATGAATTCAATGTTGGCTTCTCTTCAATGTGACTACTTTTGTAATTTACCTCTGAGAAATTTTAGGTGGCTGACAAATTCTCTACTTCAATTGACTGTTTGTCCCATCCTCATACTGCTTACCTGCTATGCTTTGAGAAACAACCCCTGCCTCTGTTTAAGATTCTGCAAAGCCAGACAGGGAAGGAGGAATGGAGAGTGAGGAAGGGAGGGAGGGAGGCAGAGAGAGAGAGAGAGAGAGAGAGAGAGAGAGAGAGAGAGAGAGAGAGAGAGACAGACAGACAGAGACAGACAGAGACAGAAAGAGACAGAGAGACTGAGAGAGACAGAGACAGACAGAGAGACAGAGACAGAGACACATACACAGAGACAGAGACAGAGAGAGATAGAGAGATAGGAGAGGGGAAAAGGGAGAGGAGAGAGCAAGAGGGTAGAGAGAGCAGAGAGAGAGAGGAAGAAGAGGAGAGAGGAGAGAGCAGGGGAGAGGAAGAAAGGAGAGGGAGGTGTGGAGAGGGGAAAAGATAGGGGAGGGAGTTGCGTGTCTTCCAGAGTCCCAAATCAGGGTTTTTCAGCAGCAGAAGGAGCCACAAGAGAAACAGGAGCAGGGCCTTGGTTGTAGGAGCCATCTTGCCCCACCTCTTACTTCACAGTCTCTAGATCCCTGTTATGAGCCACACAAACATTGTTGTGTTCAAGTACAGTTAAATTATTTCTGTAGGATCCAGAGCAAATGTGCTTCCCTGGACCCTACGGAAGGTGCTGGGCCACAGGGAAAGAACACTGATAATTAAGCTAAACTGTCAGCTTGATTAACATGAGAGCTGCCTGAGGGATTGATAAAGAACACTTTTGGGTGTGTCATGCTGGGTCATAAGGACAACTGTGAGGGTGCAGACCCTGGTTCCTTCCTCTTGCCTGCTGTTTCTGCTCTGTCTCCTGGTCACAAGGAGGCAAACAACATTCTTCTGCCACAATGTTCTTGCTTTGGTGCTAGCTGGCCATGAACCGAGTCCCCTGAAACTATGAACCAAATAAATCCTGTCATCCTTTAGGCTGTAGGTGTCAGGTACTTGGTCCCATCAAATAAATACTGGCAGACATCCTATAAAATGCTATCAGAGATTGAGTTTCCAGGGACACAGGATCTCAAGGGTCCATTCCTGTTCTCTTCCACTCCTTTGTTTCACCAGTCACTTGACTTTCATCAATGTCTCCCATTCTGTCTCTTCAGGGTACACATAACCACTTCCAGAAATAAATGGTTTCTTAATTTCCCTTACATTTCATGTTTGTATCTTTTTTTAAAAAATGTATTTGGTTGTTACAGGGTCTCACTGTGCAGCTTGGACTCATAGTGATCCTCCTGCTATCAGCCTGCCCAGTGCTGGGATTACAGGTGTGTGCCACTCTGACCAAACTCTGTAGCTGGCTCAGCCTGCTCTAGGGGCAGGACTGGCACAGTATGTGGTGTGAGGATTGAACCATATTCCCTGCACTTACCTAAGCTTGCCTAAGCAGGAGCTTTAGTCCACTGAGCTATCTCACTGGCCCTGCATGTTTGTATCTTCTATTCATTCTTCTTTCCTCTAAGACTAAGGTTTTGTTCATTTTTCTCTTTTATACATTACTCCAATTACCCTCACAGAGGTGATGCTAGAAATGGCAGGTTCCTGGTAAAGCTCCCCAGTCGCTCTCAATCAGGATCTCAGAATGTTCTGGTTTCTCTTTTTATGGAGGCCAAACACACATGGTCAGAGGAACAACCTGGCTTCAGAGCCAAGAGTGGAGTTGTCTGAGACTCTAGAAATCATGAGGGGCTAATACTTGCCAGCTTGGATTAGTTCTTCTCTTGTTTCCTTTATCCCATGGCTACCCCTTCATTTCCTAATTTGATGCTGGACTCAGTTTACAGAATTTGTCATCATTGAACTTCAAAATGAATGTCAAGTTTCCTTTCAGGCCTCTTGAAATATGGTAAGGGACTCTGCTCACATGGTTTGTAGGAAAGCAGTTCTGATCACCTCCATGAGTCAGTGGGTGTTCAGCACTTTTGACAGGTACTTTCGGAGGCGAATGAGGAAGTCTGTGTCATCACCTGGAAACCCTGGGCGATGACCCCAGCAGCTCCTCTGGAATTTCCCTGGAGTCTGTTCTGTGCCTGCTGGTGATCATCCACTCGCTTGAAGTTTCTGAGTATTTGTATAAAAATTTGTAGCGGCGATTTCCAGCACTGTGACTGGTGATGGAGGAGGAAGACCATTTAGGTTCTACTGACAGGGCCATTAACCTCCGCTGTCCGAAGTGCAGAGTGTTCTGGTGGGAAAAGCTAGAGTTCTCAAGGATGACAATGATGTGAACAGCTGCTGGGTGCAGGTGTCCCATGAGCCACTCTTTCTTCCTGCTGGAATTTCCCCAACCTGATGTCTCTTTCCATGGCTATTAGAGAGGAGGAGCAATGTGATAGTAAAGTAGTTAACATTGAAAACAAATCATGTACTCTTTATAGCAAAGGGGCAGAAGATTTTCAAGAGAAAGTTCTAGTTGCTCTCTGCTTCGTCAAAATGGGATAGGACACTGATTTGGAACACAAATATGACCTCTAGGCTCCAGAGACATAGACAGTGCTCCTAGCCTGTACACAGTAGGCAGTTTGGGCTGAGTTCTTTTCTGTGTTATAATGTTTTAAAAAATATAGCATGTTATGGCTTGTGCATAGATGCCCTTCACAGCCTCATGTGCTCATAGGTGACATTTTTCAGAGGTGGCTGGATTTAGTGTGTGATTGATTCATGGTACCATGAATCAATCATGGTACTAGGACCAATGGTGCTGGGATGAAGGGTGGGTGATTACTAAATTAGCCCACTCATTGATCTGGCACCACCCTAATCTGAGTAGCCTGGATACAAAAAAGGGGCAGATGGATGCTGTTAAGATCTATTGTTTTCTTGCTTTGCTACCTCATGCCTACCATGAACTGTTTTTCCTCTATGATGCTTGTCTTCTGTACTATTCTGCCTTGAAGCCAATCAATTATGGACTGAAACCTCTACAAAATGTAAGCTACCAAATAGTTTTCCCTCTTTAACTTTGCATATTGACTATTTTGTCTCAGCAATGAAAAAATGTAAGACATAGCACAACAAACTTTGTGTTATGTTTTGGAGGTGTATAACTGGTATAAATTTTAGAGTGTCATCACACATTGCCGATTTTTAAGCAATCATACATACAAGTTGGTATCTACACTTCTCCTTTTGGAATCAAGAAATACATCAACAACTTCATTGTCAAGTGCCATGAAGTATGATCACCGAGAACTTTCATAATGCTTTTGTGAAGGAATAACAATTCATTAGCGTGTCCCCATTTCCCACGTAGAAAGCAGAATCCAGATAGTTCTGGGGCTGGGCCATGATTACTGGGATTTTGAATGTCAGAAACGAGAGTTGAGCCCAGGCCTCCAGACCCCAATGGATTTCAACCTCCAGCATACCACCTTCTTCCAGGATATCCCTGCCAAGTATGTAGAGATTAAAAAAGCAAAAACATGATTTGTGAGTTGATTCTATTTCTGTGAGAACCTCAGAAGCTTGACGTCACTGAAAATGGGAAGATCATGTCTGGCCAAAGAACCTTGTTGGGAATTGGGGAACAGACAGAAGCAAGCATAGAGGATCTGACCCACTTTTCTATGACATCAAGTATATACTTCATTTAATTATCATCTTACTCTTTAGTTTGTGTAAAAATATCTGCTCCCTTTGGGGCTTCATCATGAGTCTTGAACCTGGGTTTTCGGGGGGGTCAGCATTGCTCTCATGTGACCACTGCAACTGTGCTGGAGCAGCTCAGTGGCAGCAGGTAGAATAAGTCTAAGTTTGGGAGGAGTGAGATGCAGGCAGACAGAGAAGACTGGTGATAACTAACCAGGCTCTGATTTGTATTTATTTGTATCCAGCCTCTAGGAGGAAAAGTCACTGAGCCACATGGAAAGGTTAGCCAAAGGGGACCCAATTAGATAGCATCAGGCGATGGGCTCCTGGCTGCAGGATGCCTCTTCCTTTTGAGCCCTGACTTCTGGCCATCCAAACTTTCTGTCCTGATCCCTTTGCCTGCCAAAGCCTCCATTGGTTGGCTTGGTCCAGCCTGGAATGGCCTTGAGCTTCAGTGAGCCTGGGCTTCTAAGAGCAAACTCAGGTTCCCTGGCAGGTTGAGAAGATTTAGCATCGCTGTTCCCATTCATCTTTGCAGTCATAAGCGAATTTTCATTAGGTAAACTTTTCCCTCATTTTATTTTCAGTTTTATTTGTCTTTTTTTCTGCCCATGAGTTGTTTTATTTATTTATTTATTTTTCCCATAATTTTATTGAAGAACAAATAGCAATGATACAGTTTCAAATCAAATTAGTAGGACAGATTCAATAATTAATACATTGCATATTGTTTTCAGTGGTTATTTGTTCTACCAGGTGCAGATATGATATTCTGTTTACAAACACTATTAGAGAAGATGCTTCTAGTCATTGAACTAAGAGAATGTAGCTGTATAACTATTTTTTAAAGCTGAATTATAGTAGTGTTTCAATAATTAATACTTTTTACATTGTTATCTTCCTAGTGGTTATCCATAGTATAAGAAGCAGACACGATATCCTGTCCAAACACTAGTAGTGCAAATCTTTCTTCTCATAGAATTACGTGAAAGCACTGCATATTTATCCTAATTGTATTGTATATACAAACACAGAATGATCCTTCCTTTGTATCCCCTTTTTTTGTTTAGTCTTGTCAGAGATGGGTATTCTATTGTTACTCTGTTATTATAGGTGCTTGAATTCAGTGCAACTATCCAACACAGTCCAATATTTGTCTTTTTAAAAAGTTTATTTTATTTATTTATTTATGGTGGAACCAGGGATTGAACTCAGACCAGGGAAGTGCTTATTCTACTGAGCCATCTCCCTGGCCCCTAATTTTTTTATTTTTAAAGAGAATAAAAATAGTAAAAATAAATTAGGAGTGATACAGAATTTCACTAAATAAAATGATAGGAATTCAACAATAATTATTATATTGCATATTGTCTTCAAATTAGTTGTTCAGATTAATGGTTATAAGCATGAAATTTGGTGAAAAAATTAAAGAGAAACAACTGAAGCATCAACTGTTCCTTCTGATAGATCAATAGAAAGCGCAGTTTTATTTTTAATGAAAAGAAAATTAAAAACCCCAAGGAAGGGCATTTATTTTGGCATTTTCTGAAGCCCCCCATCATTACCTCTGAGTACATCTGTTCTAAAAATGGACAGTTACTAGCACTGCTACTATTATCATTATTAAATATCAGCACTGCTATAGCTCCATTATTATGCTTGCAGAGTCTCAGAAAACTTGATTTACTAGATATTTCTGTTTCCATGTATCTATATTGAGGGTTTGGAAGACAGAAAGAAACACAAAGTAGGAAATGGACACATCATTTTGTCATCACAATGAATGAATGAACTCTTGTTCTTTTTCCTAGAGTTGTACTTCCTCCCTCCCTCCCTCCTTCCTTTTTTTTCTTCTTTCCTTCCTGTCCTGGTTTGCTGAGACAGACCTTGCTATGTAGTCCAAGCTGGCCCTGCAATTGTGATTCTCTTGTCTCAGCGTCCTAGGTGCTGAGATTACAGGCAAGCATCACTGTGTCTAGCTCTGGAAGCATCACTGTGTCTAGCTCTGGATTTCCATTTCTCAGAATGAGTGGTGTTCTGAGTTAAGCTTGACCTATGTGTGGCTTTGCTGGAGCACATCCATTCCCCCAGGAAGGAGGGGCTACTTGTGAGCAGCAGAATTGTGGGGCCACAACTTTAAGAAGCTGTACAGTACTTCCCTGTCCAACTCTACCTTAGTACGGAGAGCAACAGGGAATGCAGGAACCAGAGTAGTGCAGGAGATGTGTGGTTGTTCAGTCAGAATTGCTGGAATTCAGCTAGAGTTGCTCCCAGAACCCTACTACAGGAGACTGACATTTAGACAAACTTGTTCTCAGCCACCAGCACAGTGCCCAATGTAGGGCATGTATGGCTCTGAATGGCTTTGGCATCTGTTTTGTCGTGCCTCATGCCCACATACTGAGTCTGCTTGTTTTCATCCAATAGCAATTAGCATCCTGGTAAATGCCTTGTGCTCTGTGCTAATTCAGAAGAATAAGCATGTCACGCTCTGCCAAGAATTCCAGCTAATCACAGAGAGCTCCAGGCACACCTGCCCTTTCATCAGGCTTTTGTTTTAAAATGAGGGGTTGGAGAAACCTGAAATATTGCATTCTCCCCTTGGTTAGAGATAACCATGGAGCTCTAGAGAAGGCCTGGTTGGGTGTCTGCTTGTTATCCCTCAAGACTAACTTGCTGCCAAAGAGGACTGGCAACTACTCACAGTGGGATACTTGCAAACAAAGTGAGTCTGGGGAATCCTCCGCTGAGGTGCCAAAGCCCAGCTCAGTGGCATCTGATAATGGAAACCATCCAGGAGCCACCAGGGACACAGTGTATGGGAGAATAAGGGCTGTGGCTGGCACCACGGGTGGTCTGAAAGCCTCTTTAGCCATTGTTCCTTTTAGCCTGGCACCTGCTCTTATTCTAAGAAAGCACCCATATGGGTATTTATTATATATGTATTTTAATTTGTTTCTAAAAGCCAGGCTGGTTAAGGCATCATTTACATTCAGCAAAATTTTCCATTTTAAAGTATATGGGGCTGGGGAGACAGCCCAGTAGCACAAGTGCCTGACTGGCATGTACAAAGTCCTGAGTTTGATCCCTGGTACAGAAAAAGAAAAAAAAAAAAAAAAAAAAAAAAAAAAGGAAAATAAAGCAAAAAAGAAAGAAAAGAACAGAAATGAAGCATGGTTCAGGGTGTGGTAACAGGTGCCATGTGACCACTGTCACAGTGCAGGTATAGAGCAATTCCACTGTCCAGTAAGCTTCCTCCTGACCCCTCTCTGTCAGCCCCCAGCCCAGGCAATGCTGGGCCTGATTTTGTCTGTGTGATTCTGCTTTGGTCAGAATGCCATACAGACGTGTCCTTCAGTAGGCACTTGTCACTTCTGCCACCGAGAGACACAAAGCCCTGATGTTATGAATACTAGCAGTAAATTTCCAGCAAGGCTGTGCCAGGATTTTACTTCCACTATTTTACTATTTAAGATGATACTGCTGTGAGCATTCATTTATACCTCTCTTGAGGAAATATAGTTTTAGTTTTCTTGGGAAGATTTCTAGGCGTGGGATTGCTTCGCCTTTGGTCATGTGTTTGGCTCCATAAAACACCACCCAAATATTGCCCAGAGTGGACACACCATGTTGCATTGCCATCAGCAAGTGTGTAAATGACAGCACTGCCACTCCCTTGCCAACTTTTGATATTATGAGTTTGAAAATTCTAGCCCTTTCCATGGTAATTTCATGGTTTTCCACATTAGATTTCTTTTTTCATATTATAATTTACTCAAAATCACTTTGAACCTCCTCTTGGTCAGATCCTTGTTGAAGCCAGTTCTCATTTAAATTATGTTATTAGGGATTTGCCAAATCCCCGCCATGTGCCTAAAAATACCTGCAGCAGGGGATGTGTGGGGAGCAGAGGGGCTGCGCTTAGTAGCTTTCCTCCTTGTGGTCAGCTCAGGGCAGGAACTGATGCATCACAAGACACACAGCAGCCGCTCAAGGTTAAACACATTGTGGCTGGATATTTGATTGTTGGCTGAGACAAGATGGCGACTCATGTCCCAAGAGAACATGGCTACAGTATGTGCACATGGGGTATGAGATGTCACCAACAGAGAGGATTGGTAGATCACTTAAAAGTTTTTATGTAGTGAGGATCATTAAAGCCATAGAAACATCAACAATCCTCAAAATGCCCCTAATTAAAACCAGCTAGGAGGGTGTTTCTGGAAGCTAATGAGACTGCAGCTTACAGGCTGCCCTCTGACCACGGTGAGGGACTGGGAGCTCTAGGCAAGAGGCAGAAGAAGCCAGGCTGCAGTCAGAATACTCACGAGGTAATCTGTATGCTTTCTCATTGGAAGAAATCTTAAACATGAGTTTTTTTTTTCATCTTTTTGTTGTCGATGATTTTTGTTTTGTTCTCTCTTTCATTAAGAGGTTCTCTCAAAACCTGTATTTGTTCCCACTGGCCTTTACCACAAAGGCTTCATTTTAATTTATCTAGTGTAGTCCAGGTGTTGGCATTTTGTAGACCTTGGTGTTGGGTGGGGTGTCCCCAGGCTGGGGCCACATGATGACAGGGTGTCCACGAATGAGCCAGCATAGGCCACAAGCCAGCAATCAGGTAACTATGAGCTCCTGTCATTTAAAAAAATTTTTTTTAAATTTTATTTTATTGAGATGCAGCAATGAGACCACTTCAAAACCGATTAATAGGACAGTTTCAATAATTAATATATTGTACATTGTTATCTCCTTAGTGGTTATCCATAGTATAAGAAACAGACAAGATATCCTGCCAAACACTATTAGTACAAATCTTTCTACTCATTGAATTAAGCGAGAGTAGCTGTGCATCTATCCTGACTATTCTGTATATACAAATATAAAATGGTCCTTCTTTTGTATCCCCTTTTTTTGTTTAGTCCTGTCAGAGATGGGCATTCCATTGGCATCTAAATACTATAGATGCATGAATTCAGCAAAACAATCCAACATAGTCCAGCAGTCCACAAGAGTAGTGGGTTATCTGTGGAAGTTGTTGACTTGAGCCTTTCACAGCTCAGCATATTAATATGGCTTTACTTTATATACCTCATTTTTATACTTTTCTGCTGGATAGTTAAGACCAAGATAAAGCAAGACCTATATAATAAGAAATGTAACTTTTGCATCTGATAAAGTCAGTCATGTACCCTCAGGATTTATACTGTAAACCCATACCACAGTTTTTAGATCCTTGCCAGTGTCAGCCTTGTGGATGAGTCACGGCCATTGCTTGACCAATTTGCTCTGTGCAAAAGCCTGAGAGAATGTTTTCTCTCCATGTGACTCTCCTTAGGCACACTCTACATCATGATCACTTTCCTTTGTGGCCCTATAATCTCCTTGATCAGAAAATTTGGGACACAAGTGAGTTACATGAGGACTAGTTCTCCTATGTCCTGAGTCTTCATGACCTTGAAAGGCTAGGGCCAAATTGTTGGCTGACCTTGCAGCCCTTCCTTTTCTCTAATTTTTGGTCTGCAAACTTAGGTTGTTAACCCTCCGGAAGAGAAGCTTATTATTACTCTGTGTCATATGCAGTTCAGTTTACCCTAAGTATCTGTCTAAGTATCAATCATCTTAGACAAACATGGAACAGGCATTTTCCATCAAGTATTGATATGTTAAACTTTAATTTCCTACAGAATATGAAGAAAAAATAATTTAAAAAATAGGAATGAATAAACACATATTTTTACACAGAAATTTAGATATCTAACCATATACAGCATTGTAGCAGGACAGTCCTGTGGCATTTTTTTTTTGTGTGTGTCTTTTTTTCATTTATTACCCTTAATTTAAAAAAGAAAAAAAAAAAAACTTATTTGAGAGACAGTATGGTAATAGTTGGTATGTCATGGCAAGAAGTATGTATTTAGAAGACCAGAATGGCTCCTGTCATTTTAAGCATCAGTCCTTCAACAAGATAGTCCCCCTTTGTTCCCTGCAAAGCCAGTCTTCTTGCTTTTAGGCATTCTCTGGCTCAATGAGTCCCGTTTGCTGGCCACCTCCTATGCCACCACTGAAGTCGGTCACCTTGCTCCCTGCTTCTTAGTGGCTTCTCTAGATGAACCGGCTAAGGCCAGACTGCTAGGTAGGAGTAGTGTGGGCAGCTGGCAAGGACTCAAAACAGGTGCCAGAGTCTGTCTGGCAGGCTGGCTCTTGAGCCAGAGACAACCAGATCACAGTGCCACTCTGCCCCTGCCCAGCAGCTTTGTGACCTTGGGATGTCAGATAACCTTCCTGGGCTTCAGTTTCTTCATCTCTAAAATGAGGACAAAGCTATAAAAACAAAGATGGAATGAAATGGTTGCAAAGTGCTGCATACAGAGCAGGTGTATTGTGAGTGCCTAATAAAGGTGGAATTTTGGTGTGGCTGAGAAGATCAGAATCTCTGTGGATCTTGCTACCCTTCTCCCTCTCTCTCTGCCTTCTCCCCTGGCCACATTGCTTGAGCCTTTTTCTCATCCTCGTCTTCTTTTCTTACCTCCCCTTGGTCTTTAAATTAGTTTCAAGGCAGCAACAATATTATCATACATAAGAATCATGATGCCCAACATATACAGACAAGTACACTTTATAGACAAGTAGGCTGCACCTCAGAAACAGTTAAGAACTGGCTAGGGTCACAGAGCCTGTGGGATAACATTGATTTGTGACAGTCTTAACCAGCCTAATGCAAAGTGAGAACCAAGGGAAAGCAAATCTATTTAAAGGAATTACCTTTATTTTGAGAGCATAACCTTTCTAATTGGGGGCAGAGTTGAATGTAAATTGCAGAAAACATTTAAAAAATATTTTACATTGCAAAGTAAAATATGGCATGTCCTATATTAGTCTCTTCTTTTCTTTTGTGAAATTTTATAGGTCTTTACAGTGAAAAAGGCTTGAGGTCTGTTAGTACAAAGAACAGTTCCACATAAAATGATACTCTGCAGTTATTAATCAATACATATGACACTTTAGCTTCTGATGTAAATATGCTGCCATGGAAGGAAGGAAGAGAAAGTCCTTCCACTTCTAATTAAATTTTTTCTAATATTTATTGGGCATCTAATTGGTGCTCAGCATGTGCTGGCATCTGAGGACACGAAGCAAATAAAATACAGCCATTGCCCTGAAGGAATTCAATGTCATTTCCAACCGTTAGTTTGGGAGAAGTAAACAGAAATGTGTCTGCAGACAACATTCCTATTATCAGTATACGATCAAAATATTCAATCAATACCAGTATTTGCTAACAGTGTCTTTGGACCCCTGGAGGAAAAAATGTCACTTAGAACATAATATCCTTGCTAGGGATTCATTTGTTAGTCCTCGCATAAGTAGCTGACATAGGTGGTCACACCCTCAACTGCTCATATTTTTGGTAGTCATCTAATAAAAAGAAGAAAGGTAGAAAGTTAGAATATCTCACAAAAAACCCACATAGATGTACAAGGCAATAAACCATGTGAAAAGCATTCACTGAGATATGAAAAATATGTATGCTCCCTACATCTACTGTCTAAGTCATCCCTTTTGGTTATGAAAATAAAATGTATTTTATCATGTGGCTAGAAAATTCAAGTTAGCAAGTCACCTGTAAGGAAAGCTATCAGAATCACAGCTCACTCTCAACACAAACGCTCAAGTCAAGAAGAGCTTGGAGTGTAGTATTTCAAGGCTTCCAAAAAAAGAGACTCCAATCTAGATTGATGCACTCCACTAAATTATCTTTCAAAATTGATGGAGAAATAAGATAATTCCATGACAAAGAATACCCGAGAAAATTCATGACTATCAAACCAGCACTCTGAAATATAATGAAGGACATTCTAGAAAGAGATAACAAAGACTACAACTTCATAGATCTCAACAGAGTGAATATACCGGATAAGACAAACAAGAAAATAGAGTGGAAGAAAGAGCCACCAACAAGAAAATAATATGTCAAGAATAAGTAAATATATATTAGTTATATCCGAAAATGATAGTGGTCTCAATTCACCAATCAAAAGAAACAGGCAGAATGGATCAAGAAGCAAGATCCAACAATATGTTGCAGAAAAGCAACACATTTAATTTTAAAAGAAATTCATAGACTGAAAGTCAAAGAATGGAAAACAGTAATACTATGCAACAGGAACCTGGAAAAAAGCATAGGTAGTTATTCTACTTGCAGACAAAGTAGATTTCAAGTCAAAACTGAATAAGAGAGACAAAACAGTCATCTATATCCTTATAAAGTGAACAATTGAAAAGGAAGAAAAAACAATCATAAATATATGTGAAACAAATATCAATGCACCCAACGATATAAAATAAATACTAATAGACATGAAAAATCAAATAATCACTAATACAATTTTATTGGGGGATTTCAATACCTGTTGTCACAAATAATCAACTAGACAAAAATTCAACAATGAAAATTAGAACTGAAACTAAACTTTGGAACAAATGGATAGAGATGTCTTCAGAGTGTTCAAAATATACATTCTTCTCAGTGTATAAGACATTCTCCAAAATAGACCATACACTGGCTCATAGAACATGTTCAAGTAAGTACAAAAGAATTAAAACTACCCTATGTGTGTTATTAAGTCATAGTGCAATGAAATTGGAAATCAATAGCCAAGGAAACCACAAGACTTCATAAACACATAGAAATTAAATAACATCTTCCTGATTAACCACTGAGTCATGGATAAAATTAAAGAAGAAATTAGGCACTCTCTACAATTAAACACTAATGTCAATATGACATTTTGAAACTTATGGGACACAATGAATGCAGTCCTATGAGGGAATTTTTTTTTTTTTTTGAGGTTGAGGAAAAAACTTTATTGGATAGAAAAGCTTCTGTCGGAGAGGGACAGAAAGGGTGCCTGAGTGGGTTGCCCGGGGAGGCTGTCTCTTTTAGGGACTTTTATAGGGCAAAACCATGTGGAACTAAGGTAGAGAAGGGGTCTCATTTAGGTGGATATGGGGTGGGACAAAACTATGGTCAACCAATGGGATTATAAGCACCATTGCTCAGGTAAAGTTGATTAGACCCAGGACCAAATGGGGAAGAAAGTCATGTAGTAAGCGGGCATAAATATGGGAGAGGGTCTCTTCCTCTAGGGGGTTGGGCTAGTGACTCACTAGGGTCTTTTTAGGTGATCATTACCTATTTAGAATATCAATCTCTGGTGTTACTCTTAGTATCTGCTTGGCGTTTAGGTCTGGTTCACAGCAGGAGCCTCCGTCCCTCCCAGAGTTGCAGATATCTTGTTCCCTGTTATTTCTTTTGAGGGCCTGGCCCTAACTGACTGTCTAAAAATATTTTTATCTAACTCCACTGCCTATAACATTCCCCCCTCTGAAGAAGTAACCCGAACTGCCATGAGGGATTTGGGCGATGACCGCTCTGGCTTCTTCATGCTTAAAGGGGTCATAGTTGTGAACCGGCAGGCATATACATTCTTCAGAGGTTCTATCTAAGGGCCCTCAATAGATGACGGGCATTGTCATTACAGCTTTGAATCTGGAGAAGACAAAGGCAAGGAAACAATTAAGTATGTATGGGTCAAATAACCATATCAACAGGATGACTATGGAAAAGATAAGTTCGATATCTCATATGTGGGGTTTAGTTCCTTTTTTATCTTTTATGACCATTTTGTATAATTTCAAAGAAACTGGCATTTATTATTATTATTGGGGCACATGAATTGTCAGAAATAGGGAAAACACCAAGTACTCTCCAGTTGGCAGGTGGGGCCACTGGCTGTGTTAAGTACCGACAAATCTGTATAAGCATCTATTGAAAGTTTAACTGGCTTTTTTTTATATTGACAGTTAACATGGGGTTCCCTCAGGCTTGAGAAGGGAGACACGTAACCACCTCAGTCTGAAACTTTCTCTGACTCCATCATAAACACTTTTTTTTTTTTTTTTTTTGCCAGCTTTGGATATTTTGTTTGAAATGTCCCTTTTCTCTGGATCTAGGAAAGCATAACTTTTTCCCATTTTTGGACTGGCTTTCATTCCTGTAGGCTGTTAGTATCACCATTTTTATTTTCTATATATAATTTTATTTTGTATCATTTTTACTGAGACACCTTCTGAGCACTTTTTACTCACTTAGACAAATTTATCTTTGTAAACCTGTTTTACTTTTATAGCTCGTGTTAGACACTGAAGTCTACTGAACAACATATGGACAAAATCTGGTGGATGTCAGTTAAAGGAATCTTAATCTAGCATATTTGTTATAGATTTTACCTGTATCATTACCTGGGTTTTGGTGTCTTCTAGGAAAGAACAAATTTTTTGAAAATTTGGAGCACAAAGCATGAAGAGGGAAGTTTTTAGCAGTGAACACCCATATCTAAAATAGAGTTAACTCAAATAAACAACTTAACATTGAACCTCAGATTTCCAGAGAAAGAAGTGAAAATCAAGCACAATGTGCATACAAGGGAGGAAATTATAAAGATCAGAGTAGAAATCAATACATGGAGTCAAGAAAACTATTTAAAAGAATCAACTTACTAGAGTTGGTTCTTTGAAAGATCAAATGAAAGACAAAACCTTAAACAACCTTATCAAAAGAAAGACTCAAATCCATGCATTTAGGAATGAAAAGGGTGAAATTATAATGGATTCAGCAGAAATCCAAAAGATCATCTCTACCTATTTTGACAACTTGTGTTCTAATAAGATGGCAAATATAGAAAAAAATGGACAGACTCATAGATACACATAAACTACCAAAACTGAATTAAGAAGATATAAAAAATTGAAATAAACCAGTATCAGTCAATGAAATTGAAGATGTAATTAAAAAACCTACCAACAAATAAAAGACAGGGCCTTGATGAATTCATTACTAAATTTTAAAAGAAATATAGAGAAGACCTAACACCACTACTCAAATACTTTAATGAAACTGATAGGCAAGCAATACTTTCAAATTAATTCTTAGGAGCAAGATTACCTTGATACCAAAGCCACAGAAAGAGAATTATAGGCCAATCTCCTTAATGAACATAGATGAAAAAACCCTCAACAAGATACTAGCAAAAAATACAGCAAATTAATATACCATATTAACAGAGTCACAGACAAAAAAATATGATCATCTCAATAGATACAGAAAAAGCATTTGACAAAGTCCAACACTCATTCATAATAAAAATCTTACAGAAAATTGGAATATATGGTCTTTATCTCAATCTGATGAAAAGCTATCTATGATAAACCAATAGCTGATATCACACTAAATAGACAAAACTAATTTTCATTCTAAAATCAAGAACAAAACAAGATGGCCACTGTCATCACTCTTATTCAATGTGGTTTTTTTATGTATTTAGTACAGGGCCTCCAGGGTCTCACTACACAGATCAGATGTGTAATGATTCTCTTGTTTTCAGCCTCCCAAGCACTGGGATAAAAGGCACACACCACCATGCCCAGTCTCAATCCCTGCTAGCATGCTCTGGGGGCAGGTCTGGCACTGCAAGCTGGGGCTCAAACCCCATGTCCCTGAGTCTGCCTACGTGGGTGCTTTAATCCACTGAGCTATCTGGCCAGCCCTGTTATACAGATTTAATATAGTCTTAATCAAAATTCCAAAAGCATATCTTACAAAACAATCCTAAAATTCACTTGGAACCAGAAGGCAATTCTGAAGAACAAAGGTAAGGCAGAGATAATTCCTGACTTGAAATTGTACTACAAAGCTACTGTGATAAAAATAGCATTATACTGGCCAAAGAGAGACCTGAGGATCAATGAAACAGGTTATGAGATGCAGAAACAACTCCAAACATACTTAGTCACCTTATCTTTGACAAAGGTGCCAAACACATTCACTAGAAGAAAGATAGCCTCTTTAATAAGTGGAGCTGGAAAAGCTAGATTTCCATATGCCTAAGATTAAAATTATTTAAATTTTTTAAAATTAATTTTATTGAGAAACAAATAGCAATGAGACAGTTTCAAAACAGGTTAGTAGGACAGTTACAATAATTAATACACTGCATATTGTTGTCTTAGTAGTAGTCATTCATAGTACAAGATGCAGACATGGTATCCTGTCCAAACACTGTTAGTACAAATCTTTCTTCTCATTGAATTAAAAGAAAGTAGCTGTATATCTATTCTAACTATTCTGTATATACAGATACAAAGTGGTCATTTATATTCCCTTTTCTTGTTTAGTTTTGTCTAAGATGGGTATTAAATATTGTAGGTGTGTAAATTTAGCAAAATAATCCAATATAGTCCAGTAGTCTATAATAGTAGTGGGTTATCCATAGGACTGACAACGTCAGAAGTTGCTGACTTGAGTCTTTTACAGAAAGCAAATTGGTCAAGCAATGGCCATGACTCATCCACATGGCTGACACTGACACTGTGGTACAGGGTTTCAGGCTAAACCCTGAGGGGATCCAACTGACCTTGGCAGATACAAAAGTTACATTTCTTGTTATATAGTTCTTACTTTATCTTGGTCTTAATCATCCAGCAGAAAAGTATAAAAAGGAGGTATAAAAAGTAAAGCCATGTTAATATGAAGTTAAAAATTAGATGCCTATCTTTTACCATGCACCAAACTAAAACTGAAATGGATCAAAGATCTAAACATTAAAACATAAACATTAAATCTGTTGGAAGATAGAATAGGTAGAACTCTTGAGGACATTGTTGTAGGCAAATATTTTATGAAAAAAATCCTGATGTACAGAAACCTAAAGGACCAACAACTAGGGTCTCATTGTATTTCAAAGCTTTTACATAGCAACAGAAACCATGAACAGAGAGATTAGACAACCCCCAATGTGGGACAGATATTTTTCCAGCTGTTCCTCAGGTGAAGGATTACTATCTAGAATTGCTAAACAATTCAAAAAAATTAGAATTCCCCAAATTTAAAGAGTCAGTCCCCAAGATGAGCATCTGAAATGAAAACCCACTTCTCAGATGAACAAGTCAAAACAGCAAGTAAATAGATGAAAAAGTGTTCAACATTATTTATCATTCATGAAAGGCAAATTAAAACAAAAGAGTCCATCTCACTAGAAAAAATGCCTATTATCAAGAAACTTAACAATAGCAAATGCTGTCAGGGATGTAGGGAACAAGGAACCCTTCTCCATTTTTGGTGGGAATGTAGACTGCTGCAACCATTGTGGAAACCAATGTGGAGATGCCTCACAACTCTAGAACTAGAGGTTCCATTCTATCCAACTATTCCTTGGTATCTTCCTGAAAGGATAAGGAGCATCCCACCAGAGTGATACATGCACACCCATGTTAGCAGTAGTACAGTTTGTAATTGTCAAATCTTCAGCCAAAGTGACCGGCCTTAGATAGCAGGGCCGAATCTGGCGGCCTCCTTGATCCCACCCTACGCCCGCCCAGCCAGAGCAACCAGCCTGAGACAGCAGGACCCACTTCAGTGGCCCCCTGGATCCTGCCCTAAGCCCTCCCAGTGAGTGGGAATTTGCAAGACTTGCCAGGCTTCCCAGATCAGTGAGTGTGTGGTGAGTTTGAGGGAGAGCCTTTGGCTTCTTCCTGTGCGTGCTACCCAGATCCCTGCCCACAAGCTCTCCAAGCCAGTGACTGGCCTGAAACCTCAGGGCCCACTCACCAGCAACTCCCCAGATCCCATGCCCTAAAGCCTCCTGAGTGAGTGGGAATTTTCCCGACTCCTAGGGTGTGAAAATTCGGTGAGTGTGTGGTGAGTCTTAGGGAGAGCCTTTGGCTTCTCCCTGTGTGGTCTGCACCATCCAGAGCCTCAGGCCCCAAGACATCCTAGCCAGAGACCTGCCTGAGACACCCTAGACAGACCTACGTGGCAATTCTCTGTAGCCACTGCCCCCAAGCCCACCACAGGAGTGAGAACTTTTGGTGACTCTTCTGGAACTTGATCCACCCCCGCCTGGTCTGGTGAGTGTGAAGGAGATCTTCTGCACCTCCCAGCACCCCCCTAACCAGGGAACCAACAGGAGCTGCAGCAAAAAGGAACTGAACACAATAGCTAGATCTAGGCCAGGCATAACTGGATAATCTCAAACTTAATAGACAGGCACCTGAATATCACTATGCGCTAAGGCGATAGCTGCACCAAAGCTCTACACCAAAAGTCAAAGGTCAGTGCTATGCAAAATGACAAAGTCAAGGAGAAAAATGCAATCTCAGGTCTCAAGTACACCAGTAAGTGCAAAAGACACTAGCTCAGCTGAAATGAATGAATTAATAGATATGGAAGCAAAGGAACAACAGCAGAAAGGTATGGAGGAACTCAAACAAGAATTAATTCCTGAAATAAGAAATATGTGAATACATAGCATCTGAAATAAAGAATCAAATCCAGAAACATCTGGAGGAAACCGAATGCTCACTCAGAACAAGTGCAGGGAACACTATTCCAGCTGAAATGTATGAATTTATAGCATCAGAAGCAAAGAAACAACAGCAGAAAAGTCATGAGGAACTCAAAGCAGAAATAATTTCCAAAATCAAAAAAGAATTCTTAGAAGTCATACCATCTGAAATACAAAAACAAGTCTGGAAATATATGGAGGAAACCCAATTTGGAAGAAACTCTGCAGAAAAAGAATTAATAGCCACCTCCAAAGAAGAAATGGATAAAAAAATGGAGGAGATCAGAAATATGATGGAATTCTGGAATGAGCAATACAGAAAAGAAATAGAATGCATGAAGCAGAGTCAAAGAGATATAGAAGAACTAAAAATATCAATCATGAGTCTACAAAACCATTTGAGTGAAAGCAAAGACAGAGTTTCAGATCTAGACAATGCTGGCGCAGCTAGGGAAAAGGTGGGAAAGGATCTCTTAAAAACAATGAGAATGCAGGAAAAAATAATGCACCACATGCAAGATGATGCCAAGATGAACAATGTGAGATTATTTGGCACCAATGAGAATGAAGGAGTCAATACAAATGATATAAAAAGAATATGGGCAGAAGTAATCACAGAGGGGCCAAACAAGCTTACTGGAAGAAAGACAGCCTCTTTAACAAATGGCACTGGAAAACTGGGCTTTCTACAGGCCGAAAACTAAAACTTGGCCCACTTCCATCACCATGCACCAAGCTAAAGTCAAAATTGACTAAAGATCTAAACATTAAAACAGAAACACTCAATCTCCTGGAAGAGAAAGTAGCAGGAACTCTTGAAGACATAGGGGTAGGTAAAGAGTTCATGAACAAACATATATTTGCATGGGAAACACTTGAAAGAATCAACAACTGGGATCAATTCTTCTTGAGGACTTTCTGCATGTCAAAAGAAATAGTCAACAAGTGAAAAGACAACCCACAAATTTTGAAAAAATTAATAAGCAATCAGACAAAGATCTGCTGTCTAGAATGTATAAAGAACTAAGATTTAACAGGGCCCTCAAATTTAAAGACCCAATTTAAAGAAATAGTCATCTGAGATGAATACACACTTCTCAGAGGATGAAATTAAAGAAGCAAATAAATATATGAAAAAATGCTCCACATCACTAGAGATATGAAAGAACTAAAAATATCAATCATGAGTCTACAAAACCATTTGAGTGAAAGCGAAGACAGAGTTTCAGATCTAGACGATGCCGGTGCAGCTAGTGAAAAGGGAAGAAAGGACTGCAAATAAAAACAACACTGAGATACCATCTTACTCCAGAAAAAATGGCTATCATAAGGAAATCAACCAACAACAAATGTTGGAGAGGTTGTGGGGAAAAGGGAACACTTCTCCACTGCTGGTGGGAATGTAGACTGATACAACCATTGTGGAGATCAGCTGGAGACTCCTCAAAAGAGTAAGACTGGAAATCCCATTCAAGCCAGCTATCCCCCTACTGGGAATTTTCACAGAGGAACTAAAAACATTATATCATAGTGATATACGTGTACCTATGTTTATAGCAGCACAATTTGTGATAGCAAAATCTTGGAAACAACCAAGATCCCTGTTACATAAGGAATGGTTGAAAAAGATGTGGTATTTCTATATAATGGAGTATTACTCAGCTATTAAGAATGATAAACTTGAAGCATTTATATTGAAGTGGATGCCACTTGAACATGTACGCATAAGTGAAATAAACCAGACATACATGTGCAAATATTGTATAGTCTCCCTAGTATAAGAAGTCAAAAGAAGAAATACAAATAGAAATGTACAACAACAACTAAAAACAATTGAGTCAGATAGTTGGGGCAAACTGAACAGCATATACTACAGGGTACTAATCAGCTTTTCTTCTGGATGGTTAACAACCTAAGTTCACAGATCAAATTTGGAGAAATAGAAGAGCTGCAAGACCAGCCAACATTTTGGCCCTATCCTTTCAAGGTTAACAAAGACTCAGGACATAGGTGAACTTGTACTGTAACACCATGAAACTCAGTTGTGCCACAAATTTTCTGATCAAAGAGATTATGGAGCTACAGAGGAAAGAGTTTGATGACCTATAGTTCGCCTGGGGAGAGTCACAAGGAGAGAAAACTTTCTCTCAGGCTCTCACAGAGAGCAAACTGGTCAAGCATTGGCTGTGACTCATCCACATGGATGATACAAAGGATCTACAGATTAAGGTACAGGATTACAAGATAAACCCTGAGGGGACTTCACTGACCTCATCAGAAACAAAAGCTACATCTTTTGGTATATAGGTCTTGATCTATCTCAGTCTTAACCATCCATCAGAAAAGTATAAAAATGAGGTATATAATGCGGGGCCATAATAATAAGTTGAGGTGTAAATGGCTATAGTCAACAACTTCTTCAGATAACTCACTATTATTGTGAAACGCTAGACTGTGTTGGATTGTGTCGCCAAGTTCAGGCACCTAAATAGGTTTAATGACAATGGAGTGCCCATCTTCCACAGGTCTAGACAAAAAAAGGGGTATACAAAGGAAGAATCATGATGTGTGTGTGGGTAAACATTACAGTTAGGATAAATATGCCATGCTTCTGCATAATTCTATGAGAAGCAAGATTTGCACTAATAGTAGTTGGACAAGATATTATGTCAGTTTCTAGTTCTATGGACAACCACTAGGAAAATAACAAGGTAGAAAGTATTAATTACTGAATCTGTGATATAATTCAGGTATAGAAAAATAAGATAAGTAAACAGCTACACTCTCTTCATTTATTGATTAGAGACATCTGCTATAATAGTATCTCTAAGTATAATATCATGTATGCGCCTTGTACGATACGAAAACAGTTTGGAATGTATTAAGTTATCGAATCTGTCCTGTTAATTTGTCTTGAAACTGTCTCATTGCTATTTGTTCTTCAATAATACAAAAAAAAAAATTGTGAAATCTTGGCAATGGCCCATATTCTCTTCAACTGGTGAATGGATAAAGATGTATTACTTGCCATTATGAAGGATAAGCTTGAGACATTTCTAGCACCTTAAAACCATACTCTTAAGTGATATAAATTGGACATGCATGCATAAGTACTGCACTGTTTCTCACAAAAGTGTAACTAAGGAGCAAAATGTATAATGCATATTGTGAAAGAGGAAAACAATGGTCAAGTGGGAATGGGAATAGGACGGGGAGGGGGAAAGGAAGGAAGGGAAAAGTAAAAAAATGAGAAAAGAAGAAAAATGGTAACAAAGTTTTTGTAAGCAAGTAGAAGAAGAGCTGAAGAGAGGGTAGAGGAATGGGGGGAGCAAAGAATCAAGCTAATTAATGCACAGGTACAGATTACCTATGATGAATGTGATCACTAGGTATGCCTAAAATGTACCATTGAAAATCATTTTCTTTGAAAAAAAAATGCTTGCTCTAGGTTCAAGGCCAGCCACACACAGTGAGTTCAACACTGGCTTGAACTGTGTAGCAAGACTCTGTCTCATGAAACAAATGAACAAACAAATAAGCAAAAAGACAAACAAAATTCAACTCAAATACAAGAATCCCATACAATGAAAATAAACCCATGAATAAGCCACATATCTGTCTAGAAATGTGTCCTGTGTATACACCTGAAAATGAATATACAAAATATATTTCATGCTGTGTGCATAATCCACCCATGCTTTCTTCACTTCCTCAAATCATCTCCGCTTAAGTGCACTTTTCTACTTGGCCACACATCCTGAGCATGTTTTTAATTGGTTCATGGACATCTCTCCTCTGTTTTAGATTTGCTGTTACCATGGTGTGAAACTGTACTTCATTTTTAGCCCTGCATAGGATTTCAATAAAAATCAAGAAATAGATACTGTTTTAGACACAACTGATGTTCTGTGTTCTAAGAATCTACCAACATTTCAAGAGTTGCTTATATCATGTATTTTTTGTTCATTTGTGTTTTTTTCTTATTTTAGCTGCAAGTAGCAAAAGGATCAAATAAAACTAGCTGGAAACAAAAATGAAAAAAGGCCATTTAATATTTCAACAGAGTATTTTTTTTTAAAGCAGCCTCCACTCACCAGATATTAAGACTTTAATGAGCATCTTGATATATATATATATGTAGTTTTGAGGGCTATACATAAATTTTTAACACATGAAACTCTATAAAAGAATATATGAGTTTAGGGGTTACAGGTGTAGTTTCATGCCGGAGCACTTACCTGTCATGAGCAAGGCCCTCAGCTTTCACCTCAACTCTGCCAAAAATTAAATGTTTTATAGTCCTTAGGAAGTTGTCTTTCAAAACTCTGTTGTCTTTATACTTCTACAAAGAATGGCTGTATAATACCTGGCCAAGAATTTATTTGCATTTTTGCCAACTTAGCATTGACTTTTGATATTACATTTTGCTTGTATTTTGTGTTGGGGTTGTTCAGATTTATTGGTTTATATAAAATCAAATGTATCAATTTTTGCTTTGGATTCTGATCCTCACGCACAGATTAGAAAATGTGTTCACTTCTAAAACTGAGTTGATCTATATTCTTTTCTATAAGTTATGCTTTTGTTCCTATAAAGGCTTTAATCCATCTGGGATTTGCATGTATTGATATGATATTTTTTTTCTTTTCAAATGTTTAGCCAGGTGTTTCACACTATTCATTAAGAAATCCATCTAGGTCTTACTGACTTGGTATAGTATCTTTATTTCACATTTAGGTCTATTTCTGGAATTCATGTTGATTCTATCCATCTGTCTATTTTTTTTTAGCAGTACCAAATTGCCTTAATTATTGTTGCTTCTTAATCTGTTTTGATAATCTGATAGGGATAATTTACTCCATTACTCTTCTCTGCCTCCCTCCCTGAAATTTCCTAGCAATTATACATTTATGTCACAATAATTACCAGTATCATTTTCTTAATTTTCTCTACTAAAGTGACTCAAATGCAATGCATGTAAATATGAGGTGGCTGAATCTTTTTGATACAGCATCTTCATGGGTTCAAGGAATTTCTTTTACTGGTTTAAGATACTTTCTTTGTGACTAAGAATCTTTACACTGAATAAGAATTTACTGAGCTGAATGGTTTTTTTGCATCATTTGAGATCACCATTTTGTGTAATTACTTTTATCTGTTAATTGAAAGAATATATTACTCAACTGTATCTGAGCCAGTTTTGGGTCCCTAAATTAATTCTTCCTTCTTAATAAACATTTTTTTATATTTCATACTCTGCTATATTTGATTTTCCAGTCTTGTGTTTGCCCAGTTCTCTTGCATCTAGGTCCATAAACAAGATTGGGTTCTATATTTCTTTGTCAGATGTGGAGATCAATACTGATCCTGATAACAGAAATTGGGCAACATTTCTCTTTTTTTTGTCCTCTGAAAGAGAATGCTAAGAGATTTTCTGTCTCATAAATTTTCATAGCACGTAATACTTCCCAAAAGTATTATCTTTTGCAATGGGAGGGTTGATTATATATTTGGTTTTTAAATAGTTAATATTTACTCTCTCTGAAAACAATATACAATTTTCTAGAATGCTATGAATTTCTCCCATGTTTCAGACATTTGTATAAAACAACTGTAAGCTTTGAAAATTTAAATGTATTTATAGGTAAGTTCTGTTTCATTTCTAATATTTTTCAATTTTTAATTTCTGGTTATGTAAAGATTCATATCTTTATACAGAGAGATATAAGATTTATATACTTGGTAATATAAAAATCTGTTTTCTTATCCTTCTTTTTTTTTTTGACAGGGTCTTGAATGATTGCCAGGCTGGCCTTGAACTCCTGGCAATCCTCCGAGCTCAGCCTCCCAGGTGAGTATTGCCTTTATAAGCTTATGCCACTGTACCCAGCTTGTTGTTTCTGAACAATAGTTGGTTATTTCGATGTGCAGTGTTTTTGAACTATGGAGCACATGTTCATTATTTTAGAAATGATCCTTCCTTTTTAAAAACATATTAACTAGTTACAGTTTTTTATAATAAAACTAAACATATATAATATTTTTATCATGCTTTTGAGCTTAGCATAATACATATTTTATCCTTTGAAATCTTCCTTATTCATCTTGACATTGCTGCTTAACATTTTGACTCTAAACACAAAATTATTTTGAAAAATAAGCAGTTAGCTAAAGTTAATGACATATTTTGCTTCTCTTTTTTCCTTTGGAGGTTTTCTGACACCCTTCTAATTCTACTAATAGTTCTTTTAGTGAATTAGAGAATATTACACACACACACACACACAAACACACACACACACACACACACACACACATATATATATATATATATATATATATATATATATATGACTATTTTCTTTAGTCTTAAAATAGTTTAACTGGATAGTAGAAACACTTTGACAGTTAACTTTTTAGTACTATAATCATTTGTCTTGGGCAACTATTGTTAATCTAGCTTTCATTTCTTTTAAAAATAATTTGTCTTTTTCTCTAATAGCTTTACTTACTTGGTGGTTTCATTATTATGTCTATTATATTATTTGTATTTAGCTTCCTTGATACTTAAAGTGCTGTGATAGCTCCTCGATCCCGCCCATGTCCGCCCAACCCCAGAGACTGCTCGAGACAGCATGGCGGACTCCAATACCCTCCTTGATCCTGTCCACGCTGCCCAGCCCCAGAGACCAGCCTGAAACAGCGGCTGACTCCAGCGGCCTCGTGGATCCCACCCCAAGCTCTCCCAGTGAGTGGGAATTTGCACAACTCACCAGGCTTCCAAGATCAGTGAGTGTGTGGAGAGTCTGAGGGAGAGCCTTTGGCTTCTTCCCACATGGGCTACCCGGATCCCTATCTGGAAGCCCTCCAAGCCATTGACAGGCCTGAAACCTCAGGAACCACTCACCCAGCGCCTCCCCGGATCCTCTGCCCTAAAGCCCGCTGAGCGAGTGGGAATTTCCCCAATTCCCTGGACATCAAAATTCAGTGAGTGTAGAACTCCAGGCCCTCCGTGCCAGAGAGACATTTCCCAGGGATTCCATTCCCCCCTACCCCCTGTGGCCCGATGAGAGCTCTAGGATGACCACACTAGAGAAACATTTCCCAGCAATTGCCGGTCCCAACTCATGGCCCCAGACCCAGTGCAGGTCGGCCTGGAGTGAGAACTCCAAGCCTGGCACACTGGAGGGACATTTCTCAGCAATCCCTGGTCCCACGCCATGGCCCAAAACCCAGTGCAGCCTGGCCTGTGAGTGAGGGCTCCAGGCCTGATGTGCCAGAGGGACCATTCGCAGCCTTCTTGAGGTCCGGCCTGTAGACCCAGACCCAGCACAGGCTGGCTGACCCAGTACAGACTACCTGGTGAATAAGGTCATCCACTATCCTTTTGGGAGCCCAGCAGACCCACCAAAGCCCAGGCCTGCCCACCTAGAGAGCAACCTGCCTGACACAGGAGGGCTGACTCCGGCAATTTTCCAGATCCTCGCCCCAAAGCCAGCCAACACAGTGGGGATTTTCATTACTTGCTCTGCATCCCATTTTGGTTCATGCTCGTCTGAACAGGGAACCAACAGAGGGGAACCACAGGAGCTACAGCAAAAAGGAACTGAACACAATACAACAGCTAGATCCAGGCCAGGCATACCTGGATAATCTCAAGCTTAATAGACTGATACCCGAATCTCATAACAAGCTAAGGTTATAGCTACACCAAAGCTCCACACCAAAGGTCAAAGGTCAGTGCTATACAAAATGACAAAGACAAGGGGAAAAATGCAATCTAGACCTCGAGTCCACCAGTAAGGGCAGAGGACACTAGCTCAGCTACAATTAATGAATTAACAGATACAGCAGCAATGGAACAACAGCGGAAAGGTATAGAGGGAATAAAATGAGAAGTAATTCCCCAAATTAAAAAAGAAATATCTGAATACATAGTATCTGAAATCAAGAATGAATTCCAGAAACATTGGGTGGAAAAATAATGCTCACCCAGAACAAGTGCAGAGAGCACTATTCCTGCTGAAATGTATGAATTACCAGCATCTGAAGCAAAGACACAACAGCAGAAAGATCATGAGGAACTCAAAGCAGAAATAATTTCTGAAATCAAAAAAGAATTCTTTGAAAAAAAAGAATTATTGAAATCATAGCATCTGAAATACAGAAACAAGTTTGGAAATATACAGAGGAAACCCAATTTGGAAGAAACACTGCAGAAAAAGAATTAATAACTACCTCTAAAGAAGACATGGATAAAAAAATTGAGGAGATCAGAAATATGATGGATTCCTTGAAAGAGCAATATAGAAAAGAAGTAGAACACATGAAACACAAAGAAATATAGACAAACTAAAATATCAATCATGAGTCTACAAAACCGTTTGAGTGAAAGTTTCAGATCTTGAAAATGGCGGAGCAGCTAGTGAAAAGGTGAGAAAGGATCTCTTAAAAACAATGAGAATGCAGGAAAAAATAATCCATAACCTGCAAGATGATGCCAGGATAAACAATGTGAGAATAATTGGTATCAACGAGAATGAGGGAGTCAATATAAATGACATAAAAAGAATTTGGGGAGAAATAATCACAGAAAACTTCCCAAATGTGAGAAAAGAATCCAACATTCAGGTCACCGAAGTATACAGAACACCAAATAACTTCAGCCCAAGTAGAAACACACCAAGACATATAATAGTTAAGATCCCAGAAATCCAATACAAAAATAATATACTGAAAGCTGCTAGAGAAGAAGCAGCTCACATTCAAAGGAAAACCTATCAGAATTACAGCCAACTTCTCTACACAAAGAATGAAGGCAAGGAGAGCATGGAGCAGAGTTCTTCAAGGCTGACATGAAAACAAATTGCAGCCCAGACTACTATACCCTGCAAAACTCACTTTCAAGTTTGATGGAGAAGTGAAATACTTCAATGAGAAAGAATAACTAAAGAATTACATGATGACAAAGTCATCCCTTCACATGCTGCTGAAAGACGTTCTAGAGAGAGACCACGATGACCAGAACTCCATGAATGAGAATGGAAGGAACCCACTAAATAGGACAGTCAATTAAACACAGGTTACAAAGGAGTAAACAACACCAGGTAAATATCATGACACATGTAAGTCAGCACATTTCAATTATAAGCATCAATGTAAACAGATTCAATTCTCCAATTAAGAGAAATAGACTGGCTCAGTGGATTAGGAAACAAAATCCAACAATATACTGTATAGAAGAAACACACTTAACTCAAAAGGACATTCATAGGCTCAAAGTCAAAGGATGGAAAACAATACTACTTGCCCCAGCACCTCAGAAAAAAGCAGGAGTAGAAATTCTGTTTTCAGACAGTCTCAACTTCAAACCAAGAATGATCAAATACACAAAGAAGACCACATATATTGGTCAAGGGAAATATTCAAGAGCAAGAAGTAACACTCTTGAATATCTATGCATCAAACACAGGAGCACCCAACTATGTAAGACAAATCTTAAGGGACATGAAAAACTTAATGTCTAAGAACACAATCTTAACAGGAGATCTTAACACACCCTTATCTCAAAAAGATAGATCAACCAGACAAAAAATTAGCAAGGAAGTGGTAGAACTGAACCAGAGTTTGGAACAAATGGACCTGGTGGACATATACAGAGTGTTCCACCCAACCACAGATGAATACACATTTTTTTCATCTGCACACGGGTCATTTTCCAAAATAGACCACATACTAGTCCAGAGGTCATACCTAAGTATATGCAAGAAAATAGAAATTATCCCATGCATACTATCTGACCATAACGCAATAAAATTGGAAATAAATGACAAAAGAAACCAGAAAAACCCTCTAAATTCAAGGAAACTAAACAATACCCTACTCAGCAATCAATGGGGCACAGAAGAAATTCAACAAGAAATTCAACAATATCTACAATTCAGTGAAAATTCAAGTACAAATTACCAGAATTTATGGGATGCGATGAAAGCAGTTCTTAGAGGGAAAATAATAGCTATGAACTCACACATTAGGAAAACAGAATGGGAACAAATTAGCACCCTAATGTTATACCTCCAATAACTACAAAAAGAAGAGCAAACGAGACCCAGAGCACAAAGACAGGAAGAAATCATAAAGATTAGAGCAAAAATTTATTGAATTGAGATGAGGAAAACAGTTCAAAGAATCCACAAATCAAAAAGTTTGTTCTTTGAAAGACTAAATAAAGTTGATAAGCCTCTAGCCAACCTCATCAAAAAGAGGCAAGAGAAAATTCAAGTACAAGGAATGAAAAGGGTAAAATCACCACAGACTCAGCAGAAATTCAGAAGATTATCAATAATTGCTTGGAGAATCTTTACGCTCACAGAATAGAAGACACAGAAGAAATGGAGAGATTCCTCGAAAGGTACAAATTACCAAAACTGAATCAAGAAGATATAACAACTCTCAATAAGCCAATAACAGCCAAAAAAATACAAACCATAATGAAAAGCTGACCAACAAAGAAAAGTCCAGGTCCTGATGGACTCACAGCTGAATTCTACAAGAAGTTTATAGAAGATATAATCCCCACACTCCACAAACTCTTGAATGACATTGAAAAGGAAACAGTCCTCCCAAAATCATTTCTGGAGGCTAGTATAATACTGATTCCAAAACCAGGGAAAGACACAACCAAAAAGCAGAACTACAGGCCAATCTCCCTTATGAACATAGATGCAAAAATACTCAACAAAATCCTGGCAAATAGAATACAGCAAATCATCAAGAAGATCATACACCATGACCAGGTAGGATTCATCCCAGGGATGCAAGGATGGTTCAATATTCGAAAATCTATAAATATAATACACTATATTAATAGACTGAAATGTAAAAACCACATGATCATCTCAATTAATGCAGAAAAAGCCTTTGACAAAGTCCAACACTCATTCATGTTCAAGGTCCCACAGAAAATTGGAATAGATGGACTTTGTCTTAACTTGATAAAAGCCATCTATGACAACCCAAAAGCTGATATAATCCTAAATGGGGAAAAACTTAAATCTTTTACTCTCAGTCTGGTACAAGACTAGGATGTCCTCTATCACCCCTCCTATTCAATATAGTCTTGGAATCCTTAGCAACAGCCATTAGAAAAGAGGGAGAAATAAAGGGAATAAGAATAGGTAAAGAAGAAGTTAAATTATCACTATTTGTAGATGACATGATACTTTACTTGGAAGACCCCAAAAATTCCACCAAGAAACTACTAGAACTGATAGGGAAATTCATTAGCATAGCAGAACACAAAATCAGTACTCAAAAGTCAATAGCATTCCTCTACACAGATAACAAGCACACTGAAAGGGAAACAATAGAAACAATACCTTTTACAATAGCACGGCGGAAAATGAAATACCTTGGTGTTCACTTAACCAAGGAAGTCAAAGATCTTTTCATGGAAAATTACAACACCCTAAGAAAGAGATTATAGAGGATTTCAGAAAATGCAAAGATATCCCATGCTCCTGGATAGGAAGAACCAACATCGTGAAGATGGCCATACTCCCAAAATTGCTGTACAGATTTAATGCAATCCCTATCAAACTGCCACCAACATACCTCCAGACATAGAGAAATCATTCCTAAAATTTATTTGGAACCACAAACGACCTAGAACAGCAAAGGCAATCTTGGCCTATAAAAACAAGGCAGGAGGCATCACAATTCCTGACTTGAAATTATACTACAAAACCACTGTGATATGGTATTGGCAACAAAATAGACTTGAGGATCAGTGGAATAGATTAGAAGGTGCAGAAGCATCTATAAACACACTCAGCCATCTGATCTTCAACAAAGGGGCCAATTGTACTTACTGGAAGAAGTATAGCCTCTTTAACAAATTGTGCAGGAAAACTTGGCTTTCTACATGCCAAAAACTAAAACTTGACCCGGCTGTATCACCATGTGCTAAGTTAAAGTCAAAATTGACTAAATATCTAAACATTAAAACAGAAACACTCAATCTCCTGGAAAGGAAAGTAGGAAGAATTCTTGAAGATATAGGGGGTAGGTAAAGAGTTCATGAATGAACATATATTTGCACGCGAAGCACTTGAAAGAATCATCAACTAGGATGAACTCTTCTTAAGGAGCTTCTGCATGTCAAAAGACATTGTCAACAGAGTGAAAAGACAACCCACAAATTTTGAAAAAATCCTAACTAATAAGCAATCAGACAGAGGTCTACTGTCTAGAATATATAAAGAACTAAGATATAACAGGGCCCTCAAATTTAAAGGCCCAATTCAGAAATGGGCATCTGAGATGAATACACATTTCTCAGAGGACAAAATTAAAGAAGCAAATAAATATATGAAAACATGCTCCACATTGCTAGTCATCCATGAAATACAAATAAAAACAACACTGAGATACCATCTTACTCCAGAAATAATGGCTATCATAAGGAAATCAACCAACAACAAATGTTGGAGAGGTTATGGGGAAAAGGGAACACTTCTCCACTGCTGGTGGGAAATATAGACTTGTACAACCATTGTGGAGGTCAGTGTGGAGAATCCTCAAAAGTGTAGGACTAGCAACCCTATTCAAGCAGGCTATCCCCCTACTGGGAATTTTCCTAGAGAAACTGAAAACCTTGTATCATAGTGATATATGTGTACCTATGTTTATAGCAGCACAATGTGTGATAGCAAAATCTTGGAAACAACTAAGATGTCCATCACATGAGGAATGGTGAAAAAGATGTGATATTTCTATATAATGGAGTATTACTCAGCTGTTAAGAATGATAAGCTTGAAGCATTTATATTGAAGTGGATGCAACTTGAACATATACTCATAAGTGAAATAAACCAGACACACATGTGTAAATATCATATAGTCTCCCTAGTATAAGAAGCAAAAAGCAGAAATACAAAAGGAAACGTACAACAACTAAAATCAATTGAGTCTGATAAGGCAAAGTGAATGGCATATGCTGCAGGATACTAATCACCTTTTCTTTTCGATGGTTAACAATGTAAATTCACAGATCAAAATTGGTGAAATAGAAGATCTACAAGGCCAGCCAACATTTTGGCCCTAGCCTTTCAAGGTCAGCGAAGACTCAGGACATATAGAACATGTACTGCAACATCATGAAACTCAGTTGAGCTCCAAATTTTCTGAACAAGGAGATTATGGAGCCACAGAGGAAAGAGATCAAAGTTCTATAGTGTGCCTGGGGAGAGTCACATGGAGAGAAAACTTTCTCTCAGGCTCTCACAGAGAACAAACTGGTCAAGTATTGGCCGTGACTCATCCACATGGATGACACAGACAGAGGATCTATAGAATAATGTACAGGACTATAAGATAAACCCTGAGGGGACTTTACTGACCTCATAAGAATCAAAAAATACATGTGTTGTTATGCAAGTTTTGCTCTATCTAGGTCTTAACCATCCAGAAGAAAAGTATAAAAATGAAGTATACACCGCGGGGCCATAATAATAAGTTGAGCTTTAAATGGCTATGGTCGACAACTTCTTCAGATGACTCACTTTGTTGCAGAATGCTGGACTGTGTTGGATTCTGTCATAGAGTCCAGGCACCTAAACTAGTTGATTGACAATGGAGTGCCCATCTTTGACAGGTGTAGACAAAGGAAGGGGTATAGAGAGGAAGAATCTTGATGTGTGTGTATGGACAGTACAGTTGGGATAGATAACGTCATGCTTCTACATAATTCTATGATAGGCAAGATTTGTATTAATGGTGGGTGAACAGGATATTATGTCGGCTTCTAGTACTATGGACAAGCACTAGGAAAATAAGAAGGTAGAAAGTATTAGTTATTGAATCTTTGATTCAGATAGAAAATATAAGATACACAAACAGCTATACTCTCTTAATTTACTGATAAGAGACATATGGTATAATAATGTCTGTGAGTATACTATCATGTATGCACCTTCTATGATACCAAAACATTATGAAAACACTTTGCAGTGTATTAATTCATCAAATCCATCTTGGCAAGGTATCTTAAAACTGTCTCACTAATATTTGTACTTCAATAAAATAAAAATATAAAAAAAGTGCTGTGATATAAGAAATTAAAACTTTAATTTTATAAAATTCACCATTGTTCTATCATCTTTTTCTGAAGTCCACATCGACTGCTGCCTCACACTATCTTTAAAAATCATTAGTGTGTGTATATTACCTGTATCAAGCGTGGAGACAATTTTGATATGACTTTCTCACTTTTGACTTTCAAGGTTTCTAACCGGTTCCTTTCTCATATTCAACAGTTTCCCATTTTATGTCTATTTCCAGATAATAGTTTAGCCTCAGCTTAAAATATTTATCCTTCTTCATTTTTAATGGATGCATTCCTTTATTAATCTTTGAACACATTAATCACACTAAAATTCCTCATCAGACTGTTTCAGAATATTAACTTTATCTATAGAACATTATATGTCCCCCTTGTAGATTTTCTTTCCTATGTTTTTTATTACATATTTTTTCATGCACTTAGGAATTGGTCTGCAGGTTCATTTTAAATATAAGGTTTAGGCTGGGGAGATGGCTCAGTGCAATAGGTGTTTCCCTGGCCAGTGCAAGTGCCTGAGTTCAAACCATGGTTCTGCAAAAAAAAAAAAAAAAAAAAAAAAAAAAAAAAAAAAAAAAAAAAAAAAAAAAAAAAAAAAAAAAAAAAAAAAAAAAATTAAATTAAATATAAGGTTTGGTAAGTGATAGAACTATGACTTTAACTTCACCTTTTTGTATATTTTTCTAACTCCATTCAGGCCTGAACCCAAGAAGCCACAAATGGGATGTTACGACCATGGCAGTCAGGGCTTTTGCCCCATTGCCAGCCACACTGGGTATGTATCAGTGCAGGTGCAAACTGCAGATGCTGTTGTCATTTTCCGCGCCATACAAAGCTGTCTTTCTAAGTAGCATGCAGGCAGGGCTTGGACTCCCCCCCACTGCCCCAGTTTTTGTTGCGGCCCTGAGCTGCATTTCCAGCTCTTTTTACTTTTTGAGACAGGATCTTGTTAATTTGTTAAGTTTTCTAGGCTGGATTCAAGCTTACTATCCTGCCTCTGTCTCTTAGAATGCTAGGATTAGAGGTATGTGTCATTGCAGTAGGCCACAGAATTTCTGCTTCCTTTTAACTCTGTCCTCCCCTCTGGATTCAAGCACAGGGAAACACACAGTCTACTCTTTTCCTATCCTGCAGGAAGCACTTTTTGTCTCTGGTGCCCATGGGAGCCCAATTCTAGGCTGTCACTGCCTGCTTCTGAAAGGAAAGTCTGGTAGGTCTATGGCTTTTGACTCGCTTGTTACTCCACTTCTGTTCCGTGGGTGTTATCTATATCCTGCCTTAAGGATATAGATATATATTAAACATTTTCTCTTCTGATGTCTTACATATTGGAGCAGAAGGGGGGTGAGCCATGGTGTGAATTTCTCAGGCTGCAGCATTTTGGCAAGAAATCTGTGTGTGTGTGTGTGTGCACGCACACATGCATGTGTATGTAGCTCCCATTGTGATTTTCAAAGAAAGATTCTCAGAATTTAAGAGCATCGTTATGATTTGCCAAAGTTTCAGGCAGTCATGGCTTGTGGGTGCTCAGAAACAAGTTCACAGGGTCATCTTTAGAAACTCCAATTGGTTAAACTCCCCATGCATAGTCAAAACTTTTCCTTTATATTTTTGCCCAGAAATACAGTGAGACTTTTAGAGCTTTTAATGTATAAGCAATATATATGTATTTTTTTTTCACACCTAGTGCTGAAGTTAGTGATGATAGATAGTGAGGGGTGGGGATGAAAGGAAAGATTATGTGAGGACTTCAGATGATGGTGCTTGCAGGCCATAATTTTAAGTGCTTTTCCTCCCTAATCTAGCAGATAGTGTAATGTATATTCTCTGATCTAGTTACTTGCACTGTTTGATTTAAGAAAGCAGACATTGGAGTGGGAATTGTTTTTCCATATTGCATTTGTTATAGTATGATGGCTCATATGATGTAGCTTGCTTAATATTGAAATCAATAAAATGAAAGGAAATTATGCTCCCATCTCTTTGATTTTTTATTGCATATTTTCCTCCTTTTTGATATATATTTTAAGATGTACAGCATAAGGTTTTGATAGACTCAGACTAAAATGGTTTCTTTAGTTCCTAAGTGTGAAGTCATCTTGTCATATTTCAGCTATGGCTATTTCTTTACTTTTTCAAAAGTAGATTTTTTTAATATTCTCACAGAGAAATGATTCATTTAAGGCAAATATTCAAATTCCCATGAACATAGGAAATCATTGTTTGCTGGAGGAAAATGGGTATTTTGGGGCTAGCAGTTCACCTTGTCAGATGGGGCAAAGCAAGGCTACCTTAGAAAATAGGAATTCCTTAGGACTGCACCTGGCTGTTTTTCTTTCTACCACCAAAGCTTTAGGATGTTTCTAATCAGTAAATTTCTAGATCATTAAAATGGGCCCATTGCATACAAACTACTGAGCTTTTAAAAGGATGGGTTCTACAGAACTGGGAAATTAGTGAAATTAATACTGCCTTGATATCTTGAATTGCTTTCATTGAACCTATTGGTAAATTCCTTCAGATGTGTGCAGATGGCTCCAGAGTTTTGTTTTTTCTTCAAAAGACTTGCAAAAGGTTTGACAAACACTTGCTAAGTTGATTTACAAAACACCATTGGTGCAATCTCAACCTCTTAATCATGAAAAATCTCAAGGCTGACAAACTGCATGTTGATGGCCTTGTTTTCTATCTAATGAAAATATTTAATTTTCAGAATGAACCGAAAGTCACCCTAGCTTTACTTAATATCAACCTTGCCTAGGATGAAAAATTATCCTCAAGGGCAGCATGGTGGTCCCAGAGTCCCAGAGTAAGGCCACTTGCTCTGGCTTTTTGCTCTAGGTGTCAGCTTATTTGTCTTTCTTATCAAGCAAAGAAATCTTTATTAAAATCCAAGTACCACAGTGTTTTGCTTACAATCCATTATTTCTGGAAGAGAATAACTCCACAAATTATAGGAAGAATTAAATTTTTATGACTTTGTAGTGAAAATCTTTCCATCTGTAGGTCACCAATGCAGCTAATAAAAGCTGGAGGACAAGTCACTGGTAATTTTTGGATTCAGTGTCTTTGTATTAATTCATCTGTCTTGCTTATGGCAGAAAGACAGTTGTATCCTTTGTTTTTTGTGTGTCTAAAAGGACACATTCTTAGCTCCCTCATTCTTTTCTATAAATTTAGGGAATTATCATTTGAGCTGAGGAAGAAATTGGTTGAAGTATTCAATGATAAAAATGCGGACCTTGATATTGCACTCAGTGAAGGTCTCGCTATTGCTGGTGGTGGTGTTCGGAATCTCCTGGTAAGGGTCTTTATCATTATCATCTCTCATACAATCAAAAGAGTAAGCTGGGGTGGAGAAACAGCTCAGTGGACTAAGCACCTGCTTAGGAAAGTGCAGGGACTGGGGTTTGATCCCCAGCACCACATGCTGCTCTGGACCTGCCCCCAGGTATGCTGAGCCAGCCACCAGGTTGGGCATCGTAGTGCATGCCTGTAATCCCAGCATTGGGGAGGCTGAAAAGAGGAGAATAATTACAAGTCTAAGTGTTTAAGCTGTGTGGTGAGACCCTATACAAAAAAAAAAAAAAAAAAAAAAAAAAAAAAAAAAAAAAAAAAAAAAAAAAAAAAAAAAAAAAAAAAAAAAAAAGAGTGAGCTGACCCTGGCAGACTGTTTTGGTCAATGTGTTCTTAATGACAGAGACGTGTTCCAATTTTTTGCTCAAAAGACAACGTCAAAGAGTTTCCATATCTCTTCTCCAAAATTGGAGGCAGACTCACACTTCTCAGCTGATAGAGTATAATGTAAGACCTTTGTAGTCCTAACTTTCTGTTTGTATCTCAACTGTAATCCTCACAAATTAAGATGATAGTGTTCTTATGTTGCAGATTTTTCTCACCTTAGAATTAATTAATTTATTTCTTAATGAATTTAAACTAGAAAACCCAACAATGCAGCCAATGATATTGTTTTTCCCTCAAATGGGTTTTTAGTAAACTGAATACCAGATAGCAATCAGATTTTTGCTACCAGATACCCAAAGATGCATTTATCTGCCACAAATAAGTTTACTGGGTGTTTTATTTTACTAGAGGCCAACAATATTAAATGCACCATAGGTATAGATTTGTATGCATTAGGGACCTCAATGTGAGGTATTATGTTATGGCTATCAAGACTTTCATATTGAAAAAAATAATTTTGAAGTATTAATTTTAAAATTTGTGTGTGTGCGTGCATAAGGGAATGTATTTGGTCTTTTGAGTCAGTTTGGATTCAGGTTAACCTTGAGCTCACTAAGTAGCCTAGACTGAAGTTGAACTCATGGAGATTCTCCATTTTTAAAACTTTAAAATACTTTACAAGGGCTGGGGAGATGGCTCAGTAGAATAAGCACTTCCCTGGCAAATGCAATGGCCTGAGTTCAATCCCTGGTTCCGAAAAAAAAAAAAAAAAAGAAAAAAAAAAGAAAGAAAGAAAGAAAGAAAGAAAGAAAATACTTTACAGGTAGCCAGGCATGATGGCACATGCCTACAATTACAGTACTCTGAGAAGTAGAGGCAAGAGAATTGCAAAATTAAACCCAGTATAGGCAAGTTAGCAATTTAGCAAGTCCCTGTCTCAAAATAAAAAAACAAAAAGGGTGTCAGGTAGTTCATTGTAAAGGCCCTCCATTCAATCTACTGCTAAAAAGAATTAACCAGCAACTCAATGGACTTGGCAAATGAGCTCTCTGTCCGTGGGGGCAGTCATACTATCACCTTTGGAATTATGCTTCTTATGATCTCAAGTGGCACAGTGAAGACAATTAGCTCTTTTTTCATTCATACGGTTTTGAATTTTCTCGACAACGGTGGGATTTCTTATACTTAGAAGCTTGGCAGCTGTTAGAACACATCTCTCAAATAGGACAGGCTCCGTTCATGAGGACTTACAGCTACAGCATGGAGAAAGCTGTAGCTAACGGGACACTAACCTACCCCTCTAAGAACAGTTCTGCAGCTGAGCCAGGAGAGCAATCACTACATCCACAAATAACATAGGAAAATAAAGTTTTAGAGTATCTAAAATGCTCCTGTAGTCTGCTAATAAGAACTGTGCATGTTAGAGAAATAGTCACAGACCAACAGGACATCATACGGAGCTCAGACATGATCCTGTGTATAAACCATCAGCTAAGTTTCAACAAGGGCACCAAGAATTCAAATGTTGAAGGATAAGTTCTTTGATTACTGGGGCTAGGAAAACTGGATATTTATGTATAAAACGTTGGACCCTTATCTTATTCCATCCACAAAAATGGGTTAAATATTTGAATGTAAGACATGAAACCATAAAATTGCTAGAAGAAAAAAATGTTTAGCAATGATTTTAAAACACACACACACATACACATGTGTGTGCATGTGCATGCACACACACACACACACACACAGGCAAAAAAGCCTAGAAGTAAAAAAAAACAAGGCTACATTAAACTAAAAAGTTTCTATATAGCAAAGGAAATGACTAACAAAATGGTGAAGCAACCTGTGGAAGGAGAGGAAATATTTGCAAACAGTATATCTGATAAAGGATTAATATTCAAATTGCATCACTCCTGCAACTGAATATTTAAAAATCCCAAATCATTGAGTTTAGGAAATAGACAAGGGATGTGAGTAGACACCCCTCCATTGGCTAAAGCTAGAGGGTTGGTGGATGTATGAAAAGGAAATCAACATCTCTAATCACCAATGAAGTCCAAGTCGAAACTTCAATGAGAAGTCATAAGTTAGCATGCCTCACATTCAAAAGAAAAACGGTGAGTGTTGGTAAGGATATAAAGATAAAAGAAACCCTCCTTACTGTGCATGGGAATATAAATTACATTCTCAAGAAATTGAAAACAGAACTGTGATATGGCATCTATGTGTCTGAGTATATATCCAAAGGCATTGAAATCAACAAAGACATTTGCATCCCCACCCTCACTGTGGCATCATTCTCCATAGTTATGGTATGGAGGAAACTCAGATATCCACAGAAAAACAGAGAAATCTGTGGTATGTACATACAAGAGAATATTACTCAGCCCTAGAAAAGCAGGATACTTTGCTCTTTGTGAGAATGTGGACGGACCTGTAGAGCATTATGTTAAGTGAAATAAAGCAGATGCTAAATGGCAAGTGTTGCCTTTAATGATTTAATTTACATGTAAAGTCTAATTTCACACTCATAGAAGCGGAGAATAAAACAGTGGTTTCCACGAGGGAGAGCAAAGTAGGGAGATGACAGTAAACGGGCAAAATTTCAGTGTAGTGCCCATTGTCAGTAACACTGTATTGTATGCTTGAAGTTGCTGAGAGAATCTTAACAATATTGAGTTTACACATTCAAACTTGCTAAGAGTGTAACCTTATGCTCAGTGTCCTGAAGGAAACAAACAAACAAAAAAGTAACAGCAGCAATGAAAAAGGGGCGAAAAGAAACTTTGGGAGGTAACAACTATGCTCCCAGGCTTGGTGGTGATGTTTCACACGAGCATGCTCACCCCCAAACGCACTGAGGTGCAATCTTCTATATGTATGACTTACCAACTGATTTTAAAGACACAGAAAACCTTGTGAGACCCACACTAGTCAAAGAATCTCACAGCCTGAGTGTCTTAGTTACTTTTGCCATTACTGAGACAAAACACCTGCCAAAGTTAAATGAGCAAAGGTTTATTGGGCTCATAGTCTGTAGAGGTTTTAGTTTGTAGGTAGCTGGCTCCGAGGCAGGGTGGTATGGCAAAGGCACAGTGGGGAGGAGGAACAGTTCATGGCAGACAGAAGGCGACAAAGCAGCAAGCAAGAAGTGACAAGTGACAATCAACAAGTAGCCCTCTTTCTGTACCTTATGTTTTATCCAGGCTACTTGCTTGTAGAGAGGTAGCACTCACATCCTTAACCCCAGCATTGCACCATGAATCAAATCCCAGCATAATTATCCTTAAGCTCAGTATCAAACACTCCAGAATCAGCCATCTCCAAAAAGCAACATGTATATATGACCACGTGAAGCTTTGTGGGGACCATCTAGACTCAAACCATGATAGTGAAAGAGTTGGAAAAGTGTGATTACTTGGCTTGATTTGGGGCCAGAGATGGGGAAGATAACTATAGAGAATAACAGGGGCAACTCTAGGGGACTCCAAACATAATAGTAGCTTAAGAAAATCTACCAGATGCACCAAAATGAATGTTGCACATGAAAGAACCTCACCGAAGTGCTAGAGAACAACCCCCCTCTCTCTCTCCTCTCTCTCTCTCCTCTCTCTCTCTCTCTCTCTCTCTCTCTCTCTCTCTCTCTCTCTCTCTCTCTCTTTCTCTTTCTCTCTCTCTCTCTCTCTTCTTTTTTATGCCAGGAATTGAACTTGGGACCTTGTGCTTGCCAGGCAGACACTTATGCCACTGAGTTTACATATTCAAAGTTGCTAAGAGTGTAACCTTATGTTGAGTGTCCTGAATAAAACAAAGAAATAAGAGCAACAACGATAAAGGGGCAAAAAGAAACTTTGGGAGGTAACAACTATGCTCCCAGGCTTGGTGGTGATGTTTTCACACGGACATGCTCATTGCCAAACATCCCAGCCTGATGTTTTCTTTTAGTATCAAGGCTTTCACTCCCACCTCTGCCAGTGGGGGCTGCTACAGCAAAGCCCAAAGGTTGTCCGGTTACCATATTTCCCTTGCTGGTGACTTGCACATTCTATCTCTAAATCTAAACAATTTTTCCATTGGCTTTTAAAGTTAAAAAACAATTTTAATCAGACTATAGCTCAAGATTAGTATTTCTCTAATAGTCAAGAATGAATTTATGATCTGTAGTACTCTTATTTATTTTAGGGAATTCTGCCGGCCACCCTATGTTTGAAACACTTTATTTGTAGGTTCTCTACTGCAAAAACCTGCACTATCTTTCTCTTTGGTTCCTTTTTGACTGTCTTACACAATGATTATATTGTCTCTTTTTTCCTTTTTCTGTGTTCACCTCGGTTAATTTAAGCCTTTTATAAACGATTATAATTTTATTTTAGCTGATCGCATTTTAGCTTTTTCTATGCATTTTAATATCATCGATTTAGTCTTCAATTTCTCTCTTTAACTTGATTGTCTCCTTTTATTGTTTTATGATATTTGTTTTTTTAAAATATGTTATCGCATTTTTCAAACATGTAGAAGAGTTACACAGGCTTGTCTCCTTTCCCTCAGCTTTTGTTCTCCTCCAGAGTCAGCCTTCATTGTTCTGTTCATTCTCATTCATTTAATATAAACTGAGTAAGTTTCTGCTATGTGTTGTATTCTTGATACCCAGGAAAGAACTGTCAGGGCAACCAAGTTCATGTGTTCATGGTGTTACAACCCAGACAGAAAAGTCAGACAGCAAATAAGCAAATATATATAATCACGTTAGGTAAAACTGTTTTCATTAAGAGGCAGATAGTAAATACTTTGGGTTTGTCAACTATATAGTTTCTTGTCTCAACTATACAGCTCTGTTCTTGTCATACAAAAGAGGCTATAAACAAAAATAAACGAATATAGGTTGCTGTGTTCCAATGAAACCTTGCCAGCATTTGGTTTAGGACAACTATTTTCTGAGGTCGACCTTCCCCTCTCTTTGTTATTGCTTCCTGAGGGCATCTTGCATAGCTAAATCACAACAAGAGGCCTAAGGTCCTGGATGGCAGAGGAAAGAGATGAGAAGCTGATGGTTGGCCTGTATGAAGGGGTGGAAAGCAGAAGAACAATGGCAGGTCCCACATGTGCAGAACCCTTCTTCTCTCTCCATTATTTTGAGACCCAAGGGAAAAGGAACTTTTGGTCACCCCTGATCATAACTCATTTGTAGTTAGCTATTCATGTAAAAGAGATTAAAAATTGGTATTCAATATAAGATTTTTTCATGTAACACACCAGACCCACTAAGGGGGTGACTTGTAAGTTAATGAGGGACCTAGAGAAAAAAAGAGTATGGGAATCCATGCCCCAAAGATGCTCCCTGAAGTAGGAAGCCAGAGGCATTGGAATGATACCTGGTGACTCGGCATTTCTTCTACATCCTGGCTTCTTTTATGCACAAGGTACAGTTTCGTTAGTTAGGTGTCTGCTTATTTTGTTGGGCCACTAAATGTTTAAAACTTTTATTAAAGAGCCAGTTTTTCTTTAATGCAGAAACAAATGTAGACAAAGAAAATAAAAATGGTTCTTAATCACTCTTTGTGAGATAACCAGTGCTAACACTTTGAGTTACGTTCTTCCAAATAATTTCCTATAAATTGAAGACTATTTCAAATCCCAACATGCATTAAGTGCATTATTACATAATAAAACATTAAAGTGGTGTAGCATACTACAGCTCTCAAAAAGTAATACATGATACAAAAAGTACCATATATGGAATGTTCTTAAACTACAACCTGCTTTATGTATTTACTATAATAATAATAATAATTATTATTGTTATAATAATTATTATTATTTTACTATACCAGGAATTGAACTTGGGACCTTGTGCTTACCAGGCAGGCACTTATGCTGCTGAGCTATATCCCTGGCCCCTTTATTAGTATATTATGAAACCTTTCTCAGATCTTGGTGTTCTTTTTGCAGTGGTTACATAGTATTCCACTGCACAGATGTACCATAGTTCATTGTTGAGGATTTACTTCTATTTTTCTGATAATCATGAACAACACTGACCTGTCCTTTAATTTAAAGATAGGCATACAATCTCTTTTTTTCCTCGTGTGCTCTCTGTAATAGAATTGTTCTTTATAAATATTTTACTTTGGGCATTTGAATCATTTTTGTATTGAAAATTAGGTTTCCCTATGAACAATTCTGGTTCCTTTTGCTAGTTTGGGTTGTGTGGGAGGCGATAGTGGCATCAAGTCTGGATTGGAACTAGAACACTGGCATTCTATGATGCAGCTCCACGAGGAACTGAGGCCGACAGAGCTCTTTTAAGAGATTAAGGGACCCAGTAGAGGGCAATTGTGATAGCCAGAAATCCCATTGTGACCATCACTACCTAACACTGGGAGAGCTCCATTAAACCACTAAATACTAAAAAAAAAAGGGCCTGAACAAAGTCCAAAGGGTGTTGCCAGCTGACAAAGGGCACAAAATTCGTAGTGTGGGTTGACATGTAGTCCTTAACACACTATGACAGTGCCAGGCTCCATGGGTGTGTCAGAATGGGGACCCAGAACGACTCTCTCTCACTGTCTGCGGCTCTACCTCACACACTAATCCTACAGAAACCTTTGCACAGAGACAAAAAGTGCCTATTTTTTTTTTTTTTTAATGTATGATGCTCAGGCTGGTCAAGTCCATCAGGGAAATATATACAGAGATGGGTGGGGTTTCACATCTTATTTATATTTATACTTTTTATGTAAGCCCCCTGTTATTTTTCCTGAGAATCTAGGATACAGCAGGCTCTGGGGAAATAAGTATTGTAAAGTTGGCAGGTAGAAGGGGTTTTTGGCTGCTGTTTTTCAAACATATTACACATATTTTTACATTATTAAAAACACACGCACATGCACAATTCCATTTCCCCAGAAGCCTCTTCGGCCGACTGGTGTCAAGCCTAGTGATTTATAGGATTGTTTGCATATATTATATTTTAAAACACATATTGCTTTTGTAAAATGTGTATTTATTATACATTTTGGAATTCATAATATGTACTGGAAAAGCTGTCTCTGCTGCACTGGATCTGAGACAGTCTGTTATGAAAATACATTTCTGGAAGGGACAAATTCTTTAGATGGAGCCAACCAATTGTTCCTCTGCAGCCTCAGTGGTCAATTGCTCTCTCTCTCTCCCTTTCCCTCTTTATTTCTCTCCCTCCCCCACCCACCCATACATACACAGACATACACACACACATCCCTAGATCCACACCCACACAGCTTTTTTCTATCTCTCTCCTGTGTTTCACACCCATGTAAATACATAATAAAATAGGCATAAAATCACAGCCCCAGAGGACTGCTCTGTTAGGAATGTCTTACTTTTAAAGTCACAGAGTAATCATCAGGCATGATAACCCTGCACAGAACAGCAATTCACAACTCTACAGATTGGGCTACTAAAAATTAGGAAATGACTCTAGGAAGCCTTGTGAAATGAATTCCAGTTCTCCACTCTGTGACCTTGAGGACAAGAGTTGAATTTGAAGTGGAACTGCACAGTCAGCGTCCATCCGGGGCCTTCCAGACCCGTATCACCTTCCTACACCTAGCTGAATGGGGACGGGGGTGTATAAGCGCACCTGTCTCTGCTTACACACATCCGGAGGGAAACACTTCCCTACCCACTACGAGCCCTGTTTTGAGCAGCCTTGCTGTTCTCCGGTTTGTTCTCACAGGAGCGAGCATGGTCCACAGAGCCTCTGTGCTGGCGGAGATGGACTGCATGTGCCCCCATTAAGTCTCTGACCCTGCACATTTGCTCTTAGACTTTCAATCTCAATGGGGAGATGAGAAGGAGGAGGCCCAGGGGTCTGGTTTTTTTTTTTATCAGCGTGGTTGTTGGCTCTCCTGCCTGCCACACCGTGGAAAGAGCAGAAGGGCAGCATGCAGGCCAGCTGGACAGGCAAGGAGACAGAGAACTGCCTCGGGGTGCATCCAGCCAGAGGAATGCAGGGCTCCTGTGGCAGGCAGAAGCTGGGTTCAGCGTCAGGTGGTGGGATTCGGTTCCTTCACCCTGCCCTTATTAGCATAAGAAGGAAAAATGAGCCCAGGTGCTGAGACCCTGCAAATGTGCACTGACAAAATCCCTTCTATCCACAAGGGGAAGGGAGCTTTTCCTCACCCATGGAAAATGGGAAGCATTGGAAGCGCAGTCTGGAAGTGCAGAAAGAGTGCTGTGTGTAGGCTCTGCGTCTGGGTCTCCTGCAAGCTGCCGACCAGATGGGCGTGCATGGTTACTCAGCCCGCTGTCGGCAGCGGAGATGGATTTCTTTAGCGTTCGTGTTATCAAGCTCTCATACTTTGTCACCCACTAACTCAGTTTTCCCTGCAGATGTCTTGGACTGCCTCCTCCAAAGCTTTTATAGTAGCTGCAGCCTCCACCGCGCACAAAGGGCAGCACAAGAGCCAAGATTATGTCTTCAGTGCATTATGGGCCCAGGCAGTGCGTATATCTTCAGTAAATAACCGCCCGTTTTCACATGGATTATTTAGAATTTCTGATGAAACTGCAGAAATGTCAATGCGGGGTGTGAGCCACCAATCAGAGCAGAGCTCCTCAACCCCTCTCTTCTTCAGCCTGACTGCTATTATCTTCGAGGGGGGAAAATTTTCCTTGTCTCTTGTTATACCTTTTTTTATGATCTAGGATGCTGTTAATAACTACTTTGTGTTCCATAAAACAGATACATTAATGTCACCAAGTCCCAAAAGTACTGAATCAACCCTACTGCACACAGAGGAAGAACAGAAAAAAAGACTGAAGAGGTGCTCCTTTTCTGAAAAGGAGAGAAGTGCCTGATCCTTGGCGTAGCCCTCTTTGAAGTGGGTTTGTTTATTTATTTACTTATTTTTGGTACCAGGAATCAAACTTGTGACCTTACACGTGCCAGGCAGGTGCTGTGTTGCTGAACTATATCCCTGGCCATGAACTGGAAGATTTAAAGAGCCATGTGGCCAGGAGGAAGATGGGGTGTCTGGCTGAACACCCCTCTGAAGGGAAACATGGAGTGTGAGGTTTGAGCTAGTGACTGAAGGCTTCTCTGGCCCGATTATGTTGGTGTGTTCCCAGGAAAGCTCTTCAGAGAGAGGGGTAAGAAGGAGGCAAGTGGCTCCCTTGGCAGGGAAAACCCTGCCTTTCCAATCTAATGTAAGTGGGGGATTCAAACCAACACCTTCAGGGGAGCCAGCTGTTCGTGCTCACTGCAGAGAAGAGATCCTTCTGCCTTCCATCTCAGGTGATGTGCTCCAGATATTTGTCTCTAACAAAGTGGGTGGCAGGTCTGGTACTGGACAGAGGAAGCATTTCTCAGTGGCCCAGAGTCTCAGACTTGTCAGCCAGGTCCTGTCACTTTGAAGACCCTCCCTAGTTGGAAGTCACAGCCCCTTTTCTTATGTTCTCTCTTAAAATCAAGGCAGCCCATCTCAGTCTTGTTGATGAGGACTAAAGAGGCTACCACCCACCCACTTGCCATCCTACAGAGCGTTAAAGGAGTACAAGCTTTCCCGGATGGGTCCAGATACAGATGCAAACTGGGAATAAAGAATAGAGTATGATGGGGAGGGAGGGCCTTCTTGGAAAGTGTCACCAGGCTCCTGCCCCTCCACATTACCCAGGATGCTTTGGGATGCCCCACCCTTGGCTCATGATTGCTATGAGCATAATTGTAGGAAGGAGATTATTAAAAAGAGCCACAAGACTGGGCATGGTGGAGCGCACCTGTAACCCCAGTGCTTGGGAGGTGGAAAACAAGAAGATCCCTGAGTTTGATCTGGGTAGTGATACCCTGTAGATCCTGTACTAAAATACATTAAAAAGGGCCATAACTATCAAACAGTATAAACACCCTCACATGTGCACACACACATGGATGCACTTGGCTCTCCATGTCTGTGGGTTCTGCCTTGGTAGAGTCTACCAACCGCAGGTCAAAAATATTTGGAAAAAAATAAATGAAAGTAATGTAACCACAATAAAAATAAGTAAGAAGTAAAAAATACAGTATAACTATCTCCAGAACACTTATACTGTGTTAGAAATCATAAGTAACTTTGAGGTGATTTCTATGGGAGGGTATGTGTAGATTATAAGAAAATGCTATACTAATTCCATAAGGAACTTGAGCATCAACAGGTTTTTGGTATTCATGGGTGTCCTGGAATAAATCCCCTGCTGATACCAAAGGTTATCTGTGTATTTATATACAAACTAAGGATAACTCATTTCTGTCAATCACAAGGGTCTGGCACATATTTATTGTACACCCGCTGTATGTCAGGCACTGTGCCCAACTAGACTCTCATGTGGATTACAGTAGAGAGAAGCCTCCATCCAAACAATGGAACAAGGACAGAACCAGGTGAAAATCTGACAGAAGATTGGAGTTCATCTGAGCAGGTAAGAAGAGTCCTCTAAGGAAGCATAGGGAAGTTGAGAGGGGAAATGATGAGATGGCATGAAGTAGGTGAAAAGCCATTCCCCACGGAGGGGAGAGCTTATGCGAAAGCATTTGGAAACAGCATCAGGGAAACCTGCTGATAGGTCTCGTGACTTCTATTGCAGAGTTTGGAAGCTGTAAAGCCACTAGAAAGATCATACAGCCCATTGTGTGTGTTGTGGCTGTGTTGCCAGCCATAACACACACACACACACACACACACACACACACAAACACACACACACAGTACAACTTAAAAATGCACTTCATTCACTGGATGTCCAGCTGCCCTAGAGTGTGATGTTGGATTATTTCATTCTCCTTCTGATATTCCCCACACGGCTTTGAGTATGATCACTTAGACTTGGCCTTATCCTACCATTGTCTCCTCTGCCATCACAGGGTGCCTGGTTCATAGCTGGACCCATGACTCTCTTCAAGAGACTACAGGCTGGAGTGAGAGGCTCTCCTTCAAAAGGGATGGGGCTCCCCAGTGCAGGGTGGAGGCATTTGGGAAGCTGCCAGTGAAGAACAGTGTCCTGACCTTGCTGGGTATTGGACTTTTCTCCAGAATGAAGGTTTATTGGCCCTTTGCTGATTATGAGATTATGCTGCAGATCTCCAAAGAGATGCATGAGGGATCATGTAAATCCTGCATCCTGGCAAAAGGAGAAAGACTAATTTTTACACTAGTGATAACTCAATATGGAATTGTTCAGGAAAACATCTGTTTACCACTGATTGGAAGGCTTCAAATAGGGATGGCATCTACTAATTTCATCTCTGTAATGGAAAGTCACCAGAAGAGGTCTGTGCACCTGGGGAACAGGGATCTAGATCCTGAAGGACTAAACAGGTTCTTTTAACTATTTGCATTCTGGGCTAGAACCCTTTATGAGCCATCATGGATATTTAAACAGAGCATGATAGGCTTCTGTGAAGACGCTTTTGATCATTTCCAATGAATGGTCTACAGGACCTTACCAAGGTTAACTGGGCCTGGCTTTGAGCATGCCACATATTCTGGGAAAACATTTACTGTGCATTTGTCAGGCTTCTTGCTTAGCTTCAATGGGTACTCCATATTAGGAGAAGAGGTCTTGATGGTATGCTCTGATCCTTCACTCTGGATTAGCAGAGGAAATTCTGCTGAAGCTACTAAGAAATCATACCAGGGAGGATCTGAGATACTGTCAAATGCTGATGTTTAAGTTCATCATGTGACATATCTTACAGACAGTTGTACAGATTGGGAAGATAAATTAAAAAGAAAGAAATGTAAACATTCCCCAAGGCTATTTGTAAAGCTAGAAGGAAAAGACAGTTTATTTTTAACAGGAGAAAGAAACAGGACCATCTCAGAATAATGACCTTAGCCCCAATAGTGTACATTACTGAGCACTGCATGGGGGGGGTGGTACTGCTTGAGGGAGATGACAAATATGTATTAAGAACTCTTATGAGATTATGAACTTACAAAGAAGTTCCAGTCCCTGTTCTCCAGTGTGATGGCTCATTGAAGTGTCTATGGCTTTTTTTTTTTTTTTTTTTAGAAACTTGGACATGTATGAGTTACATATATATTACAGTTTATTTTAATAGAATACTTATAGGAGGCTAAAATATGAGACAAAATTAGAAAGTTCAAGTTCTGAAGGAAATAGAGCAAATATTTAAAAAGGGATCCTTTCTATTGTAGACATCAGTTCCCTGTAAGTCTCAAGCCAAGAAAAACACTTTCATGAAGGATCTAAGAGAAATTTCCCAGCTCTTCTCCCAGTATAGATACTGGGACTCAAGAATCTATCTAGAACCTAGTGACCTTGAGTGTATCTGGGGGATTACACACAAGGGAATGGGGAGCCTGATGGGTTTTCAGAGAGAGTTGCGGGGCATAGGTGTGTCTGGCTTGATTTAAATAGGTTTCATTCTAAGATACCCATCAAGTTTGTTCTGCACTCAGATTGAATGGAGGGGTATTTTGGAGGCTAGAAACAGGAATTTTGGGTATTTCAATAGGGGAACTTAATTTGGGAAAAATATAGAAAACCTATTGAGAGTTCAGAAAGAGTCAACTCTACAGAGCCTGGATTCAGAGATGGTGTCCAACATGGATGTGACAGTCCAGAAAGAGATGGGCCAATGACCTTGGAAACAAAGGGAAAGGCACAGTGCTGTGCCTACAGATAGAGACAGCCCTCAAAGCCAGCTGCTGTGTATGTTGCTGGAAAACTCACAGAGAAAAAGTACAGCTTTGGGGTAGGGAAAAGAATCAGAAGTAGTATGAGTGTCTCAGTTGCTCTTTTCTTGTTGCTGGGACAAATACCCAACACCCACAGTGAAGGAAGGAAAGATTTATTTAGCTTACAATTGCTGGAGGTTTTAGTCTATTCTTGGCTGGATGTAAGATAGAGTGGCACAGGGCAGAAAGCATCCAGTTCATGGTGGCAGAACAACAACATTGGCAACAGGCAACAATGGCAACAGAAAGAGTCTGTCTCTCTGTCTCTTTTATATTGCATTCAGGCTCTCTGCCCCACGTTGGGCACAGCACTCACACCCCAAATCCCAGTAGTATTAAAGCCCATAATCCCAGCCTGGGATCACCCATAATCCCAGTGGATGATGAGTTAATCTCAAACTCTAGAAGTCCCCACCCCATGACTGCATGGGGCTTTGGGGGGACAACGAGACACAAACCATAACAATGAGAAACTATTTCCATTAGGTTAGAATGTTTGAGGCAGAATACCAGGAGTCACAGCTGCTGAAAGTTTAGGAGGTAGGGTGTGAGACAGACTCTGAGTCCCAATAGACCCAATAGACCTCATCATCACCCAGACCATATACTAGCTAATAGAACATGCTTAATTAAGTAAAATCAAAAGAATTGAAATTATCCAATGTATATTATCTGATCATAGTGTAATGAAATTGGAAATTAATGGCAAAAGAAACCACAAAAATGCCATAAACACCTGTAAATTAAATAAAACCCTCTTTAATAACTAATGGATCACAGGTGAAATTAAAGAAGAAATTAAACAATATATACAACTAAACAATATGCAAATATAACATACAGGAACTTATGAGATGCAAGGAAAGTAGTCTTAAAAAAGAAATTTATAGGGTGAATTCTCACATTAGAAAAACAAACAACCTAATGTTGCATGTCAAGCTTCAAGCTCAAAGCCCATACAATGGAGGAAATTATAAGGATCAGAGCAGAAATGAATGCAATTGAGGTAAGAAAATAGTACAAAGAATTAATGAGTTGAAGAGTTCATTCTTTGAAAGGATAAATAAGGGCCTGGGGAGATGGCTCAGTGGAATAAGTGCTTGCCTGGCAAGCGGAAGGGCCTGAGTTCAATCCCTGGTTCCACCAAAAAAAAAAAAAAAAAAAAAAAAAAAAAAAAAAAAAAAAAAAAAAAAAAAAAAAAAAAAAAAAGCTCCTTCTTCTGAAAGGATAAATAAAATGGATAAATCCCGAGCCAACTTTATTAAAAAAAAAAGGGAAAGAAAAATATTCAAATTCTTGCAATGAGGGATAAGAAGGGTGAAATTTAAAATATCACCAATATCTACTTTGAAATCTTTACATTCATAGGATGGGAGTCAGAAGAAATCAACAACTAGAAATGTATGAATTTTGAAAGATGAATCAAAAAGATATAAAAATATGGAATAACCCAATATTAATTAATGAAATAAAAATATTATCAAAAATTACTAACAAAGAAAGGGCCAGGTCCTGATGGATAGACAGCTTAATTCTACAAGAAATTTAGAGAGGATATAATGCCAATGTGCTTCAAACTCTTTAGTGAAATTGAAAGGCAAGCAGTTTTCTCTAACTCATTCTAGGAGGCAAGTATTACCTTGATATCAGAGAAAGACCCAACCAAAAAGTCAAGGAAGGAGGTGTTATAATCCATGACTTCAAGTTATATCACAAAGCTACTGTGATAAAACCAGCATGGTACCTATGAAAAACAAACAAAACCAAGATTCAGTGGAACACATTAAAAGATGCAGACACAACTACATACACACTTAGCCACTTTATTTTTGGCAACGAGGCCAAACATGTACACTGGAAGAAAGATGGCCTCTTTAATAAATGGTGCTAAAAAACTGGCTTTCCACATGCCAAAGACTAGACGCACATCTATCACTATTCATGAAACTAAAGTCAAAATAGATTGAATATCTACATATTAAAACAGAAATGCTAAATCTACTGGAAAAGATAGTAGGAAGAAATCTTGAAGATGTAGTTATATTTTTTTTCTTTTTTCCCCATAATTTTATTGAGAAACAAATAGCAATGAGACTCTTTCAAATCAAATTAGTAGGATAGTTTCAATATGTGTGTGTGTGTGTGTGTGTGTGTGTATATATATATATATATATATATATATATTTTTTTTTTTTTTTTTTTTTTTTTTTTTTTTTTTTTTTTTTTTTTTTTTTTTTTTTTTTTTGGTGGAACCAGGGTTGAACTCAGACCCTTGCACTTGCCAGGGAAGCTCGTATTCTACATCTCTGTGACTCTGAAGATGTAGATATTGATAGAGAGTGCATGAACAGAACTCAGACTTCATGGAAAATATTTCAAAGAATCAAAACTGGAATGCCATTTGTTTTCATTTATTTATTTTTCTCATTTTCCATTTTATTTTTTTTAATTTTTAAAATAATTTTATTGAGAAACAAATAGCAATGAGACAGCTTTAAAACCGATTAGTAGGACAGCTTCAACAATTAATGCATTGCATATTGTTGTCTTAGTGATTATTCATTGTACAAGATGCAGACATGACATCCTGTCTGCAAACACTATTAGAAAAAATATTTCTATACATCGAATTAAGAGAATGTAGCTGTATATCTATCCTAACTATCCTGAACATACAGATACAAAATGGTCACTCATCTGTATCCCCTTTTTCAGCTCAGTTTTGTCAGAAAAGGGTGTTCCATTGTCATCTAAATACTGTAGGTGTGTGAATTCAGGAAAATATTCCAACATAGTCCAGTAGTCTTTACTAGCAGTGGGCTTTCCATAAGACTGGCAGTGTCAGAAGTTGTTGACCCAAGTCCTTCACAGCTCAGCATATTAATATGGTATTACTTTTTATACTTCATTTTTATACTTTTCTGCTGGATGGTTAAGACCAAGACAAAGCAAGAGCCATACAACAAGAAATGTAACTTTTGTATCTAACAAGGTAAGTCAAATCTCTCAGGATTCATCCTGAAACCCTGTATCACAGTTTGTAGATGGGATCCCATTTATTAAAAAGCTTTTGCATAGCAAAACAATTCACCAACAGAGTGAAAACACAATCCACAAAGTGGGAAAAATTTTAGTCAATTGTTTCTCACAAAAAGGACTTTTATCTAGAACATATAAAGAAGTGCAAAAGATCAGAGCCTCTCACTTTCAAAAAATGGGCATCTGAGATGAATACACACTTCTCATATGAAATATAAATAACAAATAAATATATGAAAATCGTTAAAAAAAAGAAAATTATTCAGCATCACTGGTCATTCAAGAGGTGCAAATTAGAACAACACTGAGATACATCTCTTCACAAGAAGAATGGCTGTCATTAAGAAATCAAACAATAACAAGTACTGGAAGTGCTGTGGGGAAAAAACCCTTCTCAAGCATTGGTGGGAGTGCAGATTGGCAGAACTGCTTTGGAGAACAGTGTGGAGATTCCTAAAAAGAACTAGGATTATACATTGTATATAGTTATTCCCCTTTGTGTATCTTCCCAGAGGGACTAAAAACAACATACCACAGTGATACATGTGCACACCTGTTTACAGCAGCAAAACTTTTAATGGTTAATCTTGGAAGCAATCCGAATGCCTATCAACCAAGGAATGGATAAAAAAGATGTGGCATTTTTATACAATGGAGTATTATTCAACCATAAAGAAGGATAAACTTGAGACTTTTTTTTAGGTAAATGGATGCAAATAGAGACCATACGCATAAGTGAAATAAATCAGACTTATGTGTGTAAATAAATATTTGTCTCTCTGGTGTGAGAAACTGAAAGAGTAAACAAAGCATAAAATGTACAGCAGATTTTGTGAAATGGGAAGAAACTGTTTAAAAGGAAAAAGGAAATAGGATGGGTAAAAGGGGAAAGGGCAATAGGCAAACGGGAAAAAATGCAAGTTGGTTATACTATTAGTATTTCTTAGTTCATTAAAAAGAAAGGTTTGTACTAGTCTTAATTGGAGAAATTTTTATGCCTACATTTTGTACTCCAAACAACTACTTTAAAGACAACATGCAATGTATTAACTATTGCTATTGTCCTATGATTTTGTTACAAAATTTTGTTTCATCTTCTATAAAATAAAAATCAAAAACAACAAAGATAACTCATCAACCCTTACCATAAGCATCCAACATCAAACAGGAAGAGATGATTTTCAGGTGAGGGAGGAATTTTCACTAAAATCTCTAAGGAAGTAGGTTATGAACTGAAATGAAAGGCAACAGTGATTGACTTTATATGCTTCTAAGATTTTGATGCCTTTCATATCACTATAGTTTAATTACATCTCTTTTCTATATTTTGTTATTGGTGCATGAGTAATGGTGAGAATATTCCTCACAAGGATATTAGAATAAAAGAAAGGAATTAAAGACACGTTGATTTTAAAGTTGAACTCTTTTTTAATTTTTCTATTTTTTATTTTTATGTATTTAGTACAGGGTCTACAGAGTCTCACTACACAGATTGGATTTATAGTAATCTTCCTGCTTTTCAGCCTCCCAAGTGCTCAGATTACAGGCATGTGTCACCACACCCAGTCTCAGTGGCTGTCTCAGTGTGCCTCAGTTGTGAGGCTGGTATGGCAGGCCAGGATTGAACCTCCAGCCCCTGAGTCTGCCTAAGCAGGCACTTTAGTCTACTGAGCTCTCTGGCTGGCCCTAAAGTTTAACTCTTTGTGCATGGAGTCAATCCAAAGAGACAGACTAATGTGTAGTCTGGCACTGCCATGTTTACTGGGTCTGCCAATGTAAACATATCTGTCCATCAGGAAGAGGGTTGGTCAGTCCACAGCAGCAGAGAAAGGTAGCCATGGAGACCAACTTGGCAATGCCTATCAGAAACCATTCATCAGAGTGAGTGCATTATTGGAGTTTGCTTTTTGGTGTTGGCAAAGCCACTATGAATATAGATTCATGAAATGTTGGCCAATAGATTTCCAGAATTTGCAGCCATGGGTAAGCTATCCATTGCATTTGGTTTACATGCTTTATTTTAATCATATTCAACGTTTTCTAGAAAACTTTTGGATTGTTTTGTAACTTTCTAAGTAACTATGTCTATAAGAATAAGGTTTGATGCTAAAAACTAGGCAAAATCCCACTTCAGGAATAGTTGTGACTTAAGAGTTAATATATTTACAGTCTGATTATGATTTGGGTTCCTGGGTAACTTTCTTTAAATGACAGAAAGGGCTAGATGTGTTGATATTTATTACAATGAGTTGTCTTTTTTCAAAGCTGTAAATTTGTATGTTAGCTTTATGATATGCCACAAATTTAGCTTAGGGAGCTTATCCCTGAAAAAGAGGTGGGTTCATTGCTGGAATGTGGGAGTCATGGCCTCAGTCTTGTTGCCTTAGAAGGCTGAAAACCATCCAGATGACAGGTCCTATACTATGAGCCTGAAAGCCTTTCCCCAGATAAGCAGTCTTTCCCCCTCTGGTGTTGAGATATCACTCATATTTACATTTTGTGCAAACAACCGCAAGGATGCCTCACACTAGAAGGCAGGGGGCATGACAATGTGTTCTTTATTCTGGGCTGTGAAGACAGTTGTCTCATTTATACTTCTCTCCTTGCTGGGACAAATACCTGACACCCAAAATGAAGGAAGGAAAGTTTTATTTAGCTCACAGTTACTGGAAGGTTCAGTCCATATTCAACTGGCTCCAAGGCAGAGGGGCCCATGGCAGACAGCAACCTTTCAAGGTAGTGGCAAAGAGCAAGAGAGAGCCAAAGGGAGTGGTAGCAGCTGCTCAAGCAGCTACCTTCTTTTCCCTCCTTATATTGAAATGCAAACAACCTGCCCCAGGACAAGTGCAGCATTCACACCCACAATAATCAGTGACAAACTCCAAACTCCAGAAACTGCCCCATGACTGCATGAGGACACCAATACACAAAACAACAGTGAGCAGGCCTGGGACCAAGGGACCCATAAGAAGATCAGATCTCAGAGTCGGCATACAGAAGGCAGAGATGTGTTCCTATGAGCGTCCTGACCCATAGCCACACCCTTCTGTGTGTGTTACTTTCAGTTGTCCAGGGATTAAATCAGTGAGGCTGGGGGTGGGCTCTCTTCTGTTCCTTCCTGTCCATTTGGCACTTAAGCTACCAGAGACTGAGGAGATGACAGAAACAAAAACCTGGTTGTATCTGGGTGCTTGCTGGTTTGAAGAAAGTGTCTAGAGAAAGGTGTGGATTTTCTATAGGTTTGAGTGGTGTATTTATTAAGCCTTTCTTATTGGCCCCAGAATTCTCTCTCTCTCTCTCTCTCTCTCTCTCTCTCTCTCTCTCTCTCTCTGTCTGTCTGTCTATCTCTTTCTCTCTGTCTTTCTCTCTATCTCTTCTTTTCCTTCTCTCTTGGAAAAAAGATCTTCTTGCTTCCTATTATCTATCTTTTACAAATGGGAAGGGAACAAGAGTAGAAAGAAATAGGAAGGCATGGGAGGGGAAGAGAACAGAAAAAAGAACTAAGATAAATTATGTGTGTGTGTACAAACTCTCCACAACACATCTAGTCATTACACATTTCTAACTTGTACTAATAATTTTTAAAAAAATAAATATGCTCTGACTATATAATTGAGTTTCAGTGTAGTTTTCAAATTTTTGCTTTTTTTTTTTTTTTGCATAGTATTAACAATTCTCTCTGAACTGTCTGTAATGTTCTTAGGGCTACCATTTCCAGAAGAAGTTGATAACATTTAGGATGTCAGCAAATCCATTTGCTTCTGGCAAATTTTATTCATGACAGAGACAGGAGTGCTGCAGAGGAGCTGAAGGGTTGCTGAGAGCCAATGAGGGGCAGGACTAGGTTAGCAAGAGGTCTGCAGGACTGGAGCGGAAGCTGCCTCTTTGCACCTTGCCCCAGGCCTGGAAGGGCAGGGGTCGTGAGGATGGAGGAAATGCACCAATGATGTGAGTGGAGGAGAGGCACGACACCATGTCTGGAGCTTACCCACCAGTGATCTCTTTGGCAGGAACTAACCTTCTCAAAACATAGCACAGCCTTGCCATCCATTGCTCCTTCCCCATTTCCAATTGCTCTGAGGGCAAGAATGGCACCTCAGCCACCTGGTGTAGGATTGTATGGTTCAGCTACAGTTCATACAGCATTCTCAGAGAGGCTAACAGTTCCAGCCCTTTCTTTACAGGTGTGTGTGTGTGTGTGTGTGTGTGTGTGTGTGTGTTTCAAGCCATAGGATCCTTACCTTTGTACATTCTGTTTGGAAATAACAGGCAATTGGTTCCTATTACCAGTTAAATGCTTAGGAAATTTCATTTTAAGAGACATAACTGAAAATGACATAAAAATGTCCAAACTCTCTCATTTGAAAATATCACTACAAGTGAAGGCCTTGTATGATAATGTGTAAGTGCAACATTACAATTGTATTATGTAGATTGTGGAAATCAAGTCTGGGAAGAAAAGATGAAGGAACTTTAATGGGCCTCCACGCTTTCGATGTGGGAAATTAACACTAAGCATATGTGTTTCTAAGCTTCATTTTGGAAACCGACCAAGGACAGATGGTACAGTCTTAATGTGGAGACAATATAGATGAGTCCAATCAGAAGTTATTTTCATTTAGCATATTCAAGATTGACTGGTACATTAGAAAGAATAACAAATTTACCAGACAACAATTCTGTTGATTGTTTCCTTCTTGTTTTCCACTTCTCTATTTGCCAGTCCCATATTCAGAGAGAGAGAGAGAGAGAGAGAGAGAGAGAGAGAGAGAGAGAGAGAGAGAGAAAGAGATCAAATTTATGCCCTGGATTGGTTGTTAGTTACCCAAGATAGACGGTTTTATACTGATGTTCTCCAACTGATTCATGGATCCACTTGGAAGTTTTTTGACTTTATAATGTTCTGAGAGTGTACTTGGGCCACCAAACTGTTTTTCACCTTCACTACAGTAAACTCAACATGTTATCTACACCATAATATAAAATAGGCTTTGTGTGAGATGATTTTGCCCAGAAATCTGAGCATGTTTAAAGTAGGGTAGTCTACAGTCGTCAGTAGCTTAGGTATATTAGATACATTTCTGTCTTATGGTGGTTTTATTGAGACATAATCCCACCATAAATTGCTTAACAACTGTATAAGATCTTGACTATGGGTAGAATCTATATGTTGATATGTCTAAAAACATGCAAGTATATATACAGGATGGCTTAGATGATTGTATTCATAATTTCCATCAGTTTTTTTTTTAATTAGCAGCTAATGTTTGGAATTTTCACCTTGACTAACTCTGTATGCTGATATCTATGATTTGAGTAACTAAGTCAAGGACAACAATGTGTAATACAAAACCCATGTTTGAATACCTCTCATCTTGGTCTTCTAATTGTATCTTTTCTAACTATCAATTACAATACTCTCTTTAAAATAAATTAAAATAAAAATGACAAGGAAAATAATGATTTCTTGAAAGCAAGCGCCAATATTCAACTATTTCCCCAATCATGCATAACTATATCCATTAAATTGAATAACAGATTTGATGATAAAAATATGTAATATAACAACCATTGTTAATTAGCTATCCCTGTTTTGAAAATCTATAACATAGGTATTGTATGTTTCTGTCTTTTTTTCCTACTTTTTACTTCTCTTTTTCTTCTTCAAAATAAAATAAAATGAGATTAGAAAAAAAAAACACAAAATACTATCACTCACTGCTACTGATACAATAATGATGATAATCAACATCTATCATGTACTTTTCAAAGTGCTTTCTATGCAAAATCTCATTTAGTTTTATAATAGCCACATGAAACACATAATTATCTATTTCTTACATATGGAAACAAAGCTTAAGAAAGGTTAAATAATTGCCTAGAATCACTGAAGTGGAATCAGAATGCGAATCTAACTACCCAGGTTTACATACTTGATGAAGACACTCATGGTATGGTGACATCTGTTTGTGTTTTGGAGAGCACCCTCATTCCTCCCCCCATTTATTCCAAATTCAAGTAACCTCATCCTCTTCCATGGATGTAATAGATATACTAAACATGTATACCCCCAATAGATAACCATTTTTTGGCCTAATTTATAATAAGTTGTAAGTAGACTCAGATATCTAGAAGATGAACTACTACAAGCACAAGTAAGCAAATTCCTACCACTTCTGTGACCTCCACCTAGCATGGAGTACTCAAATAGGATGGATATAGCTCTGATACCTTGTGAATTTCTCTTTTCCAGAGAGAAATGAGCCCCAATGGAGGGAGAATGTGTGGCTGTGGAGTTGGGTAGACCAGGTTGAAAACTTCTTTTATTAAGTGACTTTGGGTAAGCTTTAGTGTTTCTAAGATCTCTTTTCTTTCCTCTGCAAAATGTCTTTGTGATTATCTTGCTGGCAGCAGGGATGAAATAGCATTTAGCACAAAGCCTGGCACAAAATGAGAACACAATTCATATGAGGCTGTGTTTTATTTATGTTGTCTTCTACTCTGATAGTTTTAAAAGAGTGCTGTTGATTGCAGCAGAGGATAATTAGGAAGGAAGCTCACAGAACATACTTTAGGTTTTTGGGGCTCAGTCTGGGCTAGAAGTGGTCTACTGTGATGCAATTAGCAGCCAAGGCCAAAGACTGAGGGAGGCTAAGGTACATCAGTGGGCAAATTTTCATGAAGGATCATCTCTGATAGGGTGTGGGCAGGTGAGGGAGACGCAGTAAGCAGAGAGAAACTCACTTTCAGTAAGTTCCTATTGGGGGCCAGTTCTGTTGCTGAAACTCATTCCACTACTTTGCAGCAGTGCCTGAAACAGGACAGAGTCTCTACTTTGCATACCTCTGAATGGGGCTGTGAACCTTGTACTGAAGTTTATAGATGTATAAAATGAAAATGATGCGTTTTTTTAATATCTCAGATGTCAATATTCATTCCCATAGAGAGAGCTACAATGAGATAAAGGTCCAGAAAAGGATATTTTTATTAATGTCAAAAAGTCTCTAAAGTGACTAATTTCCTCTCTAGATATAAATTATGATGATAATTATTTTTCTGGCCTAGAATATCTCAGCGAACCCCCAGGGTCACATACAGCATGGGGACCCAAACATTCTAGTCCTTAAACAGCCTCATATGAACTACACGTTTGAAAAATATATCCCTTAACTCACTAATCCAACTAGAAAATGAAATAAGTTACCACATCAGACTGCTGCTGTTCAGTCCTTGGAAGAGGAAAAGTATTTTCTGGGGACATTCTGCTTGGAGTTCATAAGAGGGCAAAGTAACCTAACAATAGAATCTTTATCCCCAGCCACCTCCTGACTAGGCAGTTCTACCTTGAACATCAAAGCCTCTGCATTAAAATTTAATTTGAATTTAAAATCCCTGACAGGGACCAACACTGGGGAGGCAGGGGTTAACCACGGAGATAATGAGGCCACCTGCCACCGCTGATTCTGTTGACAGTATTGCATCACCTAATGAATGTGGCGCTATAAATCTTGATGAGGGGCAAGCTGGAGTCTCAGGAAAGGTAATGACAATGAGGAGGGGCAAGAGCTCATGAGGAGGACGAAGAGGAAAATCAATAAGATGCCCAGCCCGAGGAGCAGTCCTGGGTCCTGGGCCCAGAAAAGGCTGACCGCATGCTGTAGCCACATAGGATGTCTTATCTTCCGCGGAGCATGCTGTAGGGCCAACCATGTCTGCAAGGTCTGGAGGAAGGAAAAGAAGAGTACTGAGAAGCCTCTGCTCAGAGCCAGCTCACTAGAGGCCCAGCGAAACACAGAACTATGACATATGCAAAAGTAATCAGGTCAGTCCCCAAATTCTCATCATCTACCAACCTCTGTCTGCCTGTTTCTGTTTTAGCAGGAAAACAAAAAAAAATTTTTTTACAAATCTTCTCTATTTTATTTTGACTGTGACTCATACTACCTGAATGTGCTCTGCCTTTGTTTTCCTCCCATTGAATTTGGTGCAGTCTCTTGACTATTGTTCTTTCCTAAATAAGTCTCAAAGATTACTGGGTAAAGGATTCCTCAAAATGTGCCACTGTTAAAAAAAAAAAAAAAAAAAAAAAAAAAAAAAACCACAGAAAAACATATTCCAGGAACCATCATGGTGATTGCTCCAAACAGCACGGGGCCTCTGAACAGGCCACTCTGGGCTCTGCCGGGAGGACATGAAGATCAAGGGTGTTCTTGCAGCTGCAACCGATGACACAAGAATTCTAACAGCCAAAAGCTCTCTTCGAGATTGCAGACAAGTGTTCCGGGCTTTATGTATTCCAGAACCTGTGACACTGGAAAGAGCTCAACAGCCTCGTGCTGGAGCAGAATCTCGCCCTTCTGCGGAGAAATGAGCCACAATCCCAAAGCGCTGAGGAGGGCCTGTGCTCCCATGCTGAGTGGGCCCTGTCAGATCGGTGCAGTCTCTTCAGTTCTAGGACTTGGGAAATAGATTGGTGGTAGAAAAATTGTGTGGACATGTACTTTATACTTGCCGGCACCTCGCAGATGCCACCTCTATTTTTCTAGGAGTCACAAATCTGGTGGTGCAGGAAAACTTAAAAGTTATACATTCTAGGGCTTACACTTAGAGAGGCTAGTGTGATGACTTAGGTAGTGTGGCTTGAACATCAATACGTGGTTGCCTTTCCTTATTATTATTATTATTATTTTAAATGCCCTAGATGTGGCCATCACCTGCTTGTGGCTGAGGGTTTTCAGTGCCAATGGGAAGAAAATAAGTCAGAAAAAAAATGGGAAATAATTCATTTTTCACAGCCTAACACAGGGCTACTCAACCTTGGCCCTGCTGACATATCAGATCTGATCTTTCTTTGTCACAAGGAGCTGTCTGTGTCGTGGAATGTGTGGCAGCTTCCCTGGCTTCTCCCCACCAGATGCCAGTAGCACCTCTATTAGTCATGGCAATCAAAAAAGTTTCCAGACATTGCCAGATTTCCTCAGGGTGGCATTTGGGGGTGCCAATTTGCCTACAGTTGAGATCTTCTAGTTTAGGCAGATGGAGGGGCCGGAGCATCTCAAAGGGGTACAGAGAAACAGGAAAAAGTCATAGCCAACTCCCTGATGGCTTGTTGCAATGAGCTATTTTTCACCTGGTGATTATATTCTCTGACAAAAAATAAAACCCCTTTATTTCAGCTTGTTACCATTGTTGTTACAAGGAATGCTCTGTAAGATAGGCGGTGGATCTGAAGAGTCTGTGTGTGTGGCCCCCTTTCATGGCTTCACTGGGAGGCAGACACATGCTCTGGGTATGGCGAGAGCCACCCAGCTCGGTGGGGTCCACACACTCTACAAACACTCAGAGGCTCACCCCAGTGAACACGTGCACGGGCCACATTCGATGCCCTCCTCTCAGGCCAGACATTGTAGACCAGATCATTTCTTTTAAATGTTCTTTCATTTTTAAAAAAATGCTCCTTTATTAACAAAGGGAAAATAAAGATCAGGGAAGCATAAGGATGAAAATATTCAAGGTTGTCATTAGCAGAAAAAAAAGCCACCTTTCTCCTTTCCTTTGTTTTCATTCCCACTTTGGCCTGTTTCTCTCATTCTTTTATCATTTTTCTTTCCTCTCTCACTTTTCTATTTCCTCTTTCCCTTTTTATTCTCCCCCCACTCTCTTATTTTAAAATCTATTCGATTGGCTTGCCCAACAATCTTACAGAAACTTCTCTCAAGAGGAGCCTATTGAGCTATGCTCTCAAATTGCCCCCAGAGCCCACTGGATACTCCTTCAGATGTCTAACAAGCGTTGAACACAACTGAGGTTTAGAGAGACACAGAAATCAATACTGCGGCTTCCACTAGTCACGCTGAGGGATTAGTTGTCCCAAGGAAAAGCACAGACAGTTGAATAAGAGAATCATGACTCCGAATACCCTAACAGGTTTATGAACTGGAGAGCAGCCTCTGGCCCAGATCACCTCCAGTTGGCCTGGAGAAAAGGGAGAAAGGGAAAACATTCACTTAGCTCACTCCCCTCTTGTATTAATGAGGTCAAGCAGTGAACCTCAGGGGGTCACCAGTGGTACTCAGAGGAACGACTGACAAGACCAATGGGCAAGAAGGACCATCTAAACAGTGGTGCTCAGGGGCTGTGAGCATTGCCTGGATCTGGTGGAGTCAGTGGCCGCATCCTCAGGAAGGGGCCAGCAGGGAGGACAGATCTGGATGTGAGACAGAGAAAGACTGTGCCTTGGACTATCTGCTGTGGGCTGTTGACATTGAACAGAGGTGGGTGTTTATATTTTTTTAGGAATCATGGCTATGAGAGATCAATATGGGTATGCAAATAATTCAGGGGACCCTCTTAGTGGACAAAGGAGCGAAAAGCAATGGTGACACTGAAATGATGACACCCACACTTTGACACAAGTGCAGCTAGAGAGGGTTCATTGCAGTGAGTTCACAAGCCCCCTCATACCCACCTCTTTCAGGCCATGTTCTAGAAGCCATCCCAGCTCCTCACATATGCAGCACTCCTGGGACCAGGATGGGCCTTTAATCCATGCAGAGCCAAAGGGTAGATGATGCCGGTTTCAACAAAAGTAGAACCATTTTAAAGCTGGACCTACTGGCTTGAGTGAAGCGAAGAGCTAAAGCTATTGTCTGTATAATTCAAACCAAAAACCTACCTTTCTCTAAATTTATAGGACAATTTAGGTCCTAGCTGAATAATTCAGAATAAGATAATCACCTCAATTATTTAGATGACCATCTCATCCCCTCATTTATTCCATCTCTCTAACTCAGATGTGGAAAGTTGGCAGCCATTAAGTCTCTCAACCAAGCCACACACAGGAGGCCACTGATTTGCAAGATAAATGTCATGTCCCCAGAAACGTGATGGTGGGAACCAATCAGGATGAGAAATTCCCACAGAAGACATGGATGGGCCTGACTTGATTAGTGGTGCCTGTCCACCTGATTGGGGTTCAGAAACTACCCAATATGGGTCATGATCCTGTGGCATACCTCCTCAGTTGTCTGTTTTGTTGAAGGCCAATGTGGGCATCATCAACTCTGGGACAGAGGAATTCAGTGTTCATATCTGGCAGCCTCGGTCCCATTGAGCCTGCAGAAGAGGCTTGTTGGGCCACGCTGGGTAGCTAGGATGCTATCCAAGTGGCGAATGGCATCATATAAACAGGGCTGATGAAGAGCCCATGAGATACTTGACTGAATTGGCGGGAATCATGGGGGAAAGTAGTCCTTTCTCTCAGTGACTCCAGGACAATGGTGAGGTCACATAGCTGGCCTGGCTTTAGTATGTTGTTCTATCTGGGTGTTATGTGTGCACCTCTGGGTTCCCGTATGTCCGTTTGTGTTTGTGTGCCCTTGGCTTTACATGCATAGATGCGGTGCTGTGTGCCTGTGGCGTCCAGGCCAGTGGGTTCAGCTTTCCTTTGTGTGAACATTTGTCTGCTTGGTCCCATCCCCCACTCTCTCCCTGCACATTAACCTAAAATATGAGCACATGCTCTGGTCTTGAATGTGTTGGCTGCTCCTGCGCCTGCAGCATCCCTGCCCCCTTCCTCCAGCCCTCTTATCTAAAGCAGCGTGTCACTGAAATTTTATGGTCAACATTACAGACTCAAGCCCCCCCTTTGAACCAATCACACTGCACTGAATATGTTAAGGGAATCCAGGCTTTCTGTGAGGAGCCTGCTTCCTGAGCCACGCTGCCTGACCTCTCCAGAGCAGCCTCCATAAATCTGCCTCACCTGATGGGAGATGGGCTTTTTAGGATCTCTCAGGGTGCTTTGAGGTAGCACTTCTATGAACTCCTTGCCACAATAAATAATGCTACCTGCAATATGTCTTTGGGATGTGTCAGCAGTGGCTGTCCTGCCATGAATTTTTATTCTTGTGCCGTCTGGAAGATAGATTCCAGATTCAGCATTTCCCTGCACTTAGTGTCAGATCTCTTTACCCCCTTGCCCCAGCAGAATGACAAAGAGCACAAATAAAATAGAATAAAATAAAATAAAATAAAAATTAAAGAAAAAGAAGCTTAGAAAAATCGCCCAAGACCAGAGGAAGGAAACCACATTCACCTTAGAACAGAGAGTAAGCCCCCAATCTGATGGCAGTGCTGGGTGAGAGGACGAAGGCCATAATAGTTAGTCCTAGAGTCCTCAGGAAGGAAGCAATTGATGAGGAAAAGATGGAGAAAGGGATTCTCTACCAGATAAAGTTGTTGGATTAGAGGAAAGCCCAAGTTAGGCATGCATAGCCCATTATAAAGGAGAGGGAGAGAAATATTTTCAAATATCAGTTAGGTCATCATACTGGGAAGATTCGAGGCCAGTGACAGTGAGCCAATAGCACATGTGCTGTAGGGCTGTTTGCATCACTGAAAGCTCTGAAAGATTCACCATCACAGTTAGGGAATTAGCCCATAAAAAGAAGACAATGGATTCAGAAATAGCCTAGAGATGATATCAAAGTTGAGTTATTGTGTTCTGGAAGCTGGACATGAGGAAAGACAGTACTACAGTTTAGGCATAGCAATCACATTTCTTCCCAGATTTCACTGGCTTGATGTCTCTGCTGAGCTGGAAATGAGGGCCCCACCTGGCTGTGTGTTTTCCCAGTTACCATCTCTGCAACTGGAGGTCTCCTGGCAGTGCGGAAGCCAGCACTCACCACTGTGATGCCCAAGAACTTCCGTGTCTTTGAAATTCCCCAAGTCCCAGGAAGTTTCTGCATTAATAACTCGCCAGCTATATCCATTATGGGGAGAGAAAGTGCAGGAATCGAAAGAAAGCAAAGATGGCTTTGATATGTTAACATCGCATGATGGCAGATGATTTCATTTTATATGCTGCTTCCTCTTTGGAGAGAATAAAATTCAGCAGTCTGGCAGGAACAATGCTCAGGCCTGGTTTCTGTGTGAACGGAGATTCACACAATCTCAGACTGATAACTGAGCCCAGCACTTCAACAGATTTCTACATTAAAGCCCCGATGTGATGTGCATTGGAATCAAGGGCATAAGGAACTTATAATGCAGATCTCAGCTCAGCTGGAAAGGATGTGGCTTGAGATGTGGCTAATGATAGTTGACCGATGCTGCTAAAGCTATTGGGCCAAATGTCAAGGAACAAGGTTTTAGGTTCTACCAAGTTTCCAATGTGAATAATACTGCTTTCCTCTAAAGTAGACAGGTTGGGATCTCAATCCAAGAGAAACCCAATTATGTTCCTTTGGCCTTTATCTTGTATCTTCAATTCTTTTTTCACAGATTACAAAAATCAATGAATACCAGGACACTTTCAGAAACGGTTGTAGTTTCAACATTTGCAATTTGCCCCCAAGTGAAATGGATCATTTCATGTGGAGGCCATGATATGACTGTTTTTGAAATTCCTTGTGAGTGTACAGTCTGGAGCAATGGGCCTTCTGGCCAGCAGTGATAAGTTGTGAGGCCCTACCAAAAGGGAATAAGGCTGCTTATGCAGAATGCCAGCCTTGGAGGGTGGGCCCCTCAATAAGGTATATCCCTCAGTCAATGCCATATCATCATTTCTAGCCTTCTGGGGTAGTGCGACCAGTGCCAGCATTCCTGAGAGAAGGGCGTGGGGTTAGGTGAAGACTAAGGGGAAACCTTCACTGACAGCCAAGTAGGGGGCCCCCATGAGTTGGAACATGGGGAGATTCCACGTATACAAACCAGCTCATCTCAAGACAAGAATGGCAAGACCATGACATTGGCAACCCAAAGTGGAGGTGACTAATAAGGTCATGGGCAAATGTATTTTTTGATGACAAATTAAAACTGTTCATGGTTAAATGCAATCTTTGGAGTATGAAGTAGCAGAACTTCTCACTATATTCCAATGTGTGGCAATAAAGCAGCTGAGTATACAGCAGTTCTGGTCAGTCAAGTTCTTTGAGGCCAAACATCGTTCACATGATCACTCGTTTGTAAACTGGGCTTTCTGCCTGCTGAATACCTTTCAAAAACAGAAGCTCTCTCCTAATTGCCTGGGCTGACCTATATTTAGCAACCTGAAATGTGCTGGTGGAGTGGAAGAGCCAGAAAAATGTTGGAGTTAATCACTAAATCAATCTGCGCTGACCTCATGAGGACGCTGAGCATCGAAGGTTGTTGGTCAAGGAGCTTTTGGAGGCTGGATTGAAAGAACTCTCTTGTTTCCCTGAAAATGGAAAAAAAAGAAAAACCTAAAAACAAAAAAAAAAAAAAACACTGCTTCTTTCTGCAAACACATATTCTCGGAAGATAATCTGGTTCATTGTAGGACATTTCTTTGATTCCCTCATGCCGGTAGCCTGGTCAAGGTTGACTTCATTTTGTTTTGGTGGCCCTCGCACTTCCCTGTGGCTTCCAATAGCCCCTTGAGACTATGGACGGAGAAATAAGGGCCAGCGGCTGATTCTCAGGGAAGCCTAACTGCAGGCTCTCCCTTTGCTTCCCTCCTCACCCTCGGCCATCTTTCCTCCACTGTGACATCTTTTGGATTTCTTAGTATCCCGGGTTAAAAATTCATGCTTTAAATTTTCCATCAAATTCTGTACCCAGAGCATGATGAAGATAATTTTCTAAAAGTTCAGAGTTTGAAAAATTGGAGGACAGCACAAAAGTCTTAGGCATTATTTTCACTTTAAGGGAATGGTGTGGTGACATTTGCAAACGAGCAGCAGGCACTTTGAGGATTAGCAATTACCTTTATAGGAACATGGAATAGAAAGTTCAGGAAGCTCCTGGGTTCTGTAGAATCGCTTCTGGTTCCACATTTGTCAGCTCCCAGGACTTCTGCATCCCATAAAGGGTGGCTCAGCTTGAATACTAAGGCATATAAACAATTAACCAGGAGGAAGTATTTTAGAACTGTTAGAGAAAGTTACTGATCATTTGATTCCTGCAGAAAATACTTGTTAGATAAGCGAGTAATAGAAAAATCTGCTATACTTTCTGAGATCTAGGTTTGGATGTGAAGCTAATTAATTTTAAGCTATAGGAACTGCACACAGATGTATGTTTACTTATTATATTAAATTTTACAACAATAAACTAGGAATTGAGGATGGTCAATATAATAGAGCAATCCTTTTTAGGGTAATTTCTTGGAAGATACACAACTATGAGATATCTTTGCCTGCAAGAAGTTTATGTTTTAATTCTCAAGATGGGGAACTATGTTATTAAAACAGAGATACACAGATAGATGGGATTATATTAAAAAACAACTAGAAATACACAGACAGGTAGGTGTGAAATGATGTGACATGACACAATCCAGATTGCACAATCAAGAATTCAGAGAAGTGGACTATGGATGAAGGATCTAAACCCCAAGAAATGCTTCTCACTGCTAGAGATTATATAGGAAACAAGAAAAAGCATTCACTCCTGGGGTTTCAAGGAGATTGGTCCTGAGCAGTAGGCTGTGCCCATTGGACTTGCAGAGGTCAAATATGATGGTCCTGGCAAGGTGGCTTAGAGTGATGTTGACATTTTATTAGCAGTGAATGAAGACACTGATAGTTATTTTCAAGCAGAGGAGAACTCAAGTAGAAATAAGTTTCAGCAAACAAGGGATGGTGTCTTGCACCCTCCAGCATGCAGTCCTGGGAGCCTGTGATATAGTATACCCTAAGAGAAGGAGTTAGAGCTTTTGCAGGTGACCTGTAGGAAAAATGAGGAACAAAATAGTAGTGGTCTACTGGCTTTGTCCCCTGTAAGCCTGAGACCTGGAAGGATCAAGAAACTAAGAAAAAAAAAAAAAAAGGTAAAACTCACTAACAGTGCTGTTTTACAAAATTCTATATAATTTTGGAGGTCATAAATAGCATGCTATAGGATTCTTTCTAACTTTTTTCTTTTTTATATTTTTGGGAAGGGTCTACAGGGTGTTCAGGGTCTCACTATTAGATCGGACTTGTAGTGATTCTCCTATTCATAGGCTCCCAAGAGCTAAGATTATAGGTGTGTGCCACCACACCCAAGTCTCAATTGCTGTCTCAGTGCACCCTGGAGGTAGGGCTGGCACCGCAGGCCAAGGGATCAAACCCCCAGCCTTTGCACCCATTTGCAGGACTTTAATTCACTGAGCTATTTGGCTAGCTGGGATTCTTTTACAAAGAGACAGTAACAACCACTTGAGGGACTGTCATGGTGGTGATAGAATGGGGCATTCTACTAGATCAGAAGGACAATCTTACTATTGGCATCATCATGGTGCCAAAAAGCAGCCATTACAGTTGGTCATATTCTTGTTTTACAATTCGCCACCAACAATGGATTCCTTTGTATTCTGCATTTGGGGTGTCTGAACCAGGATCTTCCCAAATACACAACTAAAGAGACAAAGACTGTAGTATCTCAAAATGTCTTTGTTTCTCATAAGTGGGACAGGGGTAATGCTACTGGCATCGGGTGGATGGAAGCCAAGGATGCTAGTAAATATCTAATAGTACACAGGGAAGCCCAACAAGGGAGGGTTATCCAGCCAAAATGCTAATAGTATTGAGGCTGAGAGACTATAACATAGAAGAAGTGCTTATTTGAATTATTTCTGATAGCAAAATTTTAGAAATATAGTAATCTTCACCTGCATCAAGAGAAATAGTTAAATTAGGGAATATTTATATAATCATTGAATACACTTTTCATTCATGCTTTCCATTACAACTTAATATCATAGGCAATCACTCATAGTATAATATTAAGTTAAAAAAATCCAAATTGATTGATTTTAGAGTGTGATCCCAGTATTATCACAATGAAAGCATGTAAACACATACCATATCATGAACTGCCCAAAGAACAGGACTGGAAAGGAGTCACAAAATGCCAACGATAGTTACCTCTGGACTTTTCTATATTTCTGAAATATCTTTACTTTAAGCATGAATTAATTTTCTAATAAAAACTTAAAGACTTCCATGATTTGAAACACAGGCTAAACCTAACATGAAACGTACCTGGACTAAGAGACTTTTCAATTATCAAAGGTAGGAGGAAGATGGTTTTGCTTATGATTATTAATGTATAAAGGTGGTGAGTCCTCTGAAACTCCCAATGAAACAGATGATACCTGATGATATTGTTAATAGACCTACTGGAAACTTCAGATGCCTTTAATGAATTACATTACCAGGATAAGGCATACATCAGTCCTCTATGGGGCCAGTTTGCCCATCTGGACACCATCGTGTGTGACACAGTTTAAAGAGGGGGGTGACTGACAACTTGGAGTAAGTTCAGATGAGAGCAAATGGGGAAAAAGGGGCCTGGGAATTGTGTTGTGTGACGGAACGGTGAAGGAGCTGGAGATGTTTAGTCTGATGAGAAAAATGCTTAGGAGAGATGTGAGAGCTGTCTTCAGATATTTGCAGGCTGTCATGTGGGAGAGGGAAGAAAATATGTCCTGCCTGGGCCCAGATCTCAGAGCTAGCACTAGTCCCTTAGAACAACGGAGAACTTATCCGCTTTCACCTAATTTCCAAATGAAAAGAGAAACCTTGTCTAAATTCAAAGAGTTGGCCAAAATAAGGTGGCTAATTTGAGAAGTCATAGGGTTCCTATCACATGACAGCACGTCATGGCCAGTATGGAAAGGACAGTGGGTGGAAAGATGAGAGAGAAATGTTTCTGTGTTGGGCATCCCTGGCACCAAATGCCTGGCCTGAGAAGTAATGCAAGCCACTGCCATTCACCCAGCACTGTGCACAGGCTCTGGGCCAGGACCAGTACCACAGCTTCATAGGCTGGTCTAACTTGCTCCTTGTCCACAGCCACTTTGTAGATAAGCTGCTCTCCTACATCCACCCTGTTTGCCAGATGGGGAAATGCAGACCCTGAGGGTTGTACAGAAGCTTGCCCAAGGCCAACAGCTAGTAGATACATCAGATTCTATGTTTTAGTATATGTGCTGCTGAAGTGAGCACAGATTCTATAATGCTGATAATAATATTTATCATCATCGTCACCATAACTGTAGTAGCAAAGATTGCTTAATGATTCCTGTGTATCAAGTACAATTGAACAAACATTTCCATTTTATAGCTAAGGCTTGGGGATGTTTCTCGAGGCCAAAATCATGTCAAATTCTATAGTGATGCTAATGACAGTAATCATCATTATCATCATTAATACATCTACAAATACTTGGTCTCCATTTCACAGATGAGACAATGTAAACTTGGGGGGCTTGATCAAGGTCACAAAGCTCATAAGTAATAGAATGAGGTTTGAAATTTTGTATTGCAGATCCCATAGTGGCACTAATACTTCTTACTCACTATTGTCATTTACACAGTCGTAATAATGACACAGATCCTTATGCAGCCCATAGTATATGTCAGGCAAGTATAACAGCTCATTGAGGTTGCGTGATGATTTTTATGTGTCACAAGAAATGCATTTTTGGATGAGATTCTTATTTAAATTGGTGAACTACGAGTCAACATATCATGCTCTAAATGGTGGATGGGCCTCAGCCAACCAGTTGAAAGCATGAATACAATAGAAAGCTTTCCTGAGCAAGAGGATGTCTCCCATTAGACTGCCATTGGCTCTCCTGGGAATAAAATCTGCCAGCCCACCCTGCAGTTTGGACTTGCCACCTTCTTTAATCCTGTGAACCAGTTCCTTCTAATAAATTTCCTTCTCTATCTATACACAAGCTATTGGATCGATTTCGTTGGAGAAGCTAGATGAATACAAGTAGGTCTGATTATTACCCTCCTCTAAACAGGAGCCAGCAGACCCAGAGATATCTAGTGAGTGGTTCAAAGCCACCCAATTAGTAAATGGCATAGCTAGGACAAAAAGTCCCTCCATCTGGCTCCACAGGCAGTACTCCTATAGGACATTCTTTAGAGCTCTTTGGTTTTTTCAACTGCTGCCTGTCTTGCAGCTCAGAGATCTGAAATTAGGGAACAATAGAGATAAACTTGCAAGGCAGCAGTCGCCAGCTAAAGACAAAGGACACCACCATGAGGCTCCTCACTGTACCAAATGGCCACTGACTTTTCCTCCCAAACTGGAGACGTTTCTTAATATTTGACAGATCAAAGGCAAGAAGAACTTCTTCCCAGTGTTGTTCAATTTGATTGCAAAGGCTCTACCAAGCAGTTTTCACTTTCTCATAAGTCAGAGGCAACTCTTGTACCACCTCTGAGCTCTACCCTCATCAGATAATTTGTGCTTCAAATATAAAATGTTGAAAGTAACTGAACTACATGAAGTCTTTTCTGGGCTTTTCCAACCTAGTAAAAGTGCATAAGTAACATGCATTGTTATTTTTCCAAAGGTTTGAAGTCTTGCCCTGATTTCAGAAATTCCTGTGGTAAACTTTCTCCCTTTTAAATTACTAACCCTTTCCCGGATAGGAAAAGCCTTCTTGCTCTCAGTCTAATTTTACTTTTGCCAGATTTCTCTGAATACTGGTATCTCTTTGGACCATCCACATTATATTCTCTTTTGGTGGTTCATCTTTCACATAATTTCCAAACAAAACGACAACACAGACAAAAGCAGCACAAAAACATGCCATGGGACTAGGTGTTGAAGAAAAGGCATTGAAACAGACCCAAAACAGAAATACAATGGTTTTATTATACGAGCTTTCAGTTGCAAAGAAAAAGAAAAAAAGCAAGGTTAGCAAAAGAAGGAAGGGAAGCAAAGTGTCTACCAGACGCAAAGTGCCTAAGGAAGTGGTTTCTTTGTGTGCATCAGTCTGCTCAGAGAATATTTCCCTATGAGGGTGTCATTTGCCCACTCTAATGAGCAACTCAGAGCACAGCCTCCACTTTTCCTTGGTTGTTTCATCACAAAGAAGGTGGATGACAAGGGAAAAACAAGTCCTTAAGATTTTGGTCTAATGAAAATTCAAGGTGCTCTATAAAAGACAGCAGGCCTTCCAGCCCAGGGAGCAGCTGCCATTGTAGACCTATTAATTATTATTATTAATATTATTATTATTATTGTTTTGAGACATGGTCTTGCTATGTAGCCCAGGTTGGCCTGGGACTCACTGTGTAGCCCAGGCTGGCCTTGAATCCATGCCGATTCTCCTGCCTCAACCTCCTGAGTGCTGAGATTACATGCATGTACCAGTATCCTCACCATGCAGAAACATTTCTTGCAGTGAAATCCTGAAGTCAGTGAATGTCACTGAGGAACACTGAGTTGGACACGGAAAAAGACAGGTCCCAAGGGATAAAGCTGAAGGCAACAGAATATCAGGCTTTGGTTATATGCATTTGATGACTAGATCTGCTTCTGCCCCTCACCCCTACAATTCTCCACTACTCACCCTGAAGTTATGCCTGTACTCGTTTTTTCTATTACTTCCAACTCACCATGCCCTGTTTCTTCTCTGATCTCCCCTGGTTTAGGTACTCTCTACCATTCAATCCAGTACTTACTAGAAACTATTCGGCATTCTTTTCCATGCACCAAGCTCTTTTCCAACAAATAATGCTCTATGTGCTTTGACAGACACGATCTTGCCACAACCTGCTGGAGATTCTCCAGCCTCTTAAGATCTAGAGCTTTGGTGAGCTCCACAAGTTCTTGCTGATAAAATGACCTACTCTTTGTCCCTCTCTCCCTCTACTTCCAAACAGGTCCTGTGCTTAGGGTTCTGCATTCCTGATCAGATAGTACAAATACCCAAGGCGTAGCTGTGCAGGAACATTATGCTATGGGGGAGAAAACAATTGTTATCACTCAAAATTCTTGATTTCTCTTTTTGGGCTAAGAGACAGAAATGAGTGCAAGGGTCACCTGGCTGATTTTGGTATCTGGTGCTTCCCTGGAATTTGCAAAGACATTTCACTCGAGCGGAACCTTAGTAAGGACAGGGAGCACTGAGACTAAGCAGGCATCTTTCTAGTAAACACAGGAGACAAGAGTTGGGCAGGATCAGAGGATAGGAAGAGCTGACCAGAATTTCATTTCTTAGCTGTTTGTTAGGGGATGAAGATTATGCTTGGGGGGCACGTTTGGAGATAACCATGGTATTGATGAGGGGGTGGAGTCTGGTTGTGTTACTACTGCTGAGCTTTGGTCAATTCCCTCAGAAGAAATAAAAGAAGAAATTCTCAGGCTTCAGCATAGCTTTTCCTTTTTACAGAAGCTGGAGGCTATTGTTCTGCTTCCGTATTAATCTTGCTTTCCACTTGCACCTGCTAATGGTACCTGGCAGAGCCATAGCGGTTGCCAAGCCCCTCCTCCCTCCAAGTTTATTTATTGTGGCTATTTTACCAGCTATTGGCTCAACACACTCCACTCAAATATTCATCATTTAGCTCTCTGGGTAAATCGTATTTAATCAGCACAGGAGAGAAAATAGCATAATTATAGATGCCGGATGCCATTACACTCAGAAGAAATTAAACCCTGTCTCAAGCCAACCAGCGGTTGTTCTGATTGCATCACCACTGGGGTTACGGGGAGGTTACTGGCCATTTGGGGCAGTGGTACCACGTAGGCTGCCTGACCCAGAAGAGCCGTAAGGAGACCCACTCGCGTGCTCACACATTCACGGCATCCAGAACTCATCCCACGGCAGCCAGTAAATTAATCTTTTATTGTTCTGAGAATGTGATGAATGAGTGGGTAATAAAGCAAGCCTCATGCATGGAGACGAGGGGCGGCAAATAAATGGAGCCAGAGACTTCCAGTCCTAAAAGCGGAACAGAGGGCATTCCCATTCCCAGGCTTTTCCAGAGCACTTTCTGTCCGTAGCCTGAGCGAGAGTCACAGTTAAGGGAAAGGGGCAGGAAGTCTTTACAGCGAAGCAGATGCATCCATTGGGAGTTTGTGAGTCCTTACAGGGAATCGGCCTGTCTCCAAAGGATGGAGAGGAGGAGGTCACCCCCCAGCACACCCTAGCCCTGTGTGCGAACTGAGCAGACTGTGCTCACCTCACAAGCAAAACTTTCTCGTCACTACTACTAACAAGTTGTTTTTGTTTGGGAAAATGGATAGCAAGGAACGAAGCAACAGCGCAGTAAGAGGATAAGATCAGAGCCCTACTTGCTTTCTGCCTGTGGAAACAGGCTCCTGGGAAAAGCTGGAAACTTGGGGTCAGCTGCCTCCCAGCCATTCATGGCCCCAGCCTCTTCCCTTACATATCCAGGGCCACCTGCGCTTGTCCAACTGACAGGATAAGAGTCACCTTTAATCTCATGATACAGCTTTTCTCTCCTAGACCTAAGCTCCAGGTCAGTTGCCTCATTCACTGTAGAGTGCAGTTTGCAAAAATTTGAAAATGTCTAAAGATGCAATTATGCTTTACTTATTACTATTGGGTGACTGGTTTTTTCTTTATTATTCTTTCTTTTGGCTAATAATGCTTTTGAGGTTTGGCTAAGTAACTAAGAGGAAGGAGATCTCCTTCTGGTCCATCCTGCTGCTGACAATTAAGAAACCTCAAAGTAATTTTTGAAAATGTCAGCATCTCATTTAGCAAAAGGATAAATAATAAATGAAGCGTAATCACTGTCCTGTGCTGGTGGTACAGCTTTGCGGTGTCATTAGTAAACTAACGGTATAATATCTTTGTGTCACAGTTTAATTATATCTTGTAATTAGTTTCAGCAATGGATTGCATGGAGTCAGGCCCCCTGAGCTAAACAAAAGGTAATAGAACTTTCAGCGCCCCTGCATAAATCAATTATGAAAGTGTCCTGCGTTATTTGAAGCTTGTTTGCTGTAATTTTATGCACAAAGCTGAACTGGTCCTTTTTGCCCGTGGAGGGCAGTTCACCCCACCCGACGTGCGCCCGCAGCTGAGCCTGCATGGGGGCCTCATGTCGCCTCGCCCACTGGTGCTCTCCTCAGGACCAGCTCAGCAGTAAGTGGCACAGAAGGGCCATGAATGGAAGGAGCCAGGAGTTGTGCAGGGTGGGGGCAGGGAATGCACGAGGGCCAGGGCAGGTAATAGATGCACCATGTGCAAGAGAGCAGGGAATCAAATGGGAAAAGATGTGAGGGCCTGGAAGAATGATTCTTTATGCTTCCCCGAACAAAGATGAGAAGGTTAGGAGCATCAAAGGCCAAGCATCGTTGATGAATATGGGCAGGCGGACACGATACATGTCCCTTTATCATTCGTCTTTTCAACAGCCTGCGCTCCCCACGCGGTTGGAATTGGAACCAGCACAGGGTACTTGGCAACAGGGAATGGGAAAGAAGCAACCACATCTTTAATTGGGTCTAATTCGGGTCCTACAGAGCTCAGAGACTGTAAAGGGCCTCTGAGCCTCGTTGAGGGCTAGCTGTGGTCACCAGGCCCAGATGGGAGAGTCATGGAGTCCTGCTGGGGAAAGCTAAGAAGAAACTCAGGGGCGGGGGGGTTGGTGAAGTCCAAATGCCACCAATACTTGTGATCGTCTCCTTTTTGATCAAACTGTAAGGCATGGCAGAGAGTGGGGGTGGGGTCCACATTCAAAGTCCTCACCAAGTCCCCTTTGAAAGTAAGTCCAGTGCCATGCTGGCCTTCCTGTTTATACAACAATTTACAGGTTTAAATGAAACCCCGCTTGAAAAAGCAGCCCGAATCTTCCCATTGTGAGCACTTCAGCAAATTTAACAAAAGAAAGAGCCCAGGCGAGGAAGAGAGAGGTGGGGGGGGAGGTCCAGTCCTCAGACTGGTGTGCTGTAATCTGGCTGGTTGCTATGGTGACATGATGGCTTGTTCACATGGCAACATACCTTAGGTCCACTATTAAAATGATGAGAGTGAACTCGGTTGCATTAAGGAGAGTGTGCTGTATGCTAAAGCAAGTCTTTATCTCCAGAGAGCACTGGACAGACACTAGCATCCAGCACAAATGAGGGAGTAAAGGAGGAGGAGGAAAAGGTTGGAGGTCTGGGGAAAAATTGCAAGGATACAATAACCCTGGAAAGAAAGATTCTCTGCTCTATGTCTCAATCGAGGGCTTGAGAGTCAGAATATGGGCAAAGAGTGTTGCTTGCTATGGGATTCACTATCCAAATCAGTCCATGGGGCTAATGACTCCTTAAAAAAACACATTCCAAGTGAATCTGCTATATCTTAGCTTTAAGAAATATTCACAGTAAACCCAACATATGGGCTGTCACTGTAATGAACAACCGAGTGACCGCTACTTAAGTAAAATACTCTAATAACAACAAGGGTGGAAAATTACACAGCATTTATTTATTGAATATAAAAGTCCACTGACAGTCATAGATCCACAACATATCCCATTAGAACTGGTAGGGAGCATTTCCTTTGGAAGCCTGGCTTCATGTTTCTTTAACATAGTGACAATTTTTCCTCCTACGAACGTCTAGGGGGTGGTGATAATTCTGTAGATATTATCCCAACACCCTCCCCCCTTACCCGTGCTGGATTTCTTTCTGTTGTTTAGCAGGCATTGCTGTGGCATGCATAAGAGATAGCTTGGAATTACAGGGCTATATAATCCTACTATAGGCTCCAAGTGATATTGTAGACCATGTGGGGGATGCTCGGGCCCCTGAAATTCCTACTCACTTCAAATTTATGCCCTCTCGCCTTCCCTTCTCTCTATGCCTAGCTGTGCTTTATTTGGAAATCTCATTACCATAGAGTAAAGGGAAGCTCATGCAAGCTACCAATGTCTCCCGACTTGGAGACACAGTAAAAAATTAGTTTGATGTTAGTTTGGCTTTCAAAGACAATCAGGTGGGGATCAGAGGGTTCCATTCTACTGGTTCCATTTTGCCAACTGCTTCAGATGCACAAGTGCTAGCAGTGGATCTGCAGTTCAGGAGCCCCTGTACTGGCACAGAAGAGGGGACACAAAGTGCTGAGATCAGCAAAAGGGGCTGAGGACCATGACAGAGAGCAAAGATAAACACACTGATAATGTCTGTTCTTACGCTTTTCTTAAGTCTGAGGCTGTAGAACAAGGCCCCCTGGAATTTTCAAAATTTATGTTTTGTCTGCCTTGTAAGTCTATCTGGAGAGGCAGGACTGTTGAGGGGTTAGGGCCCCAAACTTTGTAGTAGTGATTGGCTTTGTCACCTCCTAGCTGGTTTTCTGATCTATGAAGTAAGGGTATAATCATATCTTACCTCATTGGTTTGTTGGGAGAATGAAATGAGGTAATGATTGCAAATGCACATACTCAATCCAGAATACTTATATTTTATTAATTGTTATTCCCTATGGACCTTGCCACTCAGTGGCAGACAAAGCTACTAGTAGGGCAGTTTTAGCCATAGGAAAAAGTATCATCTTCTGTTGATCAGGTCTTGAGCCACAGGTAAATGACCTTTCCTCCAGTTTTTGAAGAATCCAAGGCAGTACACAGCTCAAATGAGTTGATTTGATAACTTTCATCCCTAGATGCTGCCAGATATGCAAGCATGGCCTACAGTTCAACATGACTTCTTCTGCTACATGCTTTTCCTTATGTTTTTATGCTTTGACTTCTAACACAATACTTTGTTCCTGTACCCCAAAGAATGGACAAGCTCCTCCTCCTAGGCATGGTAAACTGTGTCGGGTAGAGAGAGAGAGAGAAAGAGAGAGAGAGAGAGACCCTGAGACCTCTTGGTTTCTCTCAACTTTCCATGACAGCTGAACTCCTGTTTCCTCCTGAGGACCAAAATAACTACAAACTGTACGAAATCGTTAAGCACACAAGAATCCCAGAGTTAGAGGCTGAGAATAAAACTCATGATTTCCCAACCCAAAAGCATCAAAGCCCAGCCCTCACAGTTCATTTGCTTCTCTCTGCTGGCACTGACTTTGCCAGGGAAGCGGGCAGCAACAGCCTCACACACACACAGCTCGGAGCCCTGCCTGGCCCACCGGCCTAGTATGCATAATAAAGACACCAAGCATAGAGGAGCTGAGGCACAGCTGAAAACAGCTAGAACATGCAAAAAAGAAAGAAGGCATTTGAATCCTCATGACTATATTTTGTAGCTTACGATATACTTTTCACACATTGAATGGTGAGTGCACTTGGTTTAAAGAAACTTCCCATTTGTGTGCACCAGAACAGGACAGTAAGGTTATGCAGCTTGTCTCCATACACGGTCCCATCAGGTAGCATGATGATAGAAAGAGAGTGTGTTGCGGTATTGAAATCTGAATATGAAACTTAGAAAAAGAGGTTCTGCAGCTGCTGCCACATAGCAAGTGCATGCACTTTTCTTTGCTTCTAGTTTCTTCTATTTGGGGCTGGATGCTATGTGGCCGGCTCAGGACAGCCCTCAGCACATGTGGAGAATTCCACTTAACATGTTGTGCTTCTACCTAAAAATCATGTCCCTTTCATTCCTTGTTTTACACTGAACACCAACTCATAGTTACAGAATCCCCTTAAGCGCATTTCAGAGCCCTGAGAGGTTTTACTTTCAAGGAGTTTGTAGTTTATTTGGAAATTAGACATCCACACGTAAAGAGTAATCTGTTTAAGAGGGATAAGGCTTCCAATGGTCTAGATGGTGTAGGTCTTAACATAAAAAAAGGATGGAGAGGGGGTGGAGGCTCTACGGAACTAGGAAATAAGGAAGGAGGGTCACTTCGTGTGTCTAGTACCAGTGAAGACTCAGAGAGACCAACTGGACATCTTGGGCAAAGAAGCAGATGAGCGAGGTGCTGTGCCCTGGAGATTCTGCCTCATCTCACAAAGGTCGTCAGCTGCCAACAGATGTGCTAGGCCAGTCTGAAGTTAAGCAGATAGGTAAGGAAATACATGGGCATGTTGTGTGTCACAGCACCCTCCTGCGGAAGGCCACGTCCTCTATGGAATACGGTGTGGTGGGTGTGTATGTGTGTGTGTGTTAGAGATGGTTCAGGTTGATGTGGACCCCGAAGGAATTCCAATGGGAGGCAGCATCTAAATTCTGTGAAGACCAGAATGGCTGCCAAGTGCCATCTGAGGCCAGGCTGGGCCTGCTGCCTGGATAGAAAGGAGGGGTCCAATGCTCATGGCAGCAGGGTGGTGTTGGAATCCGCTGAGGGAGGAGGAGGAGACGCTGATGATTTTTTCCTCTGCCAGTATCTTTCTCAGAGGTGAAGACACTTGACTTATTTTTGGTTTTGACAAACCAAACTAAAACAATGTTCTGTTTTCATTGTAGGTATTGATCTGACAGAGTGCTAGGCACTCTTGTGATGCACGACTATCTGCTCTCTTACACTCCCAGAAACTTGAAGAGCTGCATTTTCCACCTATCTCAAAGGAAGTGATGGCCATGTGATTTGACTTGACCAAAAAATGAAAATGGATGCACTCCACATCATCTTTGGGTTGTATCATTTAATTTTCAACACAAGACCCTCTTGAAGTCCCTAATCCTATTGTAGCAGTCACGGAGGCCTATGTTGAAAATGCAGGTAAGGATTACTAAGGATACAGGACAGCAGCCCAGTCATCTGGACTCTCAGCATGGGGAAGAAGATGTTAGTAGTTGAACTGCTTCCCTCATCCTGATTCATTTACTGAAGGCTTAAACCTTCAGAGACAGAGACTTGAAAGAGGTGATTATGTCAAAAAGTAGTCAAAATAGACCCTAATCCAGTGTGCCTGGCCTTTATAGTCTCAGAGGAAACTTGGACACAAAGAGATACTATGATTGTGTGCAAACAGAGGAGAAAACATGTGAGGACACAAGGGAGATGCCACCTTCAACCCAAGGAGACAGGCCTTAGGAGAACTCAAATTCACAAGCACTTTGATCTTAAACTTTCAGATTTCAGAACAACTGTTCTCTCACTATTATGTAAGCCCAGAATTTGGGCCATTCTGCTATGGGAACCTAGTAAAATCATACATGAAGCAGATGTGTTCCCTTTTAGGCCGCCAAGATGTTGCTTGTTACCACAGCAGAACCATACTCAACCTAACTGATACGGTAGAATCACTTAGGTAGGTGACACGAACGAGCTCTTAAGTGATGACATTTGAGAACTGGATGGCAAGCAGGCACTTGGAAACGGACAGTTTAGAAGAAAAACAAAGGTGTAAGGATATAAGGATCAGCACAAAATCTTGGACTGGGAAAGAGATGAAAATGAGGAAGAAAGTAGGCTGAAGCCAAGTGACATAGAGGTCATAGGTTAGGCTCACTATTTTCAACTCCATTTCCCAAGACATAGAGACATTGTGATTTTAAGCAAGTAAATGATAAAATCAGATTGAATTTGTTTTTAAGAATGTCACTGTACCTGCAGGAGGGAAGAACAGAATCAAGGGGACATTTGCAGAAGTACAGGCAAGACAGATGTTGGCACCTCTGTCTAGGTTATGAAGAAGCAAGTGGACTTGGGTGTTTTGATTCCATCAGCTTTTCCTGGGGCACCTATAAATGTGGGAGTTGCAAATAGATTGACAATTTCATACTCTTGTTTACTGTGTTCATCATGAGAAGATGCAAGAATTTGGAGAGAAGAAAGAATAAGGCCAGTTTAGTGGGAAGATCATGGATGGAGATAATTGTATGCTCGCTTCCACAAATGGAACTGAGTAAGTTAGAATGGGCCTAGGAACTTTCTTGTGGCAAATGAAGGAGGAGAGATGAGTATTCAGTGACGAAAGTGGGTGGGAAGGAGAAACCGACCCACTTATTTTAGGGTGAGTGTGACACCAGTCACTACTGTCAACATTATGCATTGTGGGACAGACTATGAGTAGAGAGAATGGGGTTTCAGGAATTTAGGGGTCAGTGTAGCTTGACCTCAGTGCTCTGATTTCAGAGCCTCTGGACGGAACCGTGGAATCTGGAGTAGATACCCACGGGGACCAGAAGGCTGAAGTTACAGCCTCAGGCAGCACGTGTGGAGCACCGGCTTGAGAAAACAATCATGCACTATCTGCTTCTCAACCCCCGCACTGTGACAGCCCAGTGGGCTTCCAAAGATCGCAATGGACACAACATTTATGCTTTTTCTTGAACACTTTTATTGCAAAATCAAAATCAGATTAAACAACTAATATTTTGTATTTGTGTAGCGCTTTTGGAATTTGAAAATCTCATTCATTTGTAGTCGGTCTCGTTTGACTTTCCAACCTCCCTGGCTGCTGAATAGACAATGAACAGAATAAGGGGAGGAGGAAAGTGAACAGAGGGTGAGGGATCAGCCACGTGAGATATAATAGGGCAGCTCAGCCTAAGATGGGAGATGTAGATGGTTATTCGGGTGCCATTTCTCCAAACCAGTTAATTTTAAAGGGTAGCAAATATATATGTGGATCTGCTATGGTGTAGACATGGTGCTAGGTTTTGCATCCTTAGGAAAGCTGTCTATTAAAGATGCCAAAATGTGGCTGAGCTAGTGAGAAAGCAAAGAACTGTGGTGCAATAGGATAATGGATTTCGCTAAACTATGAACTGGACGCTCCAGGATCTGAAAGTGAGTCTGGTTACTCTGCCTGGGAATCTAGAAAAGCCTTCCCTAATGGAGGGGACATGGGGCAAGGCCTGAGAAGGTGAGGAGGGTTTTCCTGGAAAGTAAATGCAGGGGACGTGCCAGGCAGAAGGAACAGCTTAGACAGAGGTGGTTATGTCCCAGAAGTAGGAAGCTGCTTCACAGGACAAATACTCAGGAGAGATGGTACTGAAGAGCTGACCTGAGGCCATATTGTAAGAGGGCCCAACAGTATGGTGAGCACTTTGTATTTGATTGTCAAGGCTGTGGAGGTAACTGGAGGAGGTTTGGGGAGAGGGCTGGTCATTTCACAGGTGGAGAGACAAAGCCAAGAGGCTAAGTGACATGTCCATGATCTCAGTATCTGAAATGTTGATAAAATCCAAACTATCGGATCTAACTAAAATAATAATTGTTTTGTAAAGCAATTGGATGGCACTACCTTCTAAAGAGTGATACATCACAGAGAATAAGATCCTGTGATATGCAAAGGCCATGCCAGAATTTGGAAATCGAGAAGGAATTTAAATGGCAGTACAGAAGAAAATGAGTCACATAAGAAACCCCCAAAGTCGAATCCCAGGCTAACATCTAGCAGTCATCAAGGGCCCCAATACATTCTGAGGTGACATCCTGGATCTCAGTGCAATGCACAGTGTGGGCTCTGAATTACGCAGGGGTGAATTCCTCACATGCGCCACGGTATGGCAGGACCTTGGAAACAGTGTTTTGTGGAAGAAGTTGTATGCAAGAGACCACATTTTGTTTGATTCCATTCATCTAAAATGTCTAAAGGAGGCAAAGCTGTGCAGATAGACTTAGAGGGAGAGGAGAATGGAGAAAAACTACTTTTAAGAGTGGAGTTTCATTTTGGAGATACAACAATATGTTCAACTTAGATGGTGGTGAGGATTGCATACCTGTGAGCATATTAAACACTCTTGAATTACATGCTTTCATTCAGTGAATTTTATGGTATTGGAGTTATCTTTCAACCAAGACATTAATAAAAAACTAAAGCTATATGTCTCATCTATGATTTTTAACATATTAATGCACATTGAAATCCCTAAGTCCAATAGACTTTGGTCATGGTGCAACTGATTCCTTTGCCCAACTCACAAGAGTTTGTATTTTGAGATCTTAGTTACCAAAATATATTTGTGGTTCTTTTGTGTGTGTATGTGTGTGTAACTGGGGATTGAACTCAGGCCATTGTGCTTGCCAGGGAAGTGCTTATTCCACTGAGCCATCTCCCTGGCCCCTATTTGTGGTTTTGAAGAGTTGTAGTGAGACTCATAAGGGGAAGAAGAAGTCCCACTCTTGAAAAAACCCTCCCTGGCTTATCAACTCAGAGAAAAGTTTTTGCCTAAATAATACAAAACAGAGCTGGGCGTGGTGGTGCATGCCTGTAATCCCAGCACTAGGGAGGCTGAGGCAGGAGGATTGTTGTGAGTTCGAGACCAGCCTGAGCTACAAAGTGAGCTTAAGGCCAGCCTGAACTGCACAGTGAGACCCTGTCTCAAAAAAGAAAAAAAAAAAAAAATACAAAACAGAACATTTGGTGAGAACCCTGGACAAAAATGTGGTTATATGTGTGGATCCTTTCACTTAATGAAGTTTTCAAGCCTCCTCCATGTTGTAGCATGTGCTTCTCTCCTTGGGCTATATATGATCCTTGGTTTTCATGCATTGCCAGGGTCATGTTTTATTTTATTCATTTATCTTTCACTTTTTCAAATTTGGTGCAGGGTCAGACTCCTAGTGATCGTCCTGTTTTCAGCCTCCTCAGCACCTCTCAGGCAGGTGCCACCACATCTGGTCCCTGTGGCTGGCTCAATGTGCCCTCCAGGGATGGGGCTGGCCTAGCTTGTGAGGACTGAGCCCCATCCCTGCACTTGCCTAAGCAAACATTTAGTCTGCTGAGTTCACCGACCCAAGGGTAATGGTTTTATTTTTTTTTATTTTTTTATTTTTCAATATATTTAATTGGTGCTTAATAATTCTATAAAATATTGGGTTTGAGTATACTTTTAAGCACTTATATGTTTTGATTGTATCTAACTGCCCACTAAACTGCATATTGAGACCCTGTACCAAGGGTTATGATTTAATAAGACTTTGTCTGTTCAGGCAGAGCACAGCAGCTGGGGTCTAATCCCTGGTGTGCTGTGCTGGCCCCGCCCTCGGAGAGAGACAGTGATTGAAACTGGCCATGGTGGTGTGCACCTGTAATACAAGCTCTTGGGAGGCTGAAAACAGGAAGATCACTGCTAGTCCAATCTATGTAGTGAGACCCTGTAGACCCTGTACTAAATGCATTTGAAAAAAGGCTTTGTTCTCGAGGTTGGTGTGTGCTTAGTGTTCTTCTTACCTGCTTGGTGGAGAGAAGCAAAAATAGCTTGCAGCTAAATTTCAGGCCCAGGTAGCGTGGTCTCCACCACACACTCTACTCTCCTCTGCAGTGAGTGCTGTCTTCTTTCTCAACTACCCCTGATATCATGTACAGTGATTTATTTCCTAAACACACTCCCACTCCTCCAAAACTCAGTGTTTCACCAGACAACCCTCTTCTATTCCCTCCTCAGCTTGTCCAGAAGGAAACCTAAGTCCACCTTTTGGAAAACATTGATGACACATGCATGGACCAAGCCATGGGCTTCTCCTGTGACAGGTAGCACATTGTATTACCATACTTCCTTCTAAGGGTGGAATGTGGCAGGTGAATGAACAAGGCTCCAAGGAGAAGCTAGGATGAGCTTCCTTTCTCAGAAATCCTCCAAGAGAATAACAGGATTCAGCAAGGGTCTTGCCTTAATATGCAAGGACACTGCCTTTCTGTGTGGTGTGTCAAAAGCTGAGTTGCTCTGGAATAGAATCTTCATAGTTGATTCCTAGCACAATCTCACATATTTTCCATGTGAAATTTAGCTGAATTTTGTGCACCATGGACAGTTTCCTTTCTGTGATTTTTCCCTGGGGGACTTTTAGGACCTCCATATCTGGCTAGAATAGAATGCCTCAACCCTCCACAGATTTATAAACTCCAAGAGAAGGGACCTTGCGAGGGTAGGAGGAGCACGGATGCAGCCTTTAAGTTCCTCTACCTACCATCTACCCTTCCGCTCAGAGCAGGAGAGGGACACTCACTGGAATGCTGAGTCTGTGTTACCATTTTCATGTGTTCTTTTTTATTTTATTTTTAAAGGCAGAGCGCCTCAGGGTCTTTTTAACAATGGTATCGTAATAAATTATTTAAAACAGAAAATAGAGCCTCAGGTTCATCTGTAGTGCATATTATTAGCAATTGTCGGTACCAGATCTTTTATGGGGAGTATAGAAACATCCAAAACAGGAAAGGTGGTGGTTGCATAGTAACCCACTTTAAAAGTCTTTCTTGTACACATAATGGGATGTATGTATATGTAAATCTTGACAATTACAAGAGATAGCGTTCCCTATTTGGTTAGTAAGACTGGCTAGTAAGACATTACCACTTAAGACCACTTGATCCACAAAACACTAATAATGTGGCCATCATTTTTAAGAGCCTAAAATATGTGTGATGGATTTGGTATGGATTAACTCAATCTTCACAAAATTTTGGTGAGGTAGCTGCTGTTTTTATCCTCATGTTCAATATAGGGAAAGGCGATCTGGCATAGTCCTATAAGCTGCCTAAGACCATCTGGCTAGAAATTAATGAAGCCGGAATGAGAATCCAGATCTATCTGAATCCAGAATGCCATTATTCTACTCTGTCTCCCCATGAAATATCCAGGCCATCCACATACAATGTGGGGGTGGAAATAAGAGCGAACTTGCAACAGAATTAAAGATAAGTGCTTAGAAGTATAAAGCTGGGGTGATTGCAGCCGTATCTATTCCTTATGAAAATATTCCATTTGTTCCCATATTGAAACAGACTAATAAGGGATAGGCTGAAAGCAAACATGAACAGGCAGACACTTCATCTTTCTGATCTATGCAAAACCCATCCCAAGTGGACAGTGAAAATCCAAGTTGTCTCTCCCTGCTCCTAAACCACTGAGGCTTCCTGGCATTTGCAGAGCTACATTAGCTCATTGTTTTCCTCTGGAACTGTTGGTAACAGGTACATTGAGACTCTGTCACCCACTTCTCATTGCTTCTTTCCTTTGTGGCATCAGCATTGTCACCAATTTGTGAGCAAGTTAAAATAAAGCCCTTTCCAAAACGCAGAAGAGTAGGTTTTCCGTCTTCTGTTTTGATTTCTAGATTTAAGGTGATGAACTAGATTCACCTCTGGTGTTTCCTTGTGCAATGCACAATTCATCAAGCTTTTAGCAAGTGGTTGTGCTTCACACAGGGGATTTCAAATATTTTAGGTAGACTAGCCAGTGTTGATGAAATAGCTGCCTACCCTTTCCACCTTGCTTGTGTCGACTGTATTTTCTAGTTTCACTCAATGATGGAGTTGTTTCTTAGCATCTTGTGCGCTTAGCCATTTAATTAAAGCAATCCATATTGAATTCGTGTCCAGATGCCTTGACCGGCAGAGCCAGATCCTCATTGGCATGCCAGCTGCTCAAAGAGGAACACGGCCCCTTGCATACTAATCAGGAGAGGAGGCAGTGATTCATCAGCCCATGATACTGCTCCAGCATCTACAAGCACTTATGACATGTAATTGGTGGTGCATAAGCAAGCCAGGCCACATTAAAAACCCTACAGATAGTCAGAGATAAAAATTAATGACTTTTGCTTTGTGTAATCCTGCATGCATTGGTGGGAAAGGGAGGGGGTTGGGATTAATGGGCAAATCTAAGTAGGCACCAAGGAACAAAGGCTTTCCCGGTCTTGTTTACATATCGAACAATAAAAAACACAAGTGACAAGTTATGGGAAAGGCGAGTGTGAATTTTCGGCACGAGTGAGTTGAAAGACTGCTTGCAGTTTATTACGGATTCCAAATTTCCATATTCATTATTCCAAAACAAACGTCCTCCGTGGGTTCTTCTGGGACTGGCTAGAGCAGTTGTTATTATTCATCTTTCACGGGGACTAAGGTTGTCATGATTAGGATGGGGCTGTGCTCACTCTTCATGGCAGGCCCCAGCTACTCAGGGACACAATGCAAGCCTCTGACAAACCCAGAGGAATGTAACAGGGATCAAGTAGGGTCATCCTCAGCAGTCACTCCAGGAGCAGAAGGAGCCTCACATTCAGTTGGGTGGGGGAAGAGAGGAGAGAGCCTTGAGCCACCTACTGATGGGCATGGGAAATAGCCGCAGTGACCCTGGCAAGAGCGGGTGACCACAACGGAAGGTGGAAGTCATGAATGAATTGGATTTCAGAATTGAAACTGGGCCGGTCAGCGGATCTAGTTATTGGGATGCCGTCAGTCACTTTCTGTTAATTAAACAGGGGATAGGCGACGAGAATGGTGAAGGGTAGGACAGAAAACATGCTTGTTAGTAGAGTGAAAAGCAATTCACACACATTAGAGAATAGTCTGTTGCATTATCACATGAGAATGTGGCAGGGACAAAGGTCAGCATTTTGGAGTCAGGTGCTGCCTCAGTGGTTATATAAGGGCCTTCTTTAAGAGACAGATGGCCTGGTGGAATTTTGAAAACAGGAGTAGATAGAATATATAGGCTCAAGTGTGGATGTGGTTCAGAGTAGCTGATATGATCACTGAGTAAGGGGACTCAGTCATGTTTGTGCCAGATGTGTCTGTATTCAATATTTCTGATTGTACATTGGTGGAGGAGGGTGAGATAACCAAAAGTTAGGCACTAAAGTAAGAGGCTCAACAGTTTTCCACAGTTGTCTGGCTTTGTCTCCTTGGAAAGGAAAAGTAGGTCCAGCTCATACTCACTGATGCATTCCGTCACCCATTTGCATCACTTGGGGCTCAGGTTGATGGATCCCTATGCTGCTGTTTTCTGGCTGGTCACAAAATATCTCAGTTATCCTTGAGAGGAAAAGGTAGGTGACTTTTATGGAAAGGGCATACCAAGATCAGAAAATGTCCAACAGAAATGACTGAAAAGAGAGCGTGTTAACCAGCCCCCACATGCCAAGCAAAGTCTGAAGTTGAGCCATCCTTGTCCTTTTGCCTGGAGTTCTTTAGGGTTCTTCGGCTGTCATGGGACAGGACACTACCTTGCTCAGACACAGAGCTGTCTACAACTTAGCTCTCATGAGTATCCTGGTGGACTCATAGGATATGCTGAGAAGGCTTAACTCTCCAATTTATTTCAGTGGTGTGACTACCCAGAAGTGGTGGTACTTCTGGAAATTGTGACTATAACAGTATGTCACAAGGACATGAGTGCAAGTGCTACTACATTACAGCAATCTAAAAGTTGAATGATATGTAGAGGTGTTAAAATTTAATAACAATATAAGAGGATGGATTTTGCATCATGACATTTCTATCCAATAACTTACACTGCAGATTTGGGGAGAGACTGTCGTTACTAAACACACAATCTGCAGTGTTGCTCTTGAGCTGGAAGAGAGAAGCCAGGATCACCTGGGTATTGTTGGTGACTCAGTGGTTAAAAGTACTACACCACAAACTGGAAGAAACATAAGGCATGGGCCAGTGAGATAGCTCAGTGAACTAAAGTCCCTGCTTAGGCAAGCTTAGGCAAGCTCAGGGACAGTGGTTTGATTCTCTGCACCACTTGCCATGCCAGCCCCACCCCCAGGGTAGACTGAGAGGGCCACAGAGTCCAGGCATAGTGGTTCATGCTTGTAATCCCAGCGCTGAGTAGGCAGGATGAAAGAAGAAGGATTATCACGAGTCTAAGCTGTGTAGCAAGATCCTGCAACAACCAAATACTTAAAAAAAAAAAAAGAAAAGAAGGAAGGAAGGAAGGAAGGAAAGAAAGAAAGAAAGAAAGAAAGAAAGAAAGAAAGAAAGAAAGAAAGAAAGAAAGACAAGGCAGAAGGAAGTCATGAAATCTGAGGAGAATTCCTTATCCATACTCAACTCTGTGCACACAGTAAGTGGTTAGGACAATGTGCATTCATGGTTTAAGCAGTGCAACACGTATACTGGGTCTTTCTCAACAATCTTTCTCAAGGAAGGACTGACTGGGAGATATTTTTAGGACCCTGAGAAAGTTGGCTACATAATGAAATCATATAAAGAAACCTGGAATGTGAGGGAAATTTGGAGCTATTAAGTAAGAGGTCCTCACATGACACACATTGTATGTAAGAATTACATACGAGGAGAAGGAAATTATGTAACGAGTATTTTATTTACTCTTAAGGAAGAAGAAATAATGCAAACTATTTATGAACAATCACTTAGATAACATGGAAGAATCCTGAGCTGCCCTTTCTTCTTGGAGGGATGAATTGGAAAACATGTAGTTTGATTATTCCCACCAACAGATATTCTAGAGTACCCAAAGCCAGAAGACTGTAAATCATCTCAGTGTCACTAGCCTCTAGTTAAACCACCACCCTGAGAAAAACTTAATTTTCTTTTTGCCACTTTCAGCTTCATTTCACAAATAGACTTTCTTTGAAGTTTTCTTAAAATTTCTAATCTGGTTAAGAGGAGAAATTGAATCCTTTACTGAGAATATTAACTCTCCCAGACGTAAGAAGACTATTTGACTAGCAAATGCTAATTTGGCTCTGAAACTAATCAAAACTACAATCAAAAGTGATGAGGCAATGGCACGAATAAATACTTAGTGATCTCTTTCCAAAAGGGCTCGTGGGGTTATTGAGGTACTCAATGAATATATTCTGCACAGGGGTTGTGGCATGGGATTTTAAAGTTCCTAGGAAGGAAAACTGAGGCACAAGGCAAGCTAGTGATTTTTCAGAGGACAAATTTACAATAAATCTAGGAATAAATCATGGTTTCTGTTTTGCCTCTTTTTCCTTCCCTTCCTCCTTCCCTCCTCCTTTCTTCTTCCCATCCTTCTTTTCCTCTACATTCATTCACTACATGTTTTTAGGATAGAAAGATACAAAATATATGTGTGACTATGGGTGTTCTGATTATGGTGTTGTTTGGGGAATATTTAGTTGATGGTGCCATATAGGATAAGTCCAGAAGGCAAATAACTGAGGGTGTGTGTAGTTGTCAGATGGTGCTCAAGTTCTCCAAGAGTCCCTAAACTACAAGTAGATGTCAAAGAAAATGAGAAAGGAGAGGACAGATGAAAGAGCTGCTAAAATTAGAAACAAGAAGACTTGGAAACCAATTAGCTGTGGAGCGACATCATAAGAGCTCCCTTTGAGGGACTAAAACCTGATGGTGTCTTTATGATAAAGAAGGTACATGAGAGGAAGGGGAGCTGGCCTTTATGTGCACTCAAGGTCCTGGGCTCACACTGATGAAATGCATGGCTGAAGTCTCTGGTGGGTCAGAGCCAGAGGTGCTGATGGTGGTGCACCCAGAAATGGAAAGAGAGAACGTGCAGGATGAAATCACAGAGAGAATGAGACAGCCTGGAAGGCCAAAAGCACAGCTTATGTTCTCAAGGTGGAAAGAGAAAGGGGAGACAGAAAGATTACCTGACAGGAGAACCAAACAGTTTCCAATGCCGGAGGAGGAGGAGGAGGATGAGTGGGCAGGGGGGGAGAGCAGAGGAAGCCATCCATCTGTGCCTCTCTGCAGAATAAGCCTCCCAGAATAAGAAGGGAGAAGAGGCTGTTGAATTTGTTGACTTGTGGGAGGGCTGTGTGCATGGAGGCAGGGAGAGAGTACAGACTGCAGGGGTTTAAGGAGCAAGGGATAGTGAGGGCTTAAGGGCCCTGAGAGGAGAAAACTCATTAACTTTCCTAAATGCTGAGGACAAATAGAATAATAACCTTACAGGCAAGGATGAAATGCAGCTTTGACTCCAGGAGACCACTTGTGAAACTTAAGGAAGTGGGACCCTGTGCCTTCTTTGCTGTCAACTTCCTGTCCCCTGCAGCCCAGAGGTTGGTAGAGGGGCCATTGTTCCTCCTGCTCCTCAAAGCACCAGCCGAGTGGCCACTCGCAGTCACCCTCCATTGTGCTTGGAGAGATTAGAATCAAGGAGCCGCAGCTCAAGAGGCCCAGGGACAGAAGCAGGGACAAGTGGAAACCTTCCGGGTTGCCAAGTTTGAACTCAGCCCCACCTCCTCTCGGGCCTGTGATCTTCCATTCAACTGGATAAGGGGATCTCTTTTCCTCCTTTTCTTTCTTGGTGGGTTTGGAAGATGAATGCTTTCTGACTCTGCTTGATATAAGAACTTCCTTTGTTCAACTCTAATGTTGATGGCATGTTTTGTTCTTAAGTTTGCCTGCTTCTTACCAAGGGAGGGTTGAGGGAGCCATGGTGGAAAGAACCAAAAAACTAAACTAAACTCAGTTGCTCTATTCACCGCTGAGTTTATAACATTGAAGGCTACATTCAAGTAGCAAACGTGGGACCAGTGATTATGTGACAAATCCTTGGCTTTAAGCATCCCAAGCATGGATATTTTTCAGGAAAACCAGTATGTACATGGAATCTTAGTAAGAAAAGAGTGCCAAACTGTTATGGCAGTAACAGTAACAATTCTTTTATTAATATATACCAAGGGTTTTTTGCTAGATCTTGTGTTTTTCCAGACACAAAACAAAACAACTTCAAAATTTCCAGAAATTTTGTATTCTGAATTGAAAAACAGGCGTACACTGTACATTAAAAGATAAGCTGATTTAAAAAAAATAAATGCTCAACAAAGGACTTGTACTTTCTTGGTCTAACTTTTCTGAATCTGTTTAATATTGCCAGAAGCAAAGTTTGGCTGCAGAAGATTTTCCTGATTACATTATGTATTTAAGACACTGGTGCAGCCACTTATCATTTTAGAGTTGAAGCAAATGATACAAACTGAAGTATAAGTCTGATAGCTGTTTTTATTGATGGTAGCCAATGAAGACTCAGGATACTGACATTTCTTCTAGCTAAATTTCATGCCCTTATCAGAATGTCTGTGAATATGCCAAAGGTTTTGCCACTCAGTTTACCCAATAGCTGGATTCATCATATGGAACTTCCTCAGCTGTGCTGGGTCACGTGTCTGGGTCATGTGTCTGGGTCACGTGTCTACAAATTGCATATGGCAGGGTTGGTTTCTTTCAATTCATTGGTCAGTTCTACCACTAGCTATGTGCAGCTATCTGTGTTGTTCTCATAGCTGGAAATCCATATGGGAGTATTCAACCCCAAATTACCACACGTACTGGGAATCTTATTTGTGTTCATTTGGTAGGGAAGTTGGAAGCCATGGATGGTGCTGGAGAAGAAGATAAGTAACTCAAGGCACCTCAAAAGTACAGGGGACTTCAAAATGTACAGGGTGGCAATGACCTTTTTAACCTTCCTGACGAATCTGGGTCCACAATCTCTTGCTCACTAGGGTGAAATCCATTCTACATCATCATAGCAACCTCATTTCTCAAGGGTCGGCATCCCTTAGCAAATTTCCAAGAATCACAATGTCAAACTTCCTTCTCATCATTCCACTTCCTCCCCCTCAAAACCTCTGCTTATCCCCTCAAGAACTCCCTGTGCAGGCTTAATGTCAACCACAGAAAGATTTAAGGTACAACCACAAGGTTTCCAGGCATCCTGGCCTGACCACTACTTTCTACTATCATTGTATGGCAAAGAGACCTTCCCCAAATGAGGCATAATTCTGACCTTTCTTCTAAGGGGCCACAGACTCAATCCCTTCTTGTTTTATGATCCTGTCTGTCTCAGTTTAACTTTAAGTCCAAGGCTCCAGGTCAACCATATTTTCCTAGATGCTTATCTTCCAGACCTGCATGTTTCTAATCTGATCCAATCTTCCATCCATTCCTGGGCTCCACAGATCCTTCTACCATATTCTCCTGAACTTATAACCTGTTAGCAACAAAATCCCTTCCTACATGGGCTTCTAGGTAAATCTCTACCTGCATTTGTTGGAAGTCACTGCTTCCATTGAAATCCCCCTAAGTGGCCAATTTTTCTTTCCTTTCATGTCCCATAGACAGAAGAGCCTGGAAGGGACAGGGGGCCCTTGGTCCTGTTTCCAGGCCACTTTTCTCATCCACCCTATCTAAGTCTAAGCTGATCATACCACACCACCCAAGGCCCCTCCTCTCTGCAGCCATCGATCACCTGGCCTAGTGCATCTGCTGATTCATTGAATCTCTTAATGCCTGGCTCACTGTCATTGTCTCCATCATTCCCTGTCATTATTCTTGATGACTTCAATATCCACGTAGAGAATACATCTAATGCACTGGCCTCTCAGTGGCTCGACTCCCTCACCCCTAATATTCTCTTTCTGTGCCCACTTAGATCATCATTACAATGGTTAGACCATGTCCCTGTCACTCCAGCAATGTCATCACTTCTAAAATCTCTTCTCTATTCACTAATCTCCATGTTTCCCCTCATTTGATACTACAAGGTGACTCTTCCAGAGTGAGGACTTGTTCTAGTCTCCACATGCAACCTACAAGCACCACTCCCTTCTCCTACTTGCTTTACTGTAAATATCCTAAAAAGAGTGATCTATATTTTCGGTTTCAATTCCTTTCATACATTTTCTCCCAACTTATGATGGGAACTGCTTCTGTCGATATCACCAACAACCACCCTGCCAATTTTTTTTATCAGTTCTCTGTCCTCATGAGGCATTCTCAGCGGGGTAGAAGAAGTTGGCCAACCTCACTTCTATCCAAGGTTTCCTGTGCCCAGCTTCCCGGCCCTCTTCTCTCATTGGCCTTTACTATGTCTTTCACTGATTCTCTCTTCTTTGTGTTTGTTACCTGAAAGTAATCACAGAGCCCAGTTCTGCCACTTTTTAAAAAAAACCTCTGCCTGCACTTACCCTTGCCTGTCTTCTCCAGGTTCTGGGCATTAAATGCATCTATAAGCTGGAGACCCCCAAGGGCAGCTCAGCTCCACTTTCCCCCTGATCTCCAGGTTCAGGTCTCCCACTGCCTGCTTACTTGCTCTACTCAAAGCCTTCTGGACATGTCAAAGTTGCCATATCCAAACCAGAAACTTAGATTCTTTTTGCAAATCTGTCTCCTTCCCCTGACTTGGCAATTGAAATTACGCATCATTCTCCTCTTTTTCCTATGTTTAACTCCTTGGCAACTCTAGTAGCTCTAATGCCAAAGTTTACCCAGAATCTGACCACTTCCTCTCCATTAATTTTCATCCTCTTTGTTCCTTTACAGTCAATTCTCCACAGAGGAGCCAGATGAACTTTAAAAGGTCAGCTACTCAAACTCAAAATTCAGCATGTTCAGAATGAAATCAAGATTTTGCCTCATCCCCAACTGCATCTCCTCTTGGTTTTTCTATTTCTTGATTCAACTCGACTGTCCAGAGCCTTCCACAAATGCTGAGGCCTTATGCCTGCCTTGGGCCTCCAGATTTGGTGCTCCTTCTCCTGGGCCTCCTTGTCCCTTGGTACTTATATGCTCCATTAATTATCCTTCAACTCTCTCCTCCCATGTTACCTTCTTGGCCAGCCTTGCCTGATGGACCTATGGGGCTTTCTACACAACCTAGTTCTCTTGTCTCTATTAATTTGGCTATGCAGCGCTCATCACTCTCTACCATTATGTCATCTATCAGTTGTTCATTTAGTCACTGATACCTCTTTCCATTAGGTATGCATGATTGTCTTATTGTCTGTTGTGTCCATAGTTCCTGAAGCATTGCTTATCTGTCTGCTGGTATTCAGTAAATGTTTCTATAGTGAATAAATGAATGAATCCAGCCAGCCAGTCAGCCAGCATCCATCAGTTGATGGATATTACTGATTCTCCTGAGCTGGCATTTGAAAGATTTTATTTGCCTTTTCTCCCTTGACTTTACTTTGATTTGGTCATTGCCTCTGATGCCAATTCATTTTCTGGAGTGAGCTTCATTTCTATCCTTTATCTACTCCCACATCACGTTGTAGGCCCATGTTTGTTCTTCAGTATAAGAACTCTTAATCACTCCAATTAGTCTAATTAATTCTATTAGGCCTACAATGAGGCTATAATTTCCTAAAGTTTGACTTGGAGGTGGTTAGACTTAATCATATGAACTGCTTTGCCTCGCAAAACAGTACTTCACACTGTTCAACTCATGTTTCTGCCTTTATAATTTTAAGCACTAGATTATCTTTCTAGGATATCTGACTTATTTTTCAGAGTCCAAATTTAAGTTTTGAATTTTCTGAAGAAGCCCAGGAACCAATAGTTCTACACACTTAAAATATATCATAACTTTCTTTCCCCCCCATTCTCATTTGCTTTCTAAGGAAATAGTGTGTAGCCATCTCACTTTCCTCATCCTTCAGCCGAGAATAAAGTCCAGGGTGGTGGGGTCTTGTTTTACTCACCCTAGAGTCTCTCAGAGATTCTGTGATTCTCCACTGAAAAGCCACTCACTAGTATTTGCTGAATGAATTCAAGTATGTGTTAACTGTCACAAGCATGTAACAATAACTTTCTTTCCCCCCCATTCTCATTTGCTTTCTAAGGAAATAGTGTGTAGCCATCTCACTTTCCTCATCTCTTCAGCCGAGAATAAAGTCCAGGGTGGTGGCGTCTTGTTTTACTCACCCTAGAGTCTCTCAGAGATTCTGTGATTCTCCACTGAAAAGCCACTCACTAGTATTTGCTGAATGAATTCAAGTATGTGTTAACTGTCACAAGCATGTAACACTGTATTCTGCTACTGAAAGGTGTGCTACATGGGGTTATAAAGGCCTCAGCATTTGTGGAAGGCTCTGGACAGTCGAGTTGAATCAAGAAATAGAAAAACCAAGAGGAGATGCAGTTGGGAATAAGGCATATTTCACTATGGTGGGTGTGGGCTGCTTTCCCAGCTTTTGTGAGCCAAAATAACCCTGGAATCGGAAAGAGCAGGTGGCCTATGATTGTCTTCCTCCTGGCCTATGTGGCAGCTTCAGACACAAATTGACCTCAAAAGCTTGTGACTTTGGGTGTTCCACAGCAGCTGTTTTAGCGTCAGCAGCTCCTCTATTTGCTCTGAGCAATAGGTGAAGGAGGGAAGCCACTATGCTTCAGCTGATGATGATGACAAAATGATAATGACATTTATATGATTCAGCAGTGCTTGACAAACTCAGCAAATTACTTGTAAAGTTGGCAGTTGTGGCTGCCAGAGAGAGAGAGAGAGAGAGAGAGAGAGAGAGAGAGAGAGAGAGAGAGAGAGTCACCTCTGGGCAGGAAGCAGAGGCCACATTTGCACAGAAATAGAGAGTGCCTAATACCTGGCAACTCAGAGGGAAGCCAACAAAGACCTCTGACCTCCAGATTCAGGGAATCTCAGGGAGGAAAGGGCCTTGAGTTGCAGTAGGGAGACCCAATGGTTTAGACTCCAGAAGGAGCTTCCTAAGAACAACGGTGTGAACCAAAGAAAGGATACCCAGAGATGATCACACTTACAACTCCAGCAGCTTGGTATTGGTGCTGGAGTAAATTGAACAGTGTTTTAGACTAAAGCAGAGACTGGGGAAGGAGCAGAGTATGGATGAACATGTGTGATACAGGAAAGTTGGTATGGCAAAGCACTGGTGTGCAGGTGACTCTGTGTGTGTGTGTGTGTGTGTGTGTGTGTGTGTATGTGTGTGCATACACAAATGGGGGCGCATGTATGTGGTACTGGGGATGGAAACCACTTTAGCCCTGTCACTGAACTACATCCCTATCCCTTTTCATTTCTTTTGACAGAGAGTCTTGCAAAGTTGACCGTGGTGGCCTTGAACTTGTGATCCTTCTACATTGCAGATGGTCATTTGAGTCAGAGTTGCAAAGACCACTAGGTAGAGCCAACCTTCCAACCATATCTAAGGCTATATTCCAAAATGGATAAGAAAGCTCCCTGAAAGAAGTGTCCATAAACCCTGGAAGAAAACGGGTGAATTCTTGGCTGTGGAATAATGGCTTTGAGCTTGAGTGAACACCCAGAAACAGTAAATGAAAAGATCGATAAATAAGATCATGCAAGCATTTTAAAATGGTGTCTGAAAAAAAAACCCACAAGGAAAATCAAAAGACACATGACAAAGAAGAAGAAATATTTTAAGTCACATTATAGGAGAAAGGCTAAATTTTGTGATATAGAAAACTTTTTTGAAAATTTAAGAAAGGGCACAAAAAGATGACTTCAAAAAGGATGTAGCCATGGGCTTTAAATATAGGAAAATGCTCAGTTCCACAGAGTCAGTAAAATACAAATGGAATCTACTCTGAAACAGCTTAAAAGATCCTCTGATGGTCTCATGTAAAGTTCCTGTATGTCCCAGTTGTGGCATTCCTAGGTGCCAGCAGCAATAAAAACATTTGTCCTGAAAGAATCATATACAGAAATGCTTGTGCTCACAGGATTCTCAGTAGACAAATGGTGGAAACTCCTCAATTATCCACCAGTAGGTGAAAGGGTAAACAAAATGTGGTATATCCATACAGCAGAAGTCTGGCCATAAAAATGACTTTTCAGTACACAACCTAAAATGAGTGAACCTTGCAAACAAAATGCTAAGCAAAAGAGGTACACAGAAAAGGCCACATATTGTATAGTTTGCTTTATAGGAACTGTCCAAAACAGATGAATTTGTATATGTTTTATGCTTTTTTTTTTTAAACCAGGAATCAAACTCTGGACCTTGTATTTGTCAGACAGGTGCTTCTGCCACTGAACTATCTCCCTAGTCAGATGAAATTGCAGACAGAACCCAGATAAGTGCTTGCTTGGGGCTGGAGGTGGAGGCAGTGTCTGGGGTGTTGGGACAGGGAGGATTAAGATGTAGTCCTGAGTTTTTAAGACCAGGTGTGATGAGGGTTGCATGTGTTTGTGAGAGTACTGAAATCCCTTGAATTTATACTTCCAGTGGGTGAACTGATCTAAATAGATTTTTAAGCCTACACTGAAGTATTACTTGTCACCTGACAGAGCTGTAAATATTAGGAAGGCTGGGGAGGCCGAGGGGTACCAGGTACTCTCCTCTCCTGTTAGAGGGGATGCAAATTATATAGTGAGGGAAAGAGATTTCATAATGTCCATCAAAACTACACATTTGTTTGCTTGGTGACCCTGGCAATCTCACTTCTATGAATCTCCCCAGATGATTTAGCCTGAAGATAATAGGAAAATACATATACAAAAGGTTATATATAAAAGAATTGTTCATAATTGTAAGATATCAGACACAATCTAAGTGCTGCAGATAGAGGACTGGTGGGAGAAACTGTAGTACAATCATACGGTGCAGTACCAATTGTCTAAAGCAGAATGAAAGGGGCCTGCAAGATAGCTCAGCAGACTAAGGTGCCTGCTTAAGCAAACTTAGGCAAGCTGAGGCAAGCATAGGTACCATGGTTTGATCCCTGGCACCACATGCCATGCCAGCTCCGCCACCAGGGCGGCTGAGTGACCTCCAGAGTCCCTCAGTGGTGGCCACGCCTATAATCCCAGTGCTGGGGAGGCTCAAAAGCAGGAGGGTCACTACAAGTCTGAGTTGTGTAGTAAGACCCTGCAACAACCAAGTACATTAATAATAATAATAAAATAATAAAGCAGAATGAGGAGAAGGTCTATAGGATGATAGGGAGGATATATCACTCAGGGAAAAAAAGTAGAATGCAAAAGAACATTTATAGTCTGCTCTCTTCTTTTAAATCAGCAAGTAAAAGGACTAAGCTATACATGTAACTACTCAGTTTAGCCAAGAGAAACTGGGAAGAAAGTCAGAAGTGAAAGACCATTTACCGGCAAAGGGTGGATGGGGACAGTGTAGGGGGTGACACTTCTCCAAATATGCATCTTTATTTTAACTTATACAATGCTTCACATGCTAAAGCAATAACCAAGGATGAGGCACAAACCCTTAAGAGACACAGATGACCCAAAGTGTCTTTTAAAGAAGCAACTCAAGGACACTGCTTGGGGAGGAGGGTGTGAGAAGGGGTCTATCTCATGTCACAGTCCTGGCACTGGGGACTGAACCCAGGACTGAAAACAGTGAACTAGACTGGCACTCCTTTTTTATTTTTTAATTTTGAGGCAAAGTTCACGAAGTCACTACATGCCCAGGCTGGACTCTAATTTGTGATCCTCCTGCCTCAGCTTCTCAGGGTGCTGGGATTGCAGGTGTACGTTGCCATACTTGGCCCCACATGACTTTTGAAAGCAGAGTTGTAGCTACATATCCTCAGACTGAAGAAAGAAGTATAAAGAAAAACAGATGTGTAGCTAGTAGAGTTCTCCCTCATTGGTATACACATGCAATTAAAAAAAAAACTTTCTATGCTTCCTAGAACTGAGAAAATGAATACATATATTGACAAAAATAAGAGGTAGATGTGGACAGGTAGGCTGCTCCCCAAACATATAAAAGAGGAAAGCTACAGTGCTATAGGGTTGACGTTAATATGGCTTAAATACATGTATACTGATACTTTATTTAAAATTCTGTTTCTCTCTCTCTTTCTCTCTATCCTCACTTACTCTCCATTCTTTCCTCATTCCATCTTTCGAGAAGACTTTGAAATCATGGCACTGCAGTAGTCCTGATGCCAAGGTGCATGCCTGATGAGGCCATGGCAAGGTCATGGCTTGGTGGCATGCACCTGCAACCCCAGCACTTGGGAGGCTGAGGCAGGAGGGCTACCACTAGTCAAGACCTGGCTAGGACACATTGTGAGTTAAAGGCCAACCTGAACTACACAGAGACTTTGTCTTAAAACAAAAACAAATAAAATTTCTCTCTCTTCTAAATAGATCTAAGACTTGAAGACATGGCTGAATGGCTGATTTCCAAGAAGCCTAAAAATCTTGCTCCCGTAAGAGAGAGAGAGAGAGAGAGAGAGAGAGAGAGAGAGAGAGAGAGAGAGAGAGAGAGAGAGAAAGAACATGCAGAAAGGACAGGACTCATAGTGTCCAACTGTGAGGGGATTTGCATGTCAAAATAGATGACAGTAGTGACATTGCAAGCCACTGACTAATGTATAAGAATCCACAAATTTATATTTATACAAGTGAATGAATAAACACATCATCAAGTGAGGAAAAACGGAAGTAAGGAATGGAGAATGGAGAATGATAGACATTTGGTTGATATCAGAGTAATAACTGATGCAAACAATAATCTTTGGAGGCTAAAACTTAGGATGAGCATTTGACAAGAAGCTGACCACTTTCCCTTGGTGTCGAAGTATCTCACCTTGGATCCATATTAATCCCAAAGGGAGAAACAGAAGCTTCAGAGTGGAAGGCCCTGGTACACACGCACCCTGAGTCACACAAGTGAAAACAGCATCATCACGAGTGGCACCAACCCAGCCCCAGTTCTCTCTGACTCTTGTACACTGAGGAGGACCGGGTGTCTCTTCTGGGACATTTCTGCCCCAAATTCATCACCTAGATCTAATCACGGGGAGACATCAGACAAGCTCGAATTGAGTAACCTTCTCCAAAATGGATGGTCTGTACCTTTCAAAAATGTCAAGGTTAAAGAAAGAAAAAGAACACAGAGGAAGATAAAGAATGGAGAATTGTTCTAGTTTAAAAGAAACTACAGAAGGGAGCCAAGGAAAGGCAGTACATGTTTTCGGAGAAAAGAACATTATGGGAAGAATGGATGCAATTTGAACATAAATCCTGGATTAATCGATGTACATGTTCAGTTTCTTTAGATAATTGTATGGTGATTATGTAAAACAACATCCTTGATCTTAGGAAATATACGCTGATGTGTATTGAAATGAAGGGGCATAACGTCAGCCACATTCTTAAATGACTGTGATAATTTTTGTATACATACATGCATATTGAAACATACACGCACATGCATTGCTTATACACAGATGATATGGAGAAAGAAAGAAAGGGAGGGAGAGAGAGAGAAGGAAACAGAGTGGCAGAGGGAGAAAGGAGCGGGAGAGAAGAGGAAAGAGTGGATGAAAAGAAATTAAGTCAAAAGCAAAGGGCTAGGGCAGAAGGACGATGTCTGCACCAGAGTTCCTATGCTACACTTGCTGCTTCAGAAGTTTGCAAACAGCAGTGAGGAGTAAAGAGTGTTGCTCCCAGATCTTCCCGAGCAGGACAGCTGCTGCGGCTCAGTTCCGACACATCTGCAGGAACCCGGAGGGCTACACAACTATGCTGGGTCCCTTCATTTTCCAAACTGGGCCAGTTCTTCCCATAACCTCTCTTGCTTATGCAAGCACCCAGCCTCCTTCATCAGGGACAGGGTGCGAGTCAGATTTTAGTCAGTTTTGCTGCACTGAGACATAAACACTCAGAAATTAAAACAGGAGAGCTTTGTGTTGGCTTAGGGTTTCAGTCCACAGGCTCAAATACAGAAATGGCATGGGGGGGTGGTGACCTGCTGCAGAGGAAAGTTGCTCTCCAGGAAGCAGAGAGCCACAGAGGAGCTAGGGACCTCACCCCTAAGAACACAGAGCTCCCTAACATGAGTCCCCAGATGAGTATAATCTCCATCACCCCCCAGTCACCTTCCCATAGCCCTGCCTCTGACAGCATGAAGTTTTGTGGAAGTTCCTCCTGGAGCCCAAGAGGAACTTAGGAGATAAGCTTGGTGCCTTTCTGGCTCAGTGTCCCAGTTCAGAACCAGGATGGTCCAAATCCCAGCCACAGCTGAAGCCCAGAGACCCCCTTCTCCCAAAAGGCAGCAAAGATGAGCTGGAGTCACCCAAGGGAGCACCAGTCCTACTCTCTTGCACTAACATCATTTCTGAAAAACCTTGCAGTGCTCCAAAGGAGTGGGCGTCTATCTGAGTCTGTCTTCTTCTCCCTATAGATTTTCTCTTCCCAAGGGCCAACTGTGAAACCAGGTCCTTGCAGGCAGCAGCTGAGGGACCTGCTGCTTGGTAGCTGGCTTCTCTGAGCTTGGGTTTCTTCACACATAACTTGGGGACGATTCTACCTTCATATAGAAGGGCTGCGGAAGGTATTCTCTACCTTAACCATAACAATCAGTTTGAAAAAGATCCTTCTCCTAGTTAATAGCATGTTTTTAGTAGCCCTAGATTTAAGTTTTTAAAAAAATTATCCATTTAGCCCTGGCTATTTTCAGAAATGATGCTAGTGCAAGAGAGAAGGGCTGGGGCTCCCTTGAGTGACTCGAGCTCATCCTTGCTGCCTTTTGGGGGAAGAGGGTGTCTGGGCTTTGGCTGTGGCTGGGATTTGGACCATCCTGGTTCTGAACTGTGAACTGAGCCAGGAAGGTACCAGGTTTATCTGCTAAGTTCCTCATGGGCTCCGATTTACTGCCTTGGGGTTGGCTCTTGAGTCAACTCCGCAGCATGAGACCCCAGATGAGCATCTTTACCTGGGAGCTGAACAAGTATGGCCCCTGCTCAGTCCTGGGACAGCTGAGATGCAGAGGAAGCTTAGATGGGCTCGAACTGCTGTGGGACCAGTCTCACTTGCTTAGCAGTCCCTGGGAATGGGACTCCCTGCCTAGCAGAGGAGACCATGGCCTAAGGCCAGCAGGGTAGAGCTACCAGCCTCTTTTCCCACACCGTGGGGTAAACATTGTGCCACTGTCATACCTGCTCACTGCAGAAAGGTGATGACTCTGGTTGGTCTTCGCAGCCCTTCTATATGGAGGTAGAATCGCCCCCAAGCTATGTGTGAAGAAACCGAAGCTCAGAGAGGCCAGCTACCGAGCACGAGGTCCCACAACTGCTGCCCGCAAGGACCTGGCTTCACAGTTGGCCCTTGGGAAGAGCAAATCTATAGGGAGAAGGAGGCAGACTCAGATGTCCGCTCCTTCGGAGCACTACCAAGTCTGAGATTATCAGTTACGCAGCCAAACTTCTACCCGATTCTACTTATTGGCACAAGGGGATTCCCGGAAGCAGTGGTTCCTCCCACCCAGAGCAGCCGCAGCCGTAGCCGCAAGGGCACCAGTGTCTCTTGTTGGTTTCCTTCCCTTCCCCTCTCCAGACCCTGCTGTAATCCTTGTGGTGCCCACCGCTCAAGTGGAGGTGTATTGATATACATCAGCACCTGCATTCATTGGATTGAGGAGTTCAGCCTGCACCTTCCTCTCTTGGCCCCCTGGCTGTTTTGTGCACCCAGAATGAGTCTTCTCCCCAGCTCCAAGCACAACAGGGACACAGAAAAAGAAAGTCCTTGGTATTGGCAGGTGGCAGAGTTTCAACTGCGAGCTACCAATGGGATGGTTATAGCGGTGACACATTCACCCTATTCACCTATTCCTCTATTTATCTGTTACAGTAGTTAATTTCATCTGTTTTGCAGAAATATGTACTAAGGGTGAGTGACAGAGGCAGGCGGCTGTAGCTGCCTCCACTGCAACCATCTGGTTTATTTACAGCCAGGGCTCCATGGTGCGAATAGCTCAAAGAGGATTAAATTATACTTTGTAGATTAAAGTCCTGAACACTATAAAACTCATAAGCCTTTGTATGCTAAGCAAGAACTTTGACGCCCATTGGGCTTTAGCTGATATTTTGCACACAGAGAAAGAGTGAAAACTTTTGATATTTAAGGATTTTCTTAAAAAGCTGGCAGAATATCAAGCTTGTTCCTCAGACAGTCGACTGGTGAAGAGAGAAAAAGGAACTTCACAAACCGCTTTTAAAGGACAGTGTGGTCTGCTGCATTCTCACTATAAACAAGGCCTCTCCATCGCCATTTACTGATCTCCTTGAACTTGGGCAGGCAAACTCTTTAAAAGGAAATAGCCAAAAACCTATTAAAGCCATGGTTTAATTTCTGCTAGTCCTCATGACTTACCCCACCTGACTCCCTTCCAAGCCCATGGCCACTGTCAGTTTTCTTCGAGGGTCAAAAGCTGAGTCCTAAGAAAAAGCCTAATGGTGTCCTTGTCTTCCATATATCTGGGGGAAGCTCTGCAAAACCTTCCACGGTGAATTTTTAATTGCCTCCTTGGAAAGGGACCTCCAACCTTGGGGTGCATCACTGGCCTCTCTCCCAGCCCCCAATCCCAGGCTCTATCCTCTTCAGACCCTGAAAGAGTTCGTTCAATTTAGCCTTCTTCTTGATCTTTAAAGTTTTGCTCTCAGTCACTTTCCACTTGAAGCTGTGTTTGATGTCTCCACGGGCGTTTTTACTGATGGGCTTCACCCAGAGAGCTTTGTCCTTGACTTTGCGAGCCTGGTGTTCAGAGGAGGGACTGATCTTCACAGGTGTCACTTTCTGCACACAGCAATTAGCCACACAAGACAAACTGACACAAGCAACCCCCTCAGATGCTCTTTGCACTCAGCCCTTGGTGCTCACTTGGGAGGTTTTGTGGGACCCACTTGGGAGGCTTCTGTGGTACCCACATTCCACTTGAAGATGGAGAAATTCCTTTGTGGATGACCAGCCCTTGCTAAGGGAGCCCTGGCGGGTAGCATGGCTGGGACCTTGCGAATGAAGCCACTTGAGGTGCAGGGGATTCTCATATGTTGGAGGCAATGCCAATGTGGTCATGTGGGAGATCAGATGTGCTCTTGTGGCATCTCACTGCATTGATTTGATCAACTGGGGGAACCAATGACTTCATTAGAATATAGTGGGAATGCAATAACAAACAGAAACACCAAAAGGACACCCAGGATTTGGAGGCAGATTTATTTAATGTCAAACATGGGCACTGACTATGAATCAATTGTTCCTCAAAATATCAGGCCAAGAAGGCCCCAGGGAAGACATTTATAAGGGGTCTGCACTATAGTGATCAACTGCACATCACAGTGACCAGCCTTTTCCAAGATACAGAGGCAACCAGAACTGCAATGGAAACTACCACCTGGGCAGCTAAGAAACTGATGTATACTGGCTAGGAGATCATTTTCTGTCATGGGGAAAAAAACTTTTAAAAGGATCCAAGGCCAGAATAGGGATGGCTGTGTCACCCTGTCTGGGACCCATAGGGTCTCTCATGACTCAGCCTTCTTTAGGGGAATGAGCAACAGATCAAAACACAACAGATTACCAGGACTAATTTTTCATACTTTCTGCCTGGAGCTCCCCAGCTCCCCTATAGCTTTCTTTTGTTTCAGCAAATGCACTGAGAATCTTCAAATCTGGCGAGGGTTCATCATGAGAGCTCTGCTGTCACTGGGACCAGCTCACTCATTTGGATTGTCTGCTTCCCTTCTCTGGCACTGGGACCCTGACACCTTGTTGGGGGGACTATCTGATCAGATGGCTTACTCCCCCCCAAGTGCACAGTCGTGAGCACCGGGCAGGATTTGTGAGCTCCTGCACATGCTTAGTGCTCTCTCCTAGGAGGTATCGTCAGCAGCCACATTAATAAAGACTGTATCTTTTACTCACATGATCTCATCTACTTTTCACAGTCATTTCAAGAGATAAGAAGTTCAGATGTTATCAATCAGCTCCTGTAGTGAGCAAGCTTGGGTATCTATTTTCCTTCCCTCCCTCCTTCTCTCCTCCTTCTCCTCTCCCTTTCTTTTTTCTCTCCCTCAACCCTTTTTGCTTTCCTTTGCTTTTTTCTCCTTCCTTCCTTCCTTCCTTCCTTCCTTCCTTCCTTCCTTCCTTCCTTCCTTCCTTCCTTCCTTCCTTTCTTCCCTCCCTCCCTCCCTCCCTCCTTCCCTCCTTCATTCCTTTCCTCTTCCCATTTTACCCTGCTTTCTTCTTCTCTTCCCTTCCCTGCCCTGTCCTTCCCAGCCCTGCCCTGTCCTTCCTTGGCCTTCCCTCCTGTCTCCTCCTCTTTGCTCCTCACGTTTTGGTGGATCCCAGAGAGCTCAGATCTGATATCCATGACTTCTGCCTCCTCAGCTGTTTCGAAACCACGTTGCTGTCCCCCTGAAGTTCTGCTTTCCTTTAAGTGAGACAGTTTGAGGGTGATGCTGAGCCTCCACCAGTCCAGATTTCAATTATAATGGACCTATGGAGAGCAGCCCTGAAATCACATATGATTTATTCAAACCTTTTCCCCCGATGATTACCTTTTCCATTCTGGACAAGAGTAGCTGCTCTTTCTGGGTGAGGGAGCAGCCTGATTATAGCTTCATTAGAAAATGGGGCTGCTCCTTCTTGCAGTTTAATTGGGTGACAGGGTTTGGGATGGGGACATGTAAATCACTGACAGTGCACGTGGCCTTCTTTTTATCACAGTGAAATTCTCAGCTGTCAAAGCGAATGGATATGTGGAGTGGTTAATTTAATGTGTCATTAAAAGGATGATAATTGTGGCCATAAGTCTTCCCTGAATCCTTCCAAGAGGTGTGTGGGGTTTCTGGGACTCTGCAATATCTTGGTGAAGCCCCACCCAACTTGGGGTGTGGCCTCAGAGGCAGCTGCTGCTTCCAGGTGGGAAGACTCCACCAGGAAGTTCAGGCCTCCGAGGGGTGCTTAGCGCTTCCACGAGCTCCTGCGTCTGTATCATTTCTCTTCCATCATGACTCGTCAGTGGAACACTGTGATGCTCCAGAGAGCTGGAGGCAGCTGTGGCCAAGTCTTGGTGGCCGATGGTGCTGCTCACTTAAGGAATGTTGGCTAGTGAGCAGGCTTGAGGGTTTTCGAGCCAAGGAAAATCTCTTTGGAGGGAGCCAGCACACTCGAAGGGATGTGTTTGTTTTCCCAGGGCCTGTGCTCCGTTCCCTGGAAAGCATGACTCTGGCTTGCCAACCATGGACTCCACAAGGGAGTGCACAGCCCAGACTATCAGGATCTAAACCCATTTGCTGGTCCAACCAGTGACCTGAAAAATGGAGGTGTCAGCCTCAGATGACCTTCCCCGCACAGGAAAAGGAAGTGACACTGGTGGCATGCAGCGTTAACTGTCCAGGAATCCATACGAATGGCAAGTTAACCAGTAATCACTAGGTAACCATCTCAGACAGATAGAAAGAGAGGGGAAAAAACCCAAGAGTAGCTATCTTTAAAGAGAACAAGCAGATCTGAGTAATCCAATTTAGGGGAGATAAGAGCCTGCTGCTAGTACTGTCCTTTAACTGGACAAACGCCTTCGTTCAAGTGTCAACCCCAATCCGGAAGAGGTCACCGCACTGGGCCTGCTGCCTAATATACTCCTGAATTGGTTGAGTGGCTTTCCGAACAAACACACTGGTCCAACAGAATTGATTTTCAACAGGCCGTATTGGTCCCTAACGTAATTATCTAGCAGTGAGTCAGTTTGCAGCAGCCCTTGCATTTAAACGCCGCTGGTCAGCCCAGGAGAGGGGATGGCTGCACCAGGATTCCTTGTCCAAACACCACTTGGGAATTGTTTCCTCCCCCAGCTAGTCTTCTCTCTCATTCCTAAATAATTTAGACAGCGATTGGGATTTCCATAGCTTCATCCTCAGTAGACATTGTCCTTCTGGCTTAGGAGGTGCTGCAGAGACACTGGTCTCTCATGCAAGTTGGGCTGTTTGATAGGTGAATTCAATTTACAATGAAGAATCAAATGGGATCCTTTAAAAATGCTCTGATGTTTAACCTCTTGCTTTCTCTGAAAGCTTTTTGGCAGCATATTCTAGCTACATTGGTGTGGCCAGTCAGCTAGGGTCAGGTCCATGCAAGTGACCACCCAGCATAATACATTTTCCCCAAAACTGGCACTGATGTCATTTGGCCCAGGTTCTAATTGATCAAGGACAGCATAGTCTTTGAATTTCCAGCTGATAATTACAAAATTTTCTAAGTCTCTGTAAGTTCCTTAAAATTGGGAGGTCTGTTCTAAGGATCAGATAAGTTTTATGTGGTTGCCAGAAATCCAAACAAAGTGCCCTCTCCCTAGGTATAGGAAGGTTGGCAGGTCCAAAAGACTTCTTTCCACCATGGCTTCTGCATCCCTTGAGAAATGTACATATTTCTCCCAGCCTGAAGAATCTCTATACTGGCAATGCCTTAGACTCATACTTTTAGTTCATGCTCTGGTCCATGGGGAGGGCAGGAGTGGGGTCTAAATCCTCCTTGTGTGCCTGGAATACCATGCATTGTATTGTCTGAAGTATCACTCAGTATCTATCTGTAGCATTGGATCAAAGTGCTTTGTAATGACAAAAGATTCACCAAATGGCTCTGTGAACTTGGATAATAGCTTAAATCCTCTCTATCTATATTTCTTCATCCATAAGAGGTGGGGTGATACTAGTACTGGCAACATAGAATTGTGAGGAGAAATGGCATTCATATTTGTCAAGCTTTTGGAACCCTACGTGGCCTAGGGAGAAGACTCAAATAAGAGGCCTGACTAGCCACTGACAGGGGAGCCTGAAGGGCATCCGATAGGATCAGCTTGCCTGACTCTTTTCTTTATCTGGGACCTCTTCTGTGACTCCCACAGCCCACTAATCAATTGGAAGTGCTATTCAACCTGGCTTCTCTCAATTGGCTCGGTATAGGGTTAGGAGCCAAATGGGGGAGGGGGTGCACACATACGTGTGTGTGTGTGTGTGTATGTGTGTATGTGTGTGTGCACTGAGCTATGTTGTTTCCCCAAAGCCTCGTGGTGACAAGCTGTTGACAGGTAGTACTGGTGCAAGGGCACAGAAGAGACATCCCTGCCGCTCCAGCCTTGATCCAGGGGGAATCCACATAGCTGAAGCAAGGAGATAGTGGTAGCCAAGGTTCCCAGGGGCATGGATCCTCTAAGTTCTCGAGAACTCTGTTCAGTCACAATTGACCTAATGGTAGGCTCTGCTTAGAACTGGTGTGCTTGTTCTTCACACAGAAAAGCTACCCACCAAAGGGCTCATCTTACTGGAGATGTTTTGCTTTTCCCTGAGCTCCTCTGGCCAGAAGAGGAGCTGTAGAAACCAATGTGGGTAGACCCCTGTGTATCTCTTTCTCCCTTGGGCTATACCAGCATTCATTTGGTTCCGAGGGCCATGCTGGAATGAATGAAATTGGGATACATTCTTCTGGGGGAATCCGGGCTCTGTGTAAGCTGGACACCATTCATTAGTTCATTTAATCTGTCAGGTAACACCACTGCTATTTCCTCTGAGGAAACGGAAGCCCAGAAAGGTCCAAGAGCCTGGCTGAGATCGCAGAATGAGTACTTGGAGCCAGTTTTTCCCTGCTCACTTGCCCGTCCCCACGTCCCCACTGCCTGGGGGAAAGCGGAAGAAGATGCTACAGTTTACAAAATGATGTTACTGCTGGGAATGCAGAAAAAGAAAAAGGAAAGGGAAGAGAAACAAAAGCAGATGGAGAAAAGGAAGAAAATGGATTGGGGATAACAGACAGGCAGAGACAGCAAAGAAATCGGTTATTAATATTTAACATTATTATTTTTATTTATCAAATAAATAGTGTTCTCTATAATGACAGGTAACATTTATGGAGCACATAAAATATGTCAGGCATTGCATTGTGTGAGGAGCTTCATTTCAGTTATTTTATTTAATATTCATAAAAAGTCAGTCACTACTATGAATCTCCTTCTTAAAGGAGGAAACTGAGGCTCACCAAGGTTATAATTCAAACAGCAGAGGGCTCAAATCTTACCAGGATAGGGCTTTGAGACTTAGCAAATAAAAATATAGGACACCCAGTCCAATATGAATTTCAGTGACACCTCAAACTCATCTGGGATCTACTTTCCCTAAAGCAACAAATAATTTAAGATATACTTATGCTAAAAATTACTTGTTCATCTGAAATTCAAGCTGATCGGGGCATTGTGTACGTCACCTGACAACTCTAAACAGGGGCATCATTATGTTGTCTCAAATATTTATGGTTTTAAGCCAGCGTGAACACTTCATGTAAAGTCCCAAGAGTAGTCATCTCATCAGATTTTCAGGGCGTCTGTATAGAGGCCAACAAGATTTCCAGGGCAAGTTTCAAGTGCCTGAGAAGACTCCAATGGATATATAATGGTCAGTATGCCTACTCCATCCTGGGGAAAGAGATGCCCCTCAGAGGGACTGTCATTTTTTGGGGTGTCCTTTCCATACCCCATCACACATAGACTTCTATCCTGGCTTTGGGACCTGCCATGTGCCTCTGCTTCAGCATGGTGGCTGCTGGCGACAGAGCCTCTTCTGACCCAATCAGTATGCCATGACCTTCCCATGCTTCAAGGGTGCACAACTGCTTGAAACAGACAGCGTTTCCATCCACCCTTCCTCCTGCTGTCCTTCCCCGGAAGTCCTCCTGAATAGGGTCAGGTTCCGGCTGTATTTTTCAGTCTCTAATTAGCAGATTCCAATTCATCACCCTGAGTATCTCCTGGCATCAGCCCCGAGATTCCCTCCTTTCGCCTGGTGAATCGGTCTTCATTTAAAACCCTCTCTCTTAGCCCTAAATGGAAATCAATTCTGCAAGTTTAGCAAATAGTTAATTACTCCACAAAGAGGATTGATTGGCCTTTGATCACCAGAAAGCTCTGCAGTGCTATTAGTCTCTTTCATCTGTGATTAAACCACAGAGAGAAAGAAACAAAAACTAAATTAGGCTTCTCCTGTTATCCTACAAATATTTAATGACGGGCTAATCTCCTAGAGGTGTGTTTGGGGGATACTGGCTCCATCAGGAGCCACTTCCATTCAACCTTGAACCCAGATTCCATCTTTGTGGAGAGTGTGGCAAAGAACCTGACAGAGGAACAGAGCTGAGCTCAAAGAAATGCTTTGTAGGACACACTCTTGTCTGTCTTCTCTTCTCTTTTCTTCTTATGTATGTTTTAATGCAGATAAAGATTTCCCCCGTGGACTCCTGACATGAATAATAATAATAATAAAAGGAAACCTGGCTTAAAATATTCCTTTTGGGTGTTTTTCTCAGTCTCTAGACCCCTGTCCCATTAATTTGTGAATACTGAAGAGTCCTTCTTGCAGGCCATAGATCTGCTAGCTGGGTGCAGAAAAGGACCATGTCACAGGGCAGCCTGGTGTTACCTTTTCCCAAACAAAGAGTCACAGAGCAGGGCAGGAACTCAAGAGTCTGCACCCTCCTATGCTCTACATCATTGTGTATAAAAAGCAAACACTTTAGAAGGACTTGTCCATACATTCAATGCAAGAGTTCCATAAAGCATATAGAAACCTGTGCCAGCAGGGAAGAAAGAGCCAGGAGCTTGCAGAAGGGCAGAACTGGGTTCAAAGATTGCTCTGCTTGAGAGCTGGGTGACTGGGAATGAGTCATGTAACACCTCAGACTTATAAGATGGGGATGGTCATACCTACTGTATAGTACTGCATTGGGTTGAAGACATGAGGCCCAACGCACAGTAGGGCTATTTGTTTTTAGGCTTGCTTCTCCTTTCAACTTTTACTCCAGGTCATGCAGTGGGTTACTAATAGAACTGAGCCTGGGACTGTCACTCTATTTGTCTATTGTCTTTCCTCCCTTGGCTTCCACTGTCTGTCCAGCAGCCTTTCTTTCCTACACTGGCCATTCTGCTAAGCATCCCTCCCCTAGGCTCACAGTTATGAAATAATATTGGGGCTGCAGAATTGAGACCAACACCAACACACCTGAAGCATCACCACTTTCTTGTCAGCTGGGCACATTCTCTGTGCTGAGTTCCCTCCACCACCAACTGCATAAGCTTGATTGGTCTCTAGAAAAATCACAAGATGCTGCTGAATTGGCCACTCCCGGCCTCATCCTTTGGGTACGATGAGAGCTGAGAGATACTTTGCTCCACCCTCAGCTGTGCCTTCTGTGATCTCCTGTATAGTCCCATGGGTCACTCTGGAGATTCCCACTTCATCATTTTATCAGACAAATGCTGCTAATTGGACCAACCCTGAGCAAGATGCCGATGTCTCAGTTAGTCCTCTGTGCCCCCGGGCCACCCCTCTTCTCAGCTGTCTCTGCAGCCTACACAGGAGCCCTCGACATGTTGACATTTGCCTTGTTCTACAGGCTAAGCACCAGTGGACCCAGCACTGGATGACCTGGGGGGACATTTACAAGCTCAGTGACCTTAGGTAGCATGACAGTATTACCAACACATTTAATTAACACTTGTTGAGCACCTTCATGTGTCAAGGACCGAGCTTGCTTTTCTGTGAGCATTAAATAGGCTAATTATATGGAAGTATTTTTAGCTGTGATTATTATTGTCATTAGCCTTTGTCAGGTCCCACTCCTGTCCTCTCAACGTTCACCCTACACTCGAAGGCTGCTGACTGCAAACACCTGAGATTCCCACCCATGGGCTTTCTGTCTGGTTGTGGGAGACCACCAGGCCTGTGCTCAGGGACATGAGCAACAGCTCACAGGCCAGGAGGAAGCCATCATGCAGGGGTGGCCTGCAGGGGTGGCCTGTGACCACCCCATCCTATAGGCCACATGACTCTGAGTGTATGCGTGTCTCACTGTCACTGGAGATGCTCAGCAAAGATTAAGCTCCAGTTGCCACAGAGAAGATGTTCTTCACACACACACACACACACACTTAATGAATCTATTTATTTCTCTTTCCCACTGCCTATTGTTTAGATCTAAAGTATCTCTCAGAGTCTCATGTGTTCAGAGGTCGGGGTTTTGGAAGGTGACTGGATCACTGGGGAGGGGTGGATATTGTACTTATCAGTGGGTTAAATATATTTGTGGGTTCATAGCTGTATGTGACTTTAGGAGATGGGGTCCAGCTGGAGGAGGTGGGTCACTGTGGTAGGCCTCTGAAGGGTGTATATCTTGGGCTTTTCTTTTTCTCTCTCAGTCCTGGCTGTCATCAGTGGAGCAGCTTTGTTCTAGCAGGCTAGCAGGCCCTTCTGCCATATTTTTGCCTTGCAGCTAGCTGACCAGGAACTGTACCTTCTGAAACTATGAGCTAAAATAAACCTCTTCTCTTTTCAGTTGTGTATTTCAGGTATTTTGCTCCTGGGAAAAGTCTGACTAAGCCACTTTCCCAATAATGCTACTGGCATCACTTTCCACACAGATTTTTGTCTCTAGTTTTACTCTTGGGAAAACCCACATGAAAATATTTTAGGCCATAATAACTATTATAGTAGTGATAGCAATGGTGTTCAGGAGAGAGAACCAGGCAGGTATATATGTATGTATGTAGGTATGTATGTATGTAGGTATGTATGTATGTAGGTATGTATGTAAGACACATAAGGCCGAATCACAGGTGACACAACTGAATGCCAGGGGTCTTTCCCAGAAAGCCAGCACATTGACCCTAGAAGTTTCTGTTTTGTCCAGATTCTCAAAGGAGCTGAAAATTATAGATTTTTCAGGCTAGTAGACAGAAGCAAGGAAGGAATCAGGTCCCACATAGCAGAAACGTTTTAGTTCTTCAAGATTTGAACTATACACTGCATTATGTAGATTATTTGAGATGATTATTGATCTAAATGACATTTCTCTGAAACCCATCACTCATCAACTGGATCTCTAGTCCTCCACCCTCTTCCATTATGATTTTCTCTGACACATTTTCTGTGCTGACAGCTTTCTCACTAATATAACCCAAGGACTTTTTACTGCTCTCAGAAGAATGCAACTGTTGGCTTTGCCTTGGGTCCCTTTCCACATCCTCAAACTTTTCTCCTAGGGAGCATCTTGCTGCCTCTTGGATAAAGCTCCTCCCATGGCCTTTTCTCCATCTTTCTGCTGGCTTCTTTGCTCCAGGCACACATTTTTGCCAATTCTTGTTTCACTGTCAGATATCTGTTCACCAGCTCCTGGTCCAGGGAGGCCTCTAAGACTGCTCTGGAAAGATCTATGGCAGCGGCTTTAATGGCTCACAAGGCTTTTCATTGTTACCTTCTTCTGAACCACTTCCCTCCCCAGTGACACATTTATGATGAATACAACCAGCACAAGGGATGGTGCCACTTCAGGATCGGGACACAAGGACTGTGACTCTCTGCTCTTCCATGCCTGATAGAGCAAACTGCATAACTGGGAGCAGGGCTGTGGAGAAGCTGCATGGTGAAGAGCCAAGCACAGGCTCTAGCTGGGAGTGCATGGGGGCTGATGTTTGCTTAAACCCTGGCAGCTGCTGGGAGAATGGAAGCTGATACAAGCTAAAGGGTTCTGAGGCTCAGAATGGAGCTTTGCAAGGCACCCGGAGGCAGAAGTGTCCAGCTAATTTGTGCGTGACCTTTTGGTCTGTAGAAGCTAAGAGAGTGGATAGCATTGTTGATACTAGGTTTTGCAGCGATTTGTTATGCAGTGGTACACAACACATGGATCATCCTCATCATTACAGATGATCACTCCATAGAGACCATGTGCCCTGCAGTGGGGGACAAGTTTGCAATAGGCATGGAATGTACAACTCTGTGTTTAGCAGTGGGGGTATGACAGTATAGTGGTTAGGAGCTTGGGCTCTTCAGTGGGCTACTGGGATCTGAGTTCTGGCTCTATTATTGTCAGCTGGGTGACTTTGTGCCTGTTATATGACCTCTGGCCTTCAGTCTTTTGCTTGCAAAATGGAGGTAATAGAAGCCATAAGGTGGCTGCAAGGATAAAACAAGATGATACTTATAAATTGCCTAGACATTATGTGGTACATAGTAAGCACTTAATAGATGCTAGCTGTTATCATTCTTATGAGGATAAGACAAAGTATAATTTTTGAAAATCGAGGGTCTTGCTTTCTGCCTAGGGGAATGGCATAGCTCAGGAAGGAAGGTACTACAAGGTGAGAGACAACAAGGTGCTAAATCATGCTCTTTGGACTCAAAACACTGAAGAAGTTTAGAAGAGACAACCAAAAAAAAAAAAAAATAGTAAGTTGGACTCCCGTGGAGTATTTCGTGGTGAACTTTTAACTGGGCATGAAAGATTGCTAGATCCTGAGGGAACACAAAGGGAAGAAGGAATCCTTGGCATGAGCGGGAAAGTAGGGGTGGGAGCAAAAGAGTGGGAGCAGGGCTGGGCAGGAGGGGGGCTGAGTGCTGGGGAGAAGTGATGCCCACTAGAGCAGAGATGGGCACACCAAGGACCAAGGCCTCAAGCTTCACCCTATAAGGTGGAGGGTACTGCAGGGGGCTCCATACCAAGCAGGAACACTGAGTAGAGGGAGCGTTAGGGCAGGAGAACGTGGAGGCTGGGAGACCCATATTCTTAGGTTAAAGTGGAGAATATAGACTGCTTGTCTACTTGCCACCAGCCTAGTGGCACTGAGAAGGGAAGGACCAAGCTGGGGATAGAGGAGCCACCTCTGCTGGCCTTGCCATGGCACATCCTGTGCAGACCCGTGTCCTTTCTGGGGTGGCATGGACATGTCTGCTCTTGGCCCTCTTTACTTTCAAGTCCCAGAAGCCCGGAGGCATGAGCCTCTGCAAGTTGGTGCATGTTTCAGGTCAAGGGAACATTGATTTCCACCCCGAGTTGTGGTGGAAGTTGCTAATTTGATAAGACAGAGCATTAAAGATTCAGTGTGTATGGGTATTGATCATGGAGTAGGTCTTGTTAGATACTATTTTTTTTTTAAATGATCAAACGACTATTGGTAGGAAACTAAATAAGAATTACTCACCTGAATCTACCCTGTTTGAGGTGCTATAAACCTGAGTAAGATTTAAAATAATGATTAAATATACAGCCTGGAAGGCAGACAGCTGTCTGCTTGACTCCTGGGTTGATCACTTACTCAGGGCCACAGGATTCAGCTTCTGGGTGCCTCAGGTCTCTTGACTAGTACAAAGAGAGAGTTTATGTTTATAGCAGAAGCTGGTTGTGAGATTTAAGTTAGGTTCACTTGGTAATAATAATAGTGACAGCAGCCCCAGCAGAGACTCTTCAGGTTGTTCTATGTGCCAGGCAGTATTCTTGCTTTATATGCTTAAATTAATTAGCACCCATCCTCACCACCAACCCAATGAGGACACTGAGGCCCAGAAGCTTGCCAAAGGTTATACAGTACAGAGCCCGCATGTGAAGCTGGGGAGATTGTGTTCAAGGATGGCTCTAGCAATGCCAGCAGTGACAGGTGCTAAGGAAGTGTGGAGTAACTGGAAGTGATATATATATATATATATATATATATATATATATATATATATATATATATATATATATATCAATGGGGGACTGGGAAGCCCATTGCTCTTTTTGTTTGATCTCCTCATTGGAATCACACTGGCAACTTCCTGATAGAACAATGCAGGGAGCAATGCATAAGTAATGGAGCCAGGAGCCACCCCAGCACCATGTCCTCCTCCAAAAATGACTGCATGGAGGTGGGAAGAAAATAAGATGCAAAGTAATGAAAAAGCTAGAACACAAGCACATGGGCTCTGTTTGAAAGCAAATCCACCCGCTTGCGGGCTTGCTTCCTATCTGTCTGCTGCTGTGTTTGTAACCTTCCTAAACCCATGTGTGGCTTCCTTTGCTCAGGAGCAACTTTCTCTTTTCATCTGCTTGGAGAGAGGAGAACCCTTCTGAATAAATGTGTGCCACATGATTTGGGAAAACGACAGCAGCCAGTGGTAGTTTGGCTCTCCAGCCCTGGCCACGCCTGCCCATTTGGCCTTTCCCTACCTCTGCAGAACTTCGATCCTCCTACCCAGCTCACTCCCTGCTTCAGGAAGATTTGCATCCGAGGAGAGAAAATAAAAGAACTCTAGGTTTCTGAGGGCTGCTGTGTTCTTTCAGAGTTTGCAAAGGTGACCTGTCAGCTGCACTGTTCCTTATTGTTGCCTCCTCCAGAATCTCCCGATCCTGGGTTACTGAACTCAGGCTGACTGCCTGGAGGCATGGCTGGCCATGGGATGGCCCAGGAACAGAGTCAGGAGGCCAGCGGAACCATTGAGAGCATCTCAGTCTAATTCACACCTTGGCACATGCTCACAAGGGCTGGCACATCCAATTTACAGCAGGAGTGTCTGATGGGTGTGAGGCCTCCCCAGACCCACGTGGCACTCTCCTCAGAGTTCTCAGAAGAATCAGGATCACTGGCCACCCTGCAAATGAGTCACAAGGAAACATCCAAAACCACTGATGAATTCATCTAATATTTCAGCATGTGATGCAAGACCATGCAGGGCAGATAGGGTACCTGACCACCAGCAGCAGGACTGCTGAGTTCACAGGCAGGAAGCCTTCCTTACTTCCTGGAGGTGAAAATGAACAATAGCATCACTCTAATGTAGAATTAGGGGGAGGGAAGACAGCCTGTCTGGATTAAGGAATCTAAAGTAGCTACAGGATCGCCAAAAGGAATTCTGGTAGCTCTCTATCTAATCATGCTTCATTTATCAGTCAGCATCATTAAAGAAAGATATAAAGATATAAAACAGTTTCTGATAAATACATGTGGCTGATAAGAGAAAAAGATTACAATACTCATATAACTCATTTCATTAAGAGCTGAAGTCTATTTTTCTACTACGAGGATCCAGGTGAGCTGTGTGCCTTTCTTTGGCAAAGCAGTGCACTGAAAGTGGGAGTTCTGGTTTTCTTGTAAAATCTTAGGGACATTGCAGCTTCAATTCTTATTCCCGAAACTCCAGGAACTGGAGCTAAGAATAAATCTGAGCTATGTATGGGAAAATAAGGCTACACAGGCTGGAGCTCAGGCACCCAGCTGACAGTCCACCTGCCCCCAGCCAAACAAGCTGCACATAAATAGATCAGGGGAGCTTGAGCCACTCAGCAGGACTGCCCATGTGAGGCAGGCCACATCATAGAACCACAGGACCACAAATTGAATAACTAAGTGTTGATTGAATATCATGAAATATCTGGATATTATGTTATGCAGCAGAAGCGGATTGTTACAAGTTTTAAACACAGCTTCAGATTCTGTTGACTTGCTTTGCCATAATATTTTCAATACTGCAAGATCAGTACACTGTGTTTCTTTTTCTGTTTTCTCTGTTAGTTAACTCTGTCTGCAGCATAGTCTAGGCACTCTATAAAGAATAGTATGAAACAAGCTGGGGCAGTGGTCCATACTTCCAGCACTCTGGGAGGCTAGGGAGGGAAGCTCACAAGTTCAAGCCTAGTTTGGTCAATTTAATGAGCCTGTGTCTCTAAAGAAAAAAGCTGAAGATGAAGCTTACTGTGAAAGCCAAGTTCGATCCCCAGTACCACAAATGACAACAGCAACAACAACATGTGGAACAGACTTATTTTGCTGGAACCTGAACTTTTTTTTCCTGAATGAGTCAGGAAATAATGATAAATATGAAGAAAGCAACAAGATATAGAGGAATAGACTCAATTAGACCACATATTAATTATTCAATGTTCTTAATTAATGAGGCATATATTGATAAATTTTAAAGTCTCTGCATATTCTTCTTATGTTCCCTTTAACAAATAATTGTTTAGAATATAATTTGCACTATGCACCATGCCCACCCCCAGGATACAGAGGATAAACAAGATGGATAGCATCCTTGGCCTCATGGAGCTGGAGAACTTTACACCATTAATTCTCTGTAGCCCAGAATTAATTTCACTTTTAAACTGTAGGTAGAAATTACAAGAAAATCTGTGGGCAGGCACAACCATGACAAATACCATCTTGTGCTGGAACAAGATGATTCTTTTCTAGTAATTTGATTTTCATTGATGCCTTCATATTTTCATATTCACTTAGGCATTTAACAAATATTTTTGAGTGTTCTGCACCTGGTAGTAGGTTTACAGAAGATGAATTAGACAAAAAGCACTCCTTGGCCTCATAGAGCTTTTAGTCTCTTGAGGGGGAGAGAGATATATGTGTTTTCACTATTATACATGAATCATGACAAATTATCTGGGATAGTTAAGAGGTAGATAAGGAGCTCTTGAGAAAAGCAGCTGGGGACAAGGTGTTACAAGTTGATCTGGCAAGTTCAAAGACATTATTGTCCATCTTTTCTTATGTGAGGGTGCTAGAGATAAGTCTAGAATTTGGGACTAGCGTTCCTGCATCTGTCCTCTAACTGCAGGTCAGCCTGGCCGCATCCCTCTGCCGTCTTTCCATCTGCTGAATGAAGTTGTGCCCTCCTCCCCCTCCTCCTTTCTCACCCCTCTCTTTCCCACGTGCCCTTGGGGCATCTGGGTGGCACGTTGCCTGCTTCACAGGCTTGGGAGGAGGATGATTCAGACAGTGAAGTGCCACATGCTTCACAAAGAGAGGCACTCTCCAGAAGGGACATGAAGGATTGCAATTGTCCTGGCACCTCCGTGGAGAGGCCACGGGTATTTGGCATGGTGCCACCCCTCATCCCGAGGCAGCTGCTGCCTGGTGACATGTGTGCATGCCACCACAGGCTGCCCTGATTCCCATGCTGCCTGCTCCTCTGTGCTGGCTGGCACAAGGGAGAATGAAGACTCGGGCTCATGCCCACACCTCTGAGCTATCTATCAATGTTTATTTATTCAGTAAATATTTATTGAGTGTCCTCCATTAGCCAGGCATAAGTCTAGACACTGCCTGCATACAAGAGTCTAGGATGGAGGTGAAGAGACACCATTATAAACCATGAGCTATGAGGAGCAGGACTGAGCCAACTGATATCCCATCCATCCCTTTACAGACGAAGCTGCTGCTTTTCAATGATTAGTCAGAGGTCACGAAGCTAGCACATGGCAGGGATAAGATTTGGTTCATTGTCAGCCTAGTTTTAAATATTGTGTCCTTCTCAGGATGGTGTTCTCCTTCAGAAACTAATGAAGGTTCCCAAGATTTCCACATCTACAGAGACTGAAGGGTTAAACACAGGCACAGAGCCACGCCAGCTCTGTAACAAGTCACCTTGAAACCTTCCAACCTTGGAGTCAGTTGAAGTCTTTTCTCATTCTAATGCTTGACGGCATTTCCAGGGGCAGGTGGGAAGGAAGATCATTTCAGATGGAGGAACCTGCTCGGACACATGCAAAGCGCTAGGTGAGGGGGTCCTGGGCACGCTCGGTAAAAGGAAGGAATCCAGAGAAGGAAAAAGCAAAAGGCTCAAGAAGAAAGAAAAGGAATAATAGAGAGTGGCAAGATGGGACTGGATTAAGCTTCCATCTAAGGAAGTAAAGAAGAAAAGTACTGCTTTGTTGGCAGGCAGGAAGGTGAGATACAAGTCCATGTAAATCAAGTACTGAAAATGATGGCTGCTGTTGTTATTTCAGAAGCACAGAAAAAGGATTGGCAGCTCCAGAGAGAGGTGGACATTCTGTTGGCAAATTGTTTTCTGGGATGTTATTTAAAATAGGAAAAATAAAACGAAACAGCTTCAAGTGCCCAGCAATAGGGGAGTACTTCAGAAATTTCTGAGATAACTCCTGGGTGGGATGTTATATAGCCATTAGTAATGATCATTATGAAGATTTGTAGCAAAATGGAAAAAGACTCATGATACAGTGTGTGTCAGGGGAAGAGACCAGAGATAAATGTTAACTTCAGCTCTTTTTTGATTCCTAAGTGGAAAGAATGATAGACAGAGATATATGGGAGGTGAAAGACATTGGTCTGGAAGACTGAAGACAGGAAAGAAAGTCTATGGAGCAACAGTTCTAGTGCACGGACCACAAATCCAACTAGTTATTTGATGCTGCTGGCAAAACTCTGTGTGTGTGTGTGTGTGTGTGTGTGTGTGTGTGTGTGTATGTGTATGCATGCTGCATGTGTAAAGTTTTCTTGGGATGATATAAGGGCTCTAATATTGCATTATTTTCCAAGAAGAGTTGGGATCATGACAAAATTCAAAATATCTTTGAACTTGGCTGGGGTTCTATACTCTCCTGAAATAGCTGAAAAGTATTCTGAAGTCTCATACCTGTCTCCCAACATTAAAGGAACCCAGTTTGGAAACCCCTGTGATGAATGGTCTACACACTAGGTCCTTGTTTTCTCTCCACTGGATTCAAAACTGAACATGAACTCTTTCCCCCTCTCCCTCCCTTCCTCTCTTCCTCCCTCTCTTCCTCCTTCTCCCTCTCTCTCTTTCACTCAGTGAACAACATTCATCTAGTCTCCCAGGTCCAAAGGAAATCACTAGAGGGCTCTTCCATGGAGCAGAGGACCTTTCACTAAAATCACTTCAGTGACCTCATGCTGATGCACAAAAATATTAACTCCCTTCGAATGAATGATCACCGGGAGGCTCAAGCTCCACAGCTTTGGAGCTAATTCTGAGATACATATGATGGAAAGATTCTGTGAGACTGCTGAACCAAGATGGCTGCCTGCCCAGAAGACCACAGGCCCTTAAATCAAACTGGCACATTTCATGGTGTGCAGCAGGAAGAACAGTGTGCAATGAGGACAAGAAAAGTAGCTACTCAGAAAAATAAATGTTTCTCAGCTCCTGAATAATTTAAAACAATGGCATATTTGGCTGAGTCACATGTTCAAGCCCGTTCACATGGATGCGTGACCATCCTGGTGCTAGCGCGATCCGTCTTGGAGCCCTTCTGTCAGCAGCAGCTTAGTGAGCACCTCCCCACGGCTGACCTCTTACAACACAGATGATGAAAATCGTGTGCTGAGAGAGGGAAATAATGAAAGGGAACTTAGAAGAAGTCTAGGCCTGCCCTGGGTCTGATGATCCCTCACGCCCAGCCCCTTAACTGTGTCCACTGTCTTTAGCCCAGGAAATGGGTAGGGTTACTTACTATGCGTCTTGTATAAGAACTGAACACATCATGCATGCACACAGTAGGCACACTCTGTTGCTCACACATGGAGGAAGTGATCATTAAAGAAGGTTTAAATGCCACATTCTCAACCTACAGCCCAGGTTGCTCAGTGGATTGAATGAGCTAGTCAGGAATGAAAGAATTGCCCACCCCCCCAGCCCCCACCCCCAGCCCCTGTAAAGTGTTACAGAAATATCTTCACTATGAACAAATCTCAGCCGGGACCTTTCTTCACGTAGGCATGAAGATTCCCATTTTCTGACGACTCCATTTTCTTATAGATTTTTTTCTTGTCTCCAAAGAGCACATGAGCATTTTCCAGGCGGTGGCCAAGCCTTACTGTGCTAAAGGGTCAGTGTGTCCCTAGGCAGAGCAGTATTTTAATTCAACAGCATTCAGTAGTTATTAAACTATGATAAATGCTAAAGTGGGAAAGATTACACTTAGACATAAGAAGTGTCACTTGAATCACTTAAAAATATTATAATGTATGGCTAATTGCACCTTGACTATATTATCTAGTACTGTGAAAACACTTCAGATCCTTAAGTAAGGTACCACTTAAATACCTATTTCAGTATGTAATGGGTAATATTCTTGAGAGCAAAGGTTATTAAGGGACCTAATGTTCATTGAGTATCTATTATGTGCTAGGCACCTTGTCCATATTAATTCACCCAATCATGGAAACAATTAATTCTACAAGGCAATTTTCATGATCCCTATTTTGCTGATAAGAAAATTGAAATCAGAGATGTCAAGTAACTTGCCTAAGGTAACACAGCTGATAAATGGCAGAACTAAGATTCAAATCCAGGGAAACCCTCTCCAGAATTCACCAGCATAGATGTATACTAGGACCTCCATGTTTTCGGACTTCTTGACTGTGAATGGTGACAGTAATTATACTGGGTTGTGGTGAGGAATGAAGTGATTCATGAAGGTACCTAATACTGTGCTTAAATAATGGGAGTGTTAGTACATAATGCAACTGTTTTATCCCATGGTGTCATTTAAGTACACCGAAGGTGGGATTTGTTTTGGAGAGAAATACCCCTGACTTTCCAGCATGCATTTAATAAAACTGCAGCAACCTGGATGCACCAGTCCAGGCAGCTGAGAGGTATGTAAGTGGCACCCAATGCAGGATAAAGATGGGGCGTTACTGTTAAAACATTCTTAAATATTCCACAATAGCAACAGCTGGGCATTAAAAAAAAGCACAGAGCTTTTAAGAAGAATCAGCTCAAGTGCACAAGTTGCTGTCCCCGAAGCTGGCATTGGGGCTGGGAGTGGAAGTTGCCTTAGCTACTGAGAGAATCTCTAGTGTTGGACAAAGCACTGGACATTTCTGAGTTCTCTCTGGTTTCTCATCAACAAATGGACACCATTTCTGCTTCATAGTTGTAGGAAGAACCAACTGAGCACATGGACAAAAAACCCTGGCTTTCTACGGAACAGTATGTGGTGTTTCCCTGCCCTCGCCACGCAGCATAGGCACTTGTGAGCCTGTGAAACTGCAGACACTAACTGCTCTTGGCATTGAAGTTTCAGATCTGGGAGGGCAGCTCTGAGCATCTGTATTATTAACAAATTCAAGGCCATTCTGAGGCACAGTAAGAATTAAGAACCTACAAAGTCAAAGATAGTATTGAGTAAAAGAATATTCTGCTTAATTACTCAGAATTCAGAAGCTCCCGTCTTTGTTTCGAGATTACAGTCGAGGCACTTGAAACTCACCCTAGGAAATTGTTTCAATGCACCACTTAGGCTATCAGCCATGTGACTGTGGGATGCACAAAAGATTCCTTTATACCACCACTAGGCAAGGAATTGTTCCTCACTTGAAACTGCAACTTCAAGGCCAAAATTTTCGCACTGAGCTCGGGGCCTCCCACCTGCACCCCTCTAGCTTTCGGTTGCCACGGAACCAGAAAAGACCAGCACCGATCAGTGAGAGGGGAGATACACAGCAGCTTTTCTTTGGAAATAACTTCAGATCCAGCCAGAAAACAGACTGCAGGATGATGACTTCCAGGCCACCTGGCACGTGTCATTGTAACTCAGCAGTGCTCTCACCTGGGTGTCTGTTGCAGAGGATGACAGAACGGCTACATTTGACACGGCACATGCAGCATCCTCTCCTCAAAGCTGTTTGATTTAAAATAAAAAACACATTATGCTTTGGCTGAATGGGAGTATTAATTTAAGACTAGTTTGGAGCAGTAGGGTGGTGATGCTAGGAAAGCTGGTGCGCCATGTGCAGCCATTAACATGTGTTAATTGGATGGCCATGAACATAAGTGGGATGCTTGGAGATGCCTGGCACGGTCACTTGGGGCCAGGGAAAGCACACATTGCAACCTCCTATATGCAGGTACTGGCTGTAATTCTCCCTGTGTATGTCTACTGGGGTGTTTGAAGTGGTTACTGTGTTACCACAGTCAATCAGAATAGACTTCTATCTTGGTGAAACTGCACGGTGTATCATGCAGACCCAAGCACGGCAGACTTGGGCTGTTCGGGGACTGTTGGCTCCTTTCTCCTGCCCCTGGGAGCTTTGTCATTTCTTCTTCCATCTTAGTCTTCTCGGATTTAGTGGGTCTTTCCTATTCTCTGTACAGTCTGTGGTAGAAGCTCTGGCGGAGTTGCAAGCAGCCTGGGAATGAAGAGAGGAACAAAGCTCTTCCAGGTAAGAATGCTCTGCTTACTGGTATCCTATTGGGAAGTCAAGCTCTTTCCTCTGGGCACATCAGTGAGGAAATCGGGATGTTACACCAGCAAGGACTCTTACAGTCAGCCTTTCCTGAGTCCGACTTCATGGGTGATGAAACCAAGACCAAGAGAAGTTAACTGGGTGGCCCAAGGTCACATGGTGATAAGTACCAAGGGCAGGACAGGAAGTTGCATCTCCCAACCACAGCCATCTGCTTCTGCAGCATCCTCACTGCTCACCTTGGTTTGCTTTAGCAACCACGAGCGAGGCTCACAGAGGCAACTTCTCTGGAGCAGTAGTTACCTTTTATAGTGTTTCTTTTAAATATGGTTTCTTCATCCTCATGCAGAGCCAATCCTCCATACATTGCTCCAGTGCCTGGATTATTGCTGCCTGGTTTGGGGCTCTGAAGTCAATGTCACCAGCAAATAGTTCAAAGCCCCTCTAACTGATCGCAATGCCCTTTCCCTCCCATTCAAGGTCTCAGCCCAGCCCCTCTGGGCGAGCAGTTAAGATTGTCAGTGGCTCCGAGCCCCTTTCCTGCACCTCTTCACTCTTTTTCAAGCCTAAACATCAGTGGTGCGTTCACATGCACATGTCACACGAATTTTTCTACTCTTTCCACTTCCAACATAGCTTCTATTTCCAAGAAGTCAAAGGGCTTTTCAGAGTCCATAAAAGTCTATGTACACAATGGCATTTTTCACTCAGCAGTCTTCCCTGGGACTTTTTCATTACCTGCAGGTGATCCCGAGTTGAGAAATGACTTCTAAATCCTGCCTACTCTTGTGGCTGATTAAAGTCCAGGAGTCCCTGTAGTCTGCCTACCAGTACTTTTGTGAAGATTTTGCATAACTACTGAAAACAGTTTAAAAGATCATGTCTGTGATCTATTAAACAAGATTCATTTTCAAAGGGTGATAAAGGGCTTGAAAAGAACACATGAAACAGAAATGGCTGGGTTCTGCTTATTATATGTCAGAAATGATAAGAATAACACGTTTACTAGTCATTATACAAGTCGTTTGTCAGGAAGCATTTGCTGGTGAACATATTTGAATTTGCCCAAATTCAAATAAAGAATGAATGAGTAAATAATTTATTCTCGGGTAATTATTTGCAAAACTCAATTTAACCTGGAATTTAGTGAAAAGGAACTCCAAGGCTTTATTCTTTGTATCATGTAATAAAAGGATTGTTTAATTAGAATGACAAAGTACTTCTCTAGGTAAAAGCAAAAGGAAACAGAAAAATTCGGGTCCAATTCTCTCTGGCGGCACAGACTGACAGTAGCCCAAATGGTTCTGAGGAAGTATAGTTCTGTACTTTGGATGATTTAGAGCAATAAGAGAGAAAATTTCCGGATAAGACAAGCTCATGGGCTTAGGGGCATTTCTTCAGCCGAAACCACATGAAACAAAACCAGTAATGAAACCTGAAAAAAACTCACACCCAGCCGTAACACACAAGCCCAGTGACACCTGCATCTGAAACATACACTCCTGCATGCAGACACCTTCACCCACACCTCTTCCTGTCTAAAACAAATAATGGTGCCAATCCCACCCCTAATGACAAAACACATCCCAGATGCTGTCAAATTGCTTTCACAGAGTTTAATGAGTTGAGCATCCCGAGACAGGCTCTTAGTGGCCGCTGGTTCCTGAGGCTTCTAACTTCTCCAGTGTGAAGAATTAGAGACATCTGGGCCTGGGGACTTAAATTCGAGATGCTGGGAGGTTTCAAAAATCTCCAAATCCCTTGTCTCTAATTTAAGAGAGCAATTGTCAGACTGTGCCTCGAATTCTATCCCTTACTAGGTGGGTTGCTATTTGTTCCATGGCCCCTGGGCTTAGCTACAGTGTCTTTTCTGAAGCATAGGATTTTGGTGAGATGGAGCAGACAGGCAGATTCCAGCTATATTCTACCTCCACTGAGGAGTCAAGAAGACATGGAAGGGAATGATCCTAGGAAGGGCAATATTCAGTAGCTGCTTAGTATTGTCCTATCCAAGAGAGACTTCTATGGGGGAGACCTTCAGTAGCCTTAGGGAAACATGATGTGCAAATGACATGGGGGACCCCCATGAACTCCTGATTGCAGGGAAAGTAAGCCACTGCCTATCCAGCTGGACAGCTGATGGCGAACAACAGCAGAAAGGGCAGGCTGTGGGAAGGAGGGGGACCCCGATGATCCTTGTTCAAAGAACAAAATGAAGCAGCACAAGATAAAATTCTCCTTCTGTGCCTCAGGCCATGCCTCTGAATATTTCTTTGGTTCAGAAATTTACAAAGAGAGCTTCACAAACTCTCTTCTCTGTCATTACTACAATACACGATTTCCCTATACAATAGGATACAGAGCACGTTGAGTGTAGTGTGGTTGAAGATTTTGAGTTAACCCTTCAGACTGGCTATGGTTTTGTAAACTCTGGACTCAAGATGACTTACAATAGCTTTTCAGTGATTTGGGCTGGGAAAAAAAACTCTACTGCTGCACAGGAAACTGCCAGGTTCTGCCAAAGCAAATGCTCTCACACATTGCACATGCTTTCAGGGCAGAGTACGATGCATACAGGGTAAGCTGAGAGACAGTGGGTGGGCCAGGTCCTCTAGCACAAGGTGAGGCATCTGTCAGAAACACCTCTGGTAGAAGAAACGGTAACAGAAAAGCAGTTGGTGAAGAAGAAAGGGCAGGTAGCTAATGGCGCAAAATGTGAGACACGAGGTGACTGGGTTATTTCTTAGAGAATCATGTTTGGAACTTTTAGTATTTGCCGGGGAATGGTTCCAGAACTTCCTGAAGAGACCAAAATCCATAGATATTTGTCCTTCATATAAGAGTATAAAAAATTTGCATATCTCCCTATATCCAGAGGTATCTCCATTCATAAACTTAATTTGTCTTGAGTTTGGGGATGGAGGCTGAAGTTGTGTTTATCACCTGATGTGGAGTTTGTGGACAGAAACAAATTTTGTTGAACACTTTTGTTAGAACCCCAAATTATTTGCAAACAGAAGTATTCATGAACAGAGGTATTACTGTACTTTAAGTCATCTCTAGCTCACTTAACACAATGCAAATATCATAAAAATAGTTGTGTTAGTATATTGTTTAGGAGATCAAAACAAAGTAAACAGTCTGTACATGTTCAGTATGAGAAGATCTTTCTTCTGAATATTTTTCATCACTGAATCTAAGACTGCAGAACCTATTATAATCCATACATATAGAAGAACCCAACATATGCATTCATACATACACATATATAATCATGCATGCTAAATTATATCTTTAAACATCTTAAAATTATATCTTGATACATCTGAAATTTTTTTATGAAACGTAACAATTCTCCATGTAGCTAACCCTTAGCTTTACCAATTCAGGGTCAGTCACAATTAACCTCTTCCTTCTCTCCTATCTTATCATTTTGAAGCAAATCGCATATATATCATTTTATCTGTAACTGTATCTGCATGCATCTCCTAAAGATGACACAGTTAAAAATATAACCAGAATAATTGTCACATCTGAAAACATTTTCTTGACATATATATATATATATATATATCCAGTATTCTCATTTCTTCCTCAGTGGTCCTGTAAATCTGTAAATTTGACTTTTAAAAAGTTTCAATTGAGATTCTATAAGGCCCAGACACTGTAATTGGTTGATAGGTCTTTTGAGTCTTGAATAATTTAGTTTCCCTTTGAATTTCTTTTCCACTTTGGAAGTTTTTTTACTCTTGTTAAGGAAGTTGGGTCACAAATGCTTTAGAGTCTCACAGTTTGGATCCTGCTGGCTGTGTTCTCATGGTGCTGATCACACGTTCCTTTGTCCCTTCTGTCTGGTAAATTGGTGTTCGGATGAGATTGTGTCTTCTGGTGGCAGTGTGTATTTTTTCAGGACCTTACTGCTGGGGTGGAACTTTTTCAATGTGAACAGGCTTTGGTGGTCACAACTTACCCCGTTTGTTCTTTAAGTATTATAAGATGGGATCGTCTAATTGTCATTGTATATCTCTTCTGAAAAACCTTCCTCTCTTCTTTTTTCATAAAGTAAATATTCTTTATGGGGAAAAATCACCCCCATTTGGTTACGCTAAGGTTTTGTTTTTGCTGTTATTAATTTCCTCATTTTGAGTCATTACAGGCTCACAGATTTGACAGTATTTGATTTGTTGTGTTTCAGACTATTGAAATGTGTGGTGGTTATTGTTATTTTGGGTAACCATGGCGTATCATCTTTCACCAGTGGGCACTTTTTCAAGGGGGCCCCGAGTCTTTGCTTTCTAGTATGAAAAGACATTCTAGACTCATCTTGTGTATATCCTTCTGAGGATTTGAAATTGTTCATTCTCCAAGAAGCCCTAGGTCCTTGGGTGTAAAGCAGAATTTAGAGACCACTGTTCAGGTTGGTCATTACTCAAGGCTCATGTTTTCAGGACTGTCAATGAACACAGCAAGGAATATTCTCATATTCTCTCTCTCTCTCATATACACATTTACATAAATACATATGTACATATTTAAGATTAAATAAAGTTATCTTATGATTTTTATTCAACTTCTTTGATTTTTCAGATTATCTCACTTTTTCCCAATGCTTACAACAGGAATTCTTGCTGATAATAATCAAATATCTACTTGAATTGTCCTATGCTAGATTTTAAATCCTCCCAGGACAATAAAAAATGTATTATTTGTGATATCATTAATAATATCAGCTTACTATTTTTAGTTCTTTTTGTTTTTAATTATGTACATAAATTACTATGTTTCAGAATAATCAAGGCAAATCCTTCTTTAAAGCTGTATCATCTAAAGCCGGGCATGGTGGCGCATGCCTGTAATCCCAGCACTCAGGAGGCTGAGGCAGGAGGATTGTTGTGAGTTCGAGACCAGCCTGAGCTACAAAGTGAGCTTAAGGCCATTCTGAACTGCATAGTGAGACCCTGTCTCAAAAAGACAAAAAAAAAAAAAAAAAAAAAAAAAGCTGTATCATCTTGGGGTTGGAGAGATGGCTCAGTAGAATAAGCGCTTGCCTAGCAAGTGCAAGGGTCTGAGTTCAATCTCTGGTTCTGCCAAACAAAAAAAAGTTATATCATCTTTTGGACATCGTGTTAGGCTCACCTTTGAGTTTAATTTTAAGGATGGCTCTTTAAAATTTACTTTTATTTTATGTACATATTTAAATATTTTTAAACTCAAAGGTACAAAACAAGGCTGATTCAAAGAAGTCTAATGACTGTTGTCATCTTCCTCATCACAGGTAACTTAGGAAAGCTCTGATTTATTCTTCATTTGGTTTCTTTTAAAAACATATATTCAGCTTCATTTTTATTTTATTCTCTAGGTAATTTTGGAGGTATAGAACAAATGACTTAACTATGTTACTGATGATATGACAACTGAAGCTATAGTTTTAAATCCTCAGAGAGTTCAGATTTAAGATGGTTAGTCCTAATCTACTGTAAATCTTTAACATTTTAGAAAACATTTTTTTTGTGTGTGGTACCGCAGATTGAACTCAAGATCCTGTGCTTCCCAGGCAAGCACTTACTCTACTGAGCTATCTTCCTAGACATAGAAAACTCTTGAAAAATTATTTTAGGTCTTAGACCATTTTCTCTCTTGACTTTCGATCAGCTCTTCCTTAGAAGTTTTCAGCCCTTCCAGCCAGGCTTTTACCACCTACTTGTTAAACCTCAACTCATTTTATTTCCATGGAAGGAAGCCTTCTGGAATCACTTACTAGTTCTTCTTAAAAATAAAACAAAACAGGGCTGGGGAGATAGATAGCTTGGCAATCTGAGCACCTGTCTGGCAAACACAAGGAGGGTATTTGATCCCCCAGGGTACCACATGCAGTGGCAGCCCCAGCCCCAGTCCAGCATCATGCCAGATACTAAAACTGGGTGTGGTGGCACATGCCTGTAATCTCAGTGTTGGGGAGGCTGAAAACAGGAGGATCACTATGAGTCTGAGCTTTGTAGCAAGACCCTGTACCAAATAAATAATGATAGAAAACTTGGTGGAATTCATGTAGAGGTCTGAATTCATGATGTTTATAGTGGCAGCAGCTGTGAGGTGATGATACACACATCAGAAAACATGGCTGAGAGACTGACAGGTATGGGATATGCCTGGCTGCAGCAATGGGAAGCATGGTAGATGGTCCAGAGAACCCAGCAATGCACTGGAGTCATTGCGAATCAAGCCATCCTCCTCCAGCCTGTGGAAATATTTTCTTCCATGAAGCTGGTCCTTGTGTCAAAAAGGTTGGGAACCACTGTTCCATTTCAACATTTAAATTGCTCCTGATTTCACTACAGTATCACAATGGAAATTCTGGATGTAAAATGTTGAACACAGTTTTTATTTCCTTTGGATTCATTCTTCAAGTAAAAATTATAAATCAAAAGGTTTGGGTGTTTTGGAATATCTTAGTCCGCAATTTAAAATTCTTTCCTTGAGAAGTGTTATACTTCCAGTGGTGGGATATGAAAGAATTCACATGTTTTTCCTGAAAACATGGAATATCATTATTCAAAAATCATTTTATATGTATTGAGCAAAAACTAGTGCATAGTTGTTTTAAATTGCACTGAATTATTAGCATATGGAGCTAACTGTTGATTGCCTTTCTTTTGTGAAATGTTTGGTAATCTATTTTGAAACTAGTATGTCTAAGCAACTGTTGCATACTTGGTTTCACTGTTCCAAATTTTTCAAATGCTTCTTTCTACCCACACACAGGATTCAAAATCTTTGAAGAGAATAGCTAACTGGTCTGTGTGAAACTAACTCAGTGTTCTCCTCTGTCTAATCCTTCTCACACAAATCCTCGTCGGTGACCAGCCCGATTCTTTTATTCTCTGTGGTACTTCTCCACGTGAAGCATCTCTCCCTCCACACTTTTACTCTCACTGCTCATATCTCATCGTTTCTTGCTTTTCACTTCATTTCCCATTTTTCTTTATGCTAGAACAAGTGTATAATCTTCCTTAAGCCTCTCCTTGAGATAACGTTACCTCCAACCCTCTGAGACACTTTCTAGAGGAATGCCCTATGCTTTGTGCCACCTACATTTAATTTATTTTTCTTATTTAGGTATGAATGTCTGTAACCCTAGAGATGTAGAAAGCTGAGGCAGGACCATTGCAAGTGTTAGCCTAGCCTGTGTAATTTAGCAATTTAGGAAGACACTGTCTCACAACAGAAGAACAACAACAACAAAAAGTATGTTTCTTTTTGGAGCCACACATCCTAACATAAGTGTCAAGCCCTCAAAGAGGAAGGCAACCCTCCTGAGGCCCTCTGATGCATGTCTTGCCCCACCCCAAGAACACAGCTTGTGGAGCCATCATTTCTGTGGGCCTGTGAAAGACCTAGTAAGCTGGGAAAGATGAGATCTTTATACTCTGCTTGACATAGTGATTTTATTGGGATGGTGCTATTTACTGCCTTTTTCTGATCATTTTTGGTGAGAGCTGATTTCTTAGTTGTGGAGAAATAAAGGTAGTAAGCACAATAGAGGTTATGGTGGTTGACTGAAGTGGATGAAAGAGCCATGAGGAGATCATTCCAGAAGGCTTCATCTTTCTGCCTGTGTCAGCTCTCAACCTGACCTTCACACAGGCTGGGGCTGTACCACAGGCTGGTGGCCTCTGGACAAGGGAGCAGCAGCATGTGGAGGAAAACAGAATAAAGGCTAAATTCCACCTCTCTGTTTACAGGCTACAGCTCGCAGGCAGCCACGTCCCTCTCTTCAGCGGACAGTAATATATTCCCCAGAATTATGGAGAGAAGTCAGAAGGATCATGCGTAGAGTATGGAGAGCGCCTCCACAGAGCCACCACTCAGTACATGGAATTGCTATTAGTCTGAGGAGGAAGGAAGGGCTTCCTGTTGATCGTTTCTATTGGCATGATAGAAGAGCTGGGTTGATCCAACAGGAGCAGAACTAAAGTTAAGTATTCTGGGGTCAGGAAGGGCCTAGGCTTGGGGTCTTCCGAAAGGCTGAGGATAAAGCATTTATCTTGCTCTGCAGGGCTCTAGCAGCAGTGTGGTTGTGGGGTGAATTAGCATGGAAGGAACAGAGGGTACACACTTGCTTCCAACTTGGGCAGCACCCAGGATGGAGGACATCACTAGAAGCAATAGCTGGAGGGTTGGAATTTACAACCACAGTACTTGTGGACATTCCTGGAAAAGCCCAAGATGGC
>PVKA01000123.1:216807-261734 GCA_004027165.1 Ctenomys sociabilis | reverse complement strand
AGTGATGTTGGTGGTGGTGGTGGTGGTGGTGGTGGTGAGAGGTCTCTAAGATTCATCACTTAGGCCAGACCCCGTGGACCAGCCTGTGGGAGTTGAGAGCAAGTGCCCTTTTCTAGATCCCCATGTTCCTGGGCATCCACCATAGATGTCTCTGGTCTGATCTAGCTCCCCCTCCATGACCTCATCCAGAGAAACATGGAAGGAATGATGGGAAGAGGACTGAGAGCATGGCCACACCAGTGGAGCAGGCCCTATTGTATGACCTGTTAACCTCCAAGAAGGCCATGTGCAGTAGGAGCGGCAGGCTTGGACCTGGAGTCAGGAAACAAGGTTTGGATGCCATGTAACGTGGTGCGAAGCGTAGTCCATGGAGCCATGCCCATGGACTCAATCATACCAGCCATGGCCCACAGCCTCATGCAGCAGCACAGCCACAGAACACTTGTCACCATGCTCCATGGAGCAATTCCACCATGGGGGTTTCTCCCAGGCACCTAGAAAGTCTCATTCTGGATCTCACTTCAGTCTCCTGCCACCAGTCCCAGCAGACTCACAACTCTCCCCAAAAAGAGGGCTTCCAATAGACATAGGACTGACTTCTGTATCCATGGGGACCTGGAAGTATGGGGAACACCACCGTCTCTGTCACCACAATCAGTATCATCACCATCACAATAATCATCCCCATCACCTCCACCACTATCACCATAATCACCACCACCTTCACCACTATCGTCACTATCACAACTTTCACCATCACCATCAGCATCACTACCACCACCACCATCACTATCACCATACCATCATCACTACCACTATCCTTATCACCATTGCCACCATCACCACCACCACCACCACCACCACCATCACCACCATCATCACCTCCACCATCACCATCACCAACACCAACACCGCCACCACCACCATCACCATCACCACCACCATCATCACTAACCATAAAACTTCCCTGGGTCCTAGCCCCTGGCTGTATGCACTCACCCTGCACACAGTAGGGAGACACTGACAGGTGGCTGCAGCCTGAGTGTGTGCAAGTGGGAGCCATCCCAGGCCCAGGATGTGCCTGAACCTCAGCTGTCATAGGAGAGCTGTTTGGTCACAGGAAGGAGAAAAGTCAGGAGCTGCCCGTGAACAAAGAGGCCTAGGGACTGCCCCAGGGCGAGGGGAGCTGCAGCCCCATTTCTAAGGCCCATGGTCAGGGAACCAGGCCACCACTTGCTTTCCAGCCCCCGCCATCCTTGCTGGCCCCAGACAGAGCTCTAACCCTAACATCTGATTCTTTGTTCTGAAACTAAGAGCACAAGTGCAAGGAGCAACTCTTCTTCCTCAGTCCTGGGGAAGAACCCAAGATCTTTACACAAGGCACATCCTTGGCCTTGTTTTATTTTGAGACAGGGCCTCAGTGAGTCTCTGAGCTTGAGCTTGCAGCCTTCCTGCCTCAGTCTCCCCAGAGGCTGGGCTCCCAGGCATGGTCCCTCTGTGAGGGACACTCCCTCTCCTCCCCCTCTGCACTGCATTGGGCTGCATCTTGTTAGAAGTGGGTGCCCCTGCTCTCATGCTCCGCACCCTCCACCTCCCTCCTACAGGGCGCCTCCCCTTCCCAGCCCTCAGGAGGCTCCCCACTGCAGTCCACCTGCATTCCTTGCCTGAGGGACCCATTGTTCCCAGGACTTGAGGGCCACCATACATTGACAATGCCCTCCCCAAGCTTCACTCATGAACAATATGCCTTGAAATGCAACCACCCACCCCACAACTGCCTTTGAGTGCCCACAGGCTGGCATGTCCAGACCAATCCTGTGTCCCTGCATGTCGACACATGCTCACTTGCACACGAGCTTCTGCTAGAGCAAAACTGACCAGCTGTTCCTGCCCCTCCTGGCCAGGACTTAGTCCATAGTATGCCAGGCAGCTGCACTCCCAGATGTGCCCCAAGTCTGCCCTGCACCTACTGCCCACAGCCATGGCAGTGTGACAGGAGGGGCAGCTAGCTGACCAAGGCTGACGTGTCTGCTGTCACTAGAGCTTTGTCTCTTGCCCAGCTCCATCGCAAGAGGACTTTGGGAATGGATTCTGGCCAGTCCAGTCAAGACCTTGCCACACCAGTTCAGTTACCATGACTAGTGGCACAAAGCGAGACATGTTTCCACCTGGAGGGCACTGGCCCGGAGCAAGACTGCACGGGCAGGGGTGGCCTAACCACTTCTAGACACATGTACCCACCCTGCCAGGCTGGGCAGGCCAGGAGGGACTGCTAGAGTCATGAGAATACACTCAGAAGTCAAAGCAGGTGTAGGAGCCAGGACTGCAGTTGAGAGCCAAGCTCCAAATGCACGGGTTGTCAGAGAAGAGCCAGGGTGTGGCACTGGCAGTGTGCCAGGGTGAGCAGGCCAGGCCTGCAAGCTGGAGGCCACAGGAGGCTGTGCTGTGGCCCAGAAGAGGCCCTGTGGGATCAGACGCCCCAGTGCCTGGGGACACCTTAGGCCTGAACCTGCTCTGTAAGCAAGTCCAGAGGCCATGCCACACATGTCGGGCTTCAGAGCTTGTAGCCTCAGCTGGTCACTATCTCTCCCTACGCCGCTGCCCTCAATGTGCTTACAGCCCACTCCAGCCTTCCAGTCCTGCCTATAGACTGCCTTCTCATTGTAACAGGCAAGGGTTGTGACTTAGGCTGAAACCAGCTCCCTCCCTGGGCACTGCCCCCAGCCTCAGGGCAGTCCACTCTGTCCTTGGGGAAAACATACTGCTAAGAGCACACTGCGAACCCACGCTGAGCAGTCACAAGACAGTGGTGAGAGGGAAAGTTCTCAGCTTCTTTTGGAGCAAGGAGTACCACTTTGAACTGCGGCCCACAAGGGAAGCAGGATGAATAGGGAAAGCAGGAAGCAGGTGGGGACAGGAGACAGCTAGACAGACCCATGAGCAGCAGAGCCCTCACTCGGGCCAAGGTGCGGGGGCTAGTCAGGCCCCTAGTGTCTGCAGGGGATAACAGTGGGGAGTTTTTTAAAAACGATGAAGCTTACAGCGCTAGGGGGCGGGAAGAATGTGCCCATAGTGGACAGGGCAGCAATCTCAAGGCCGACTGCTTTTATCCACAAACAGGAGTGTGAGGAAGGGGAGGGTAGTATGTGCTTCCTGGACTGCAGCTATGAGGATGGACAGGCAAAGAGCAAGCTAACAGGGCCAGAGATGCCTGTGTGAGGACAGATGTCCCCAGAGGATGTGGTCCTGCCTCAGAGCACCAGGCGGTCAGTGTTCTGCCCTTCGCTTCAACAAGCAGCCTTCCACAGGCTTCCCTGTTCCCAAGGAGGGTCACACCGACCCAAGACTCTGTGACCTGTTATGTAACATGCACAGCTGGACTGTCATGTTTTTCTCTGTAAGGAACTGGAGGTGATTCATTCATTCTCCATTGAGATGACAACATGGCTACTACTGTGCAAAAGCAGCAGAGAGAGAACATAACCTCTGGAGCTATGGTCTAAAACCTTTATTTAGTAGCAGATGGGGCGGACTTGGCCTGCAGGCCTCTGCTGCAGATGGGCCTGGTGGGGCCTCTGGCAGCACAACACACCAGACTGGACATTCTAGAACATGGACCTGGCCTCTGCCCATTGGGATACTGGGGAGGGACACCCAGTTCCCGACCCAGCGCAAGGCCGGGCTGAGGCTGGGTAGGAGCAAGAGGGTGTTCCTGGCCTGGCCTGACCCCTGGGCCTCTCCCCACAGCAGAGAGGAGAGCCCGGCGCAGGGCCCGTACCACCTTCACTCCGGAGCAGCTGCAGGAGCTGGAGAAGATCTTCCACCTCACCCACTACCCTGACATCCACACCCGCAGCCAGCTGGCTGCCAGGATCAACCTGCCAGAGGCCCGGGTGCAGGTATAGTCACCCTTGCATGCCCCAGAAAACGCTCCATGGCTCCATCTTCTGACACAGCCACCCTGGCCAAGGGTCACTTCCTCGGGAGGGAGGGAGGGCACCATCACTGTAAGCCACGTCCCTCCTACGTGGACATGAGTGAGCGGACACTGGATATGAGTCCACCCGGCTGTGTCCGAGTCCTGCTCCCTAAGGCTTGTAACCCCCTCCCCAAGATACAAGCTGTGATCAAACCAGATAATGTGTGATTACCTACAAAGAACGAACACCTAAAAATAACACACAAATAAAATGCTTATTACAGCAAAACACATATTACCACTGATCCCTCTCAGATTCTCCCCGATTTTAACATGCTCACACCCCACACACACACTGTCACGCTGCTGTCTGCGGCCTCTGGAGTCCTCTTCTGGGGGGTCTTCAGTTGCACTGTCCTGGCTCCTGTGCAGTCCTGAGCCCATGCAGAATACTCACTTTTTGTGGTCACATGGACTTGGGGAAAGCCAGAAGCATTGCAGTGCCAGAGCACGGAGTGAGGCGGGTGAGGACACAGCACACAGCCTATGGGGGCAGTGTCCTGCGGATGATCTGTCAGTGCATCCACCACAACCTTCACCGCCCCTCGGAAAGGTGCTGGGGCAATGACAGGCACTCACCCAGAGGGTCATGGATAAGTGAGCTAGAAGCACGGGGTGCTTTCCAAGGGGGGTCGATGGCGATGTCTTTTACTGTAATAGTTTTCTAGTTGGGGCCGGCCAAATAACTCAGTTGATTAAAGTGCCTGCACGCAAGCTCAGGGGCCAGGGAATGCTGTGCCAGCCCCGCCCCTGGAGCGCACTGAGAAGACAGTTGAGACTGGGCATGATGGCACATGTCTATAATCCCAGCTCTTGGGAGGCTGTAAACAGGCAGATCACTGTGAGTCTGATCTAGTTGTGAGACCCTGAACACCCTGTATTCCCTTCCCTGAAATAATAAAAAAGGATAATAATAATAATTTTTTAGTCTAAACCCCTACACCTCTTGTAGGTTCTGACAGTCCCCACCATGATCAGAGCTTGTCCTGTCCAGGGCTGGGTGGCACTGATGTGAGGCTTGGTGGCCACAGGGTCAATGTGAGAACCACCAGCCAATCCTGCAGAGGTGATAGAAGGCAGATGACCATGGGCATCCAATCACACTATTCAGGAACACTGAGACTTGGACTTCGAATAATTTGAATATATTACAAAGCATTGTTCTTACTTTGATTTTGTTCCCAGCTAAAAATTATGGAAACCACTCTTCTCTCACACCCACCCCCTACTCAAGCCAGGCCAGCCTACAGGTGCCAGCAGCCAAATCTTATCTGGACATGTGACCTTTGGGTGCTACAGACATGGCCCAGATGCAATCCAAGGCCAAGCCTGGCTCCCACCACCAGCCAGACCGTCTGTCTGATCCTCCTCAGCCCAGGCATCCATGGCCAGGACGCAGAGCCCTGGGTCACCACCCACCAGTGTACCCCACCCTCCCTATGCATCCTCAGACTTGTATGTGCCAGGCTGGCATGAAATCCTGGTGCTTGGCACCACTATCCATCTTTTTTTTTAATTAATAGCAAACTCTAAACCAGGGCCCCAGCCAACATCGTCCTCTCTGGCCTCTACGCTGACAGGGGATCCCCAGTCTCGGCCTCTCCCTTCCTCTTCCCCTGTGCAATCAGGTGCCAGCTGAGCCCATCACTGGTGTGTGCTGTAAACCAGAACCATTGAGCCCATGACAGGGGCCTGGGGAGACTGAGAATGCAGGGAGCGAGCTGTCTGAGGTCAACTCTGGATGCCAAGCAGCCACTGAAGCTGCCAACGGTGGCTGCCGGGAGAAGACAACCACAGATGGGCTTCATTTGGTCCACTCTGGACTCTGATTCTTGGATGATTTCACATAAAAGTCAAATTTTCCATGCTAAAAATTGCCCAAGCCCAAAATACAGGGCTAATTTTATCTGTGTAGACAGTGGCCGGTGAAGCTAAGAGTTGCTGCTACCCTCAGGGTCATTCCACAGGGCCCCAGCCCACCTGAGGCCTGAAGGCTCTGACCCCGCCCCCAGCTCCCTGCCTGCCCCATGCATTGCTAGGCTGCAGTGGCAGAGGAAGGGGGTGGAGACAGCCGCTCTCATCCACCCCTCCCTCTCTGCCCAACCACAGATCTGGTTCCAGAATCAGCGTGCCAAGTGGCGGAAGCGAGAGAAGACAGGGATCCCACAGCAGCCGGCCAAGGTTATCTCGACCCTGCCACCAAACCTGGATGTGGCTGTGAGTGACCGGATGTCCCGTGAGTAGGAGGCAGCACCGCAGATGCCCCAGCCTGACTGTGCTATGGGCGCCCCCAGTTGAGTCTGGTGCCCAGACCACGAGGATCTTTCTGGAAAAGTACCCGCACATACCAGCTCTCAGTCCCTGTCCTTGTCCCCAAGTGATGGCCACAGGGCCAGCTAGCCCTCCAGAACGGCCTATAGACCAGGGTCACAGAGTGGGGTGCTCCACAGGGACTGCTGGGTTCAAGCCCTGCACACCTCTGGGGAGCAGTGTGCAGGGTCCCCATGTCCCTTAACAGTTTGGGCAAGGGGAGGATAACTGAGACACAGGGAATGCGGAGGGTACAGGGAGTGCTGCACCTCAGAGGCCTGTGGTGCTGTGCCCACACACAGCCCTGACCTGAGCAGAGCAGATGCCAGGCGTCACTGCCTGCAGAGGCCAGAGGCCAGCTGCACCCTCCGGGACTCAAGGGGGTCCAGCCCAGGCCCTGAGCACCCCACAGTGACCATGGTCCCTACTGGGCTCAGCACTAAACCCAGAGTCCTGGACAACAAGACAACCCCACCTGGGCCCCAGGCTCAGGACAGACATGTCCAGAACAACACTAGAGCTCAGCCCTCTCCCCACAGGACCCTGCGCTGACAACCTCCACGCTGCACAGCTTGGCCTCTGCCCCACACCGCACCCCGTTTACCCCTTCCTGGGTCCCCACAAGGATCACCCTCCTGCTTCAGCACTCTTGGGAGATGCAGACCACACCGGGATCACTTGTCCAGCAGACCTGCCTGCCTGATCTCTATGTTCTGCCACCTCTGCCCCCGAGGTGGGACAGTGTCTGTGCCACTTCAACTTAGGCAGGGACCAGAGGTGGCAGCAGTGCCCAAACCTCAAGAAAATCAGCCCCCCAGCCCAGGCTGCTACACACACCTCAGCAATGGGCCCAGACAGTCAGAGCTGTGTGCCCCGGTCAGCCCTTGTCCCCTCCAGCTTCAGCTGAGCTCTAAGCAGCTGTTCAGGGGCCTCAGGGATCCTTTTCTCCCTGAGTCAGGACGGGCAGGAGCTCATACATCCTCGTGGCACTCACTGTGATGCATGCTCTGAATGCCACAGAGCCCTCAGCAGGACTCCGGGATAGAGGCAGTATGTCTGTGGCGGCCAGGGTGCGGTGCCAACCGTGCCCTGGGCTGAGGCCTGACTCTGCCTGCAGACTTCAATACAGACCTCACAGAGCGGGACAGAAGCAGACCTCTTGGTGTGTGTTGTCCCAGTGGGCTGGGAAGACATCATTGCAGCTGGTATGGATGAAGACAGGAAGCTGTCTCAGAGTCACTGCCTTCCAAGATGGGTAGCCAGAAGCCACCTCCCCTGGCCCTAGAAAGCCTGAGATTCCTATCGGCTCTTCATGTCCCCACAGTGGGACCCTGGGGGGACTGCTCTCTTGCTTAAGTCTCAGTTTCCCTGTCTGTGAGATGGATCCATAACTCCCCTGCCTGCTCTGCTGTGCCTCTGTGGATGCCCTTATCCCTGCATCCAGAGGGACAGCAGTTGCTGAGGAGCCTGTCCTGCTATGGGGATGGGGTCTCTCTCCAGGGCTGGGCAGTTGGCAGCCAGCAGTCAGTGAGCAGTAGGAATGCACCACCCGAGCCCTGGGCACAGGAACAGAGAGCCAGGTTTTAGCCTATGCTCCCTCACACTGCCCAGCAGCCTTGCTACCGAGTCCTCAGGCACCTGTGTCTATGTGTAGTGGTAACAACACCAGCTCTGCCGTCAGGCCCAGCCAGCTCAGTGTGCCCAAATGTTGCTGAGTCCGCCTTGAAGACAGATGCTCATCCTAAGGGACCCTGGCTCTCCCTTCTGGCTTTCCCCCAAGAATTATTTTGTTCCTGTATGTCCACAGAGCATGGGGTTGCTTTAGAGACATTCCCAGCTTCGTGGCCATGGGCAGGTGGCCCACCTTCTCCACCTGCTTCCTCCCTGGTCTCAGGCATCTGAAAACTGTGACCAGCAAATAGCTGATACCCTCAGACGCACGGTGAGTGTTCAGCACACGTCATGAGGAAGGTGACTCCCCAAGGCCCTTGTATCCTTTTCTGCCTTTCTGAAGCAACCCACAAGCCCAAGCTCCCTTCTGGGAGTTCTTAACCCAGGTTTGGGGAAGCCAAGGAACTCTCAGAAAAGAGTGCAGAATTCTGCGTGTTGTGTGCTGGTTTTCACAGAAAAGAGGGCTCATTGCTTTCATGAGTTTTGCAAAGAGCTCTGAGACTTAAAATTACCAATAACCACACAGAATCCTGTGGGACACACCTGCACTGGGTGTGACAGGCTGATTCCAGCTCTGAGGACACAGACCCAGGAGAAGTTCAAGCAGAGCTCTTTTAAAAAGAAAATCTGCAAATATTGCTTCAGTTCCAATGGGCCCAAAAGAGGGTGTTGGGAATATATCACCATGGAAATGGCATCAGAGCTGGACCTTTGGTGGTTGTGGGCCATGGGAGCTTCTCCTTGACAGGCCAAGGCCTCGTGGCACGAGGCGGCACCTTCCCTGGCCTCTCTCCCTCTCCAGATGCCAGCCCTCCAGCTCAGTGCCTCAGCCTCCAGAACTGTGAGCCAATAAATTCTGTTTATTACAAGACACCTTTTGTGGCATTCCAATACTGCAGCACAAACTGGACTAGGAGAGCTACAAAGTGAACAGGGGCAGGAGTTCTACGGAACTCAGCACTAGATGAGGGATCCACTAGGAGGTGGTAACCAGGCCAAAGGAAGACCCATTTCCAAAGAAGAGGTGCACGTGAGCACATGTGTGAATACAGACATCAACAGGGAAGCAATTCGGTCTCCAGAGGTGTTTGTATTAGTATTGACAAAAATCACAATAGCCAGCAAGAGAGCTCAGCAGACTGAGCACCTGCTCAAGCAAGTGCAGGGACCAGGGTTTGATCTCCACCGCCACATGTGGCACCCTGCTCCCAGGCACGCTGAGCCAGCCACGGAGTCCGGGCATGGTGGCACAAGCCTGTAATCCCAGCTCTGGCAAGGCTGAAAATAGAAGGATCACTGAGTCCAAGCTGCAGAGTAAGACCCTGTACCAAACACATTGAAATAATTTTTTTTGAAAGAATCACTTGTAAGGGTGTGCCAAACAGCTCAGTGGATTAAAACACCTGCAAGCAGTTGCAGGGTACGGAGGTTGGATCCCAGGTCTGCCATGCCGGCCCCCCTCTGGGGTGCGCTGAGATGGCAACTGAGACTGGGCATAGTGGCGTGTGCCTATAATCCCAGCTCTTGGGAGGCTGTAAACAGGCAGGTCCCCACAAGTCCGATCTAGTAGTGAGACCCTGAACGCCCTGTAGACTCTTCCCTAAGATACAAAAGAAAGAAAGAAAGAAAGAAAGAAAGAAAGAAAGAAAGAAAGAAAGAAAGAAAGAAAGGAAGGAAGGAAGGAAGGAAGGAAGGAAGGAAGGAAGGAAGGAAGGAAGGAAGGAAGGAAGAAAGAAAGAAAGAAAGAAAGAAAGAAAGAAAGAAAGAAAGAAAGAAAGAAAGAAAGAAAGAAAGAAAGAAAGAAAAGAAAGAAGGAAGGAAGGAAGGAAGGAAGGAAGGAAGGAAGGAAGGAAGGAAGGAAGGAAGGAAGGAAGGAAGGAAGGAAGGAAGAAAGGAAGGAAGAAAGAAAGATCACTTGCATTGCTAACAGTTTTCTTTTGTCTTAAGCTAAAAAATAGTTCAAAGAACATGCTGGGCTGACCCTGTCCTTCTGCAGTGCTGGAGCATGAACCAGGCAGCCTACCCCTCTGAGCCTTTTAAATCTTTCTTTGTGCCCAAGAGCTCCCTGCGCCACCCTGACTGACTACCACCTCACTGTCCTTGTGCTGCTGCCTGTCAGGCCGGGCCCCCGTGCCCATGGCCCACTCATCCCTAGGTGCCCACTTCAGCATCTCTCAGACTTTCCCCACTATGAGGTTACTTTTATCTCCTCAACCACTGTCCTTACCCATTTAATGGGAGCAAGGCCTGTCTGGGCAGCCAGCCACAAGAACTCTCTCAGGTGACACATGAAGGTTTTATACCTGTGGACCCAGATTATGACTGGATGAAACTATTATTTGTGGCTTTTCAAATTCCTCAAAAACTCAAGGTCAAAAGCTCAGGTCTGCAAAGTGCTCAGTAACGGTAGCACTGACCCTTCATGGCTCTATTTTTTCAAAAGCAAACCAAGAAACAGAAAGTGGGCAAAAGGCCAAGACAAGAGAGTCTTGGGAAAAACACAAATGGACACTAGCGGAGAATATTCTCCATCTCCTGCATAATTAAAATGTCCATGCAGGCACAGCAGTGCCTCCCAGCTCAGCAGGCTCGGGTGACATCCGGCCAGTCGCCATCCCACAGAGCAAGTGCAGACTCCTCCGTGGCCTGAGGCTGCTTCCCATGTAAATCTCTGACAGCAACTCTGGCTGCTCCAGGGCCTTGCCCGTGCTGTAGCCTGTGGCAGCCATGTGCCTGACTGTGTCCCCCAGAGCCCACATGGGTGCTACCGCAGGCAGCTCCAGAGCAAAGGCACGCTCTGTTGTTTGCACCACAAACCTAGCAGGGTTTGTGTCTCAGACCGTGTCCCCAGCCCAAGAAGCTAGCGGCTGCATGTGCAGCCGCTGCATCAGAACATGCATGACAGAGGCATGAGAGACCAGAAGCCACCCACAGAGCAGCCTCTGTCAGGCTCGCCTGGTATGCGGAACCCGGGTGACCACATGCACTACTCATGGCAGCGGCATCCATGTTCCCTACATGGCCACAGTGCTGCCTCGTTATGATGAGAACACAGGGCCTACCCCGTGTCCAGCAGCCCCTGCTGCCCGAGGAACTGCACCCAAAGCGCAGCTGCTAAAACCTGCAGCAGCAGAGTTACCCTCATGACCCTGCCTGGCCTGGGCTCTTCCCACTCTGAGGAACCCAGGCCGCCCTCACTCACAGTTCAGGCTTTCCCAGCTGTTGCCAGGTGATGGATGATGGGGTCATGAGACCCCAACACCACAGACCTCAGGCTCTGAACTACACCCCATTTCTGCTGTACACTGTGTGCACTTCCCCAGCCTGGTGTGCCCTCAGCATGATGCACCCTGCCAGAGATGACCTGCCTCTCTCCCCTCCTCTCCCATCTGCACACAGATGCCCATGATCCCGCCCAGAAAGTCACATGCACCGTCTCTCCCAGCCTGCACCCGACTAGGAGGAAAGCTGGGTCCAAGGCCCCTAAGGGAGGTGTGCACTGCTGTGCTCCAGGGACTGGCTCATGCCCAGCCCATGCCGTCATCCTCCCCACTCCCATCCACAGCTTCTGCGCTCCCAGGCCCTGGCAGGTGCAGACACAGGCACCTGCCCTCCCTCACATGTGAAGGGAGGTCAACTCCAGCTCCAGACCAGGCTCCACAGCGAGGCAGCCCTTCTGTGCCCCTCTCAGTGCCCAGGTCCTATATCCCCAGTGTCTGGTCACTACTGCAGTCACCATGATGATTCCTGAGGGAAGCAGCTGGAGGAGGAAAGGGTTTGGTCATACTTGGTCTACAGCCCCCCGCTTTGGGCTTCCGTGAGGGAAAATCATCCTGGCAAAAACAGGCCATATTTGGCTCAGCAGATTGAAGTGCCTGCTTAGGCAGATGCAAGGACTAGGATTCAATCCCCGGTGTGCTGTGCCACCCCGCCCCTGGGCCTTGGGGCACACCGAGACAGCGATTGAGACTGGGCGTAATCTGAGTGCTTGGGAGGCTGAAAACAGAAGGGTCACTAGAGTCCAATCTGTGCAGTAGGACCTGTAGGCCCTGTACTAGATATATATTTTTAAAAAATCATCCTGGCAGAGGTACAAGGAGCAGAGAGCACTGCCAAGGTGGGACCAGGTGAATGAGGTGGAGCCAGCACCCCACCCCACAGACAGCATCAGAGCTGCCACTAGATCCCTTCCCAAGCAAGGCTTTGAGAACACCCCACACACCTCAACCTCCAAGGTGACACCCCTTCAGATCCTCTTCTGCAAACCCGGAGGCTCCCAGAGGCCAGGCCTCCAGGCCTGGTGGGGACAAAGCTGCTGTTCCTGCTGAGCCCCAGGATCAGAGACGAGGCCACACCAGCTTCCCACAGCCCCAAGGTCACCACAGGAAGGAAGGGGAGGAAGCAGCCGGGCCCCAGAGACCACTGTGGTCCACACAGCCCTCCCCTCAGGGGACCACACTCACAAAGAAAGCTCACTGAGCAAGAGGCCTCAGCTAGCTAGGGAACACACAGGAGCCCCCCGCCACGCAGTAGCCTGCCCTGGAGAGCAGCACCGACAGCCCCGCATTTCAAGAGTGAGGACTGGAGGTGCCCTCGCGCTGCACCAAGTCCTCTGGCTATATCCACGCCTTCTTCGTATCAGGCTTAAAGAATGCCGGGAGCCTGTTCCTTCCCCACTGTCCAGCCCTGGCTTCTCACACTCAGGAGAGGCCAGAGACACAGTAGATGCTGGAGACACAGTCACCTGCTGGGCCGACGCCACCCACTATGGCTCCAGCCTCTGCTCTCCCCACCTGCCCTTGGAAACAGGACCCTGGAGCACAGGATTGGGTGTGGGAGCACAGGACCATCTTGATGAAGAGACCCACAGGTCAGCTACACATTATCTTTCAGGGTGACCCTTCCTTTCCACCCATACTATGTGCCTCATGAGGATGAGAGGCCCTGGGCCCTGAGGTCCTGCCACCCACCTGATATTTTAATTCTCACACCCACCTTATGATGCAGGCAGCACAAGAGCCAGGGACACAGCTGAAGCCACACAGTAGACCCTGACTGGAATTTGGGTTCACCTAAAGCTGAGCTTCTGACCACCCATGGGGCTGAACCCAGGCTTCACAGAGCTATGGCTGCAGTACATTTGCTCATTTCTCAGTCTGAGGCAGAGTCTCACTGACCCACTGAGCAGCGCACTCCAACTTGTGATCCTCCTGCCTCAGCCTCCCAGAGTGCTGAGATCATAGGATGAACACCTGGGCCTGCTTCATGATTCGGTTACATAGGTGAACTTTACACAAAGCTCATAACACACAGTACACACAGCATGTCTGTGTGCAGGCAGTGTGCCTATACCGCCGTCCGATGTCTCCTGCGTCTGTTCCTTCTGGCTCCGTCTGGTTTCAGTACACTCAACACACACAGCTGAACAACCAACTCTGCATGCACCAGAGCTCCTGTGTGCCTACCCCCCATGGCCCCTGCTGGCAATGTTAGCACTGCTTGAGTCAACCAACAGGACTGGGCTCTAGACCTCATAAGGGACAGAGGGACATCTAGGTCAGAGTCTGCAGGTGGAGTTGCCAGGGAGACAGCCAGGTGGGGACCAGGCCAGCTTGGAAAAAGACTCCTCCCCTCCTCCACTGACCGCCAGATGACCTGGGCATGGCTGCAGCAGAGAAGTTATAGCCCTGTTATCACCTGGAGGTCATAAAGTCATTTGGTGGCAATTAGAACCCTAACAGGTCCCCTGGGCCTTATCACCCATATCCTGAGATGTTATTTGAAGGGGGTCATAAGTGGGCAGGGGTAGCCAATGGGAAGAGATGGTTGCTGACCTAGAGATGTACTGACCCTGGTGGGTGGAGACAGGCAATCAGGTCCTGCCCCACAGCACTGCTCCCCATTGTCTAAGAGCACAGGGCCACAGTGGGGAGCAGTGCTGTGGGGCAGGACCTGATTGCGTCCAGGGACCAGACGCAGACCTGGAGACAACTGGGGCCTGAGGGAAGAATGGCCCAGGGTCTACCAGCATCTCCCAGCTCCCACCCAGTGCGATCTCTGCATCTCCCTCTTTTATCTATTAGTACGTATGCCCAGCACAGAAGGACACTATTTTCCATGGGGTGCCAGTACGCACTCACACGGCATCTGACTCCTCAGTGCTCTTCCCCTCCCTGCCCGCACTGCCCCTTCCCACTTGCAAAAACCCTAATTCTCTCATCATTTGCCCCATTCATTTCTGGTGCTTTTCCATCCCTTTTCTTCCCCATCTCTTGTCCTTTGAAAAAGATCTGCATACTTCCCATTTATGTCTATCAGAGAAAGTACAAGAAAGAAAGACAGGGACAGAGACAGAGGCAGAGGCACAGACACAGAGACACAGACACAGATGAGAGTGACAGACAGAGAGAGAGACAGAGACAAAGAGACAAACAGGGACACAGAAACACTGAGAGAAACAGAAAGTCTCTCATACAGGAGAACCTGACACTTAAGCTTGTGCATCTGATCTATTTCACTAAACATTATGTTTCAGATTGTATCCATTTGCCTGCCAATGACTCAAGGTTGTCCATGGTTATGGCAGAGTGGTACTGTATTGTGTATACACTTCACATTTTCTTTATCCATTTATCTGCTGGTGGATGTGTAGGCTGCTTCTAAGATTGAGCTACTGTAAATTGTGCTGCTATAGACATGGCCACTCAGGTGCTGCTGTAAACATATATTTTGTTTCTTGGAGAAGGACCTAGAAGGAGAGTAGGTGAACCAGTGAAGTTTCTAGTTTTAGCTTTTGAGGAATTCCCATGCCAACTTCCACAGTGGTTGTACTAGCTTACACTTCCACCAGCAGTGCAGAAGCATCCCTTTCCCACAGCCTCTGCAACATTTGTTAATATTTTATTTCTCTATGGTGGCACTGTTTCTCAGGCAGGATAGCATCTCATTGTAGTTTTAACATGCCCTGCTCTAATAGTCAGTAATACTGAATTTCTCCCATGTACTCACCGGCCACCTGTGCTTCTTCTGAGAAGCGTTCATTTCACTTGCTCATTCTCTTGGGGATTTTGTTTTGGGGGTCCAATTCTTTTTACTTCTTTCCAGTCTAGAGTCAGTCCTCTAGTGAACTGCTGGCAAATGTTTTTCCCCTTCTGCAGACTGTCTCTCCACTCCTGGTTGTTTCTTTACTGTGCAGAAGCTTGTGAAATGACACAACCCCATTTGTCGATTCTCAGCATTGCTCCTTACGTAGCTGAGCTTCTGTTCAGCAAGCCCTTGCCTGTGCAAGAGCTGTACTTATTCAGTCTTCCAGAAAACCAAGTGTCTGGGTTTTCACATTTAGATTTTTGATCCATTTTGATTTTAGTTTAGTCCATGACAAAATCTATTGGTCTAATCTCAATTTTAACAGGTAGAAATCCAATTTGCCCAGCACTGTTCATCCAAGAGGCCGTCTTTCCTGCAGTGTGCAGCATCTCCTGCCCCTTTGCCAAAAACAAATAGTTAAGTTGCCTGGGCCATTTCTGCATGGGCCAGCTCCATCAATCCCTGTATCTGTCTTGTGCCAGGGCCTCGCTGCTTTAGCCACTGAAGATCTGTAGTACCACTTGGAGTCCACACCTGGAGCGCCTCCTGCTGTGTTCCCGTTGCCCAGAACTGCTTTTGCAGTACTGGTTTCTCCTGGTTCCATATGAATTTTGATTATTTTCTCTGGTCCTATGTTGACGTATCGATTGGAATTGTGTGAAAGCTGTGTTTCGGTTTTCGGAGTACAGCCATTTTCACAGTGTTGGTTCTGTGTCCAAGAACAGGAGCTGCCATTCCATTTTTGATGTCTGCCCCGTCCCTTTTTTCAGAGGACTACAGTTTCCACGGTAGTAGTCTTTCATTTCCTTTGTTAATTTCTAAGCATTTCTTCATTAGCTCACCAATGAGCTTAGCATAGTTCTAGTTGCAGGTAGTCGATTTACCACAGAGGTAAACCCCACCCTGGGTGATAGCTGGTATCACCAATAGGCTGGCAGCCTGGGTGGGCATACAGGAAAGGCTGTCTGCTTCCAGCCTGCCCTGCCTCCTCTGCCTCACCACTCTGCTTTGGAGCCAGCCAACTAGGGACTACAACAAATCTTTCCTTCTTTAATTTGTGGGTGTCAGATACTTTGTCCCAACAACAAGAAGGAAGCTAAGGTCCCTCTGATCTAGTGTGTAGAGCAGCCCGCCCCAGCCTGGCACCTGCTGAAGTGTTCACCATGCCGGCCTCCCCACAGCACTGCACAGCTGGGTTTTAGCACCATTGTACAGATTATGAAAAGCAGGTCCAGGAAAGTCTTTGAGGGCCTGCAGCAGAACTGCCTCCTCTCTGATTTGTGATGGCTCCTGAGGCCACAGCCAAGGCCTCTAACCTTCGGGACCCCGTCTCCCTAAGGGGTGTTTACCAAGCCTGGAACTTAATGCACCAGGATCCAACAGCCCTTGGCCTGACAGTGAGAACCAGAGAGCCCACATAACCTTCACTGTGCTGTAACAGGGAAGTGGAGGGAGTTGTCAGTATTGCAAAGCATACATTTCACCCTGTGCAAAGCATGGAAGGGTTCTAAGGGGAGACTGAGCAAAGAAGGGCCTGGGTCTGCACAGCCACCCCTGCAAGCTCCTTGGTGACGCCATGAACAGCCCTTCATGCATGCAGATGGCCATCACACGAGCACGTGGAGTGCCCGGGACTGTGCCAGCACCTGCTGTGCCTGCGGTGCCTGCTTGGGATGAGCTGAGTATGTGCACAGAGGCGCAGGACTTGGTATCACTGACGTTTGATCCCACTGGCCTTCTTCACGCCCTTCACTGTTGATTTCATCAGTTTAGAAGGCTTCTTGGCAGAAAGGACTCAGGTTTCACTGAAAACTGTCCTGTCCGAGGCCCCATGGCTGAGAAATGCAAGCCCTCTGCACTGCAAGGGAAAGCACTGCCACCCTCAGGGTGTGCAGGACCCCATCCCTCCATCCCCACAAGCACCCTGTGATGGGCCTCTCCAGAGGCAGGGAGGTGTGGCCGGGCTGGAGGAGTCCTGACTCCACTGCCCATCCTCAGTTCCTCCTTGTTTTTGTCCCATGATGCAATCAAGCCCAGGACAAAGTTGTTTCTTTATCCAGCGTGTGATCGGGAAGCTGCGTGTCTGTCCCTAAAGCAAAGTCCAGTTTCAACTTCCAGGTGACCTTCAGGATGAGCGTGGGTTCCTTCAGCAGCCGCAGTGAGCATCTACTATGCACCTCGCTGGCCTCTGCGCTCCAGCAGCCCTATGGCTCCTGAAGTGATCTCTGCTGAGCTGGAGGGAGAGGGTGGAGCTGACACATACTGGGGTTCTCAGGCGGGTCCAGAGCCCCTCCACCTGGCTCAGCCCCATGTAATGCAGGCTCTGCGTGACAGTGCTGCAAAGAGGCCCACAGCCTCTCTCTGTTTCGGGGCCTGAGTGTCCCTCAGCTACCCCCAACGTGCATTCTCCTACACCACACTGCCACCAGGAGGCAGGGTGTACCTGGACAGAGGGCTTGGGGTCCCTCTGAGAATGCAGCGGTGCATGCATCCAGGCAGATGTTCTGCTGGAGATCCCGCCTGCTCCTCAGGTGTGTCTTTGTAGCTCCTCAGAGCCTTGGGCTTCCAGGACATAGGCAACTTTCCTGAGGAAGGACGTGGTGTCTGGACATTCTAGCCATCATGACCTAGGTCCTCTTCTCACAGGGCTTGTGTACATAGCTTCCCCACAGTCAGAAACCCCACCCCAGGCCAACTTCTCCAGTTGGAGAAACCAGGAGCTTCTGCAAGGCTTGTCCCCTTGGAGTCCACTTGGCAGGAGCCAGTGCCACCTCCATCAGCACCCTTGGCCCTTGTTCGGCTGCTTCTCACTGCAGGACACTCATTACCCCCTGGGACAGGGGCATCCACCCATGCCCTTCCTCGCCATTCACTGTGGGTTGGAGTAACGTCTTTGACCATTGACAGAGCACCCCTAAGTGTCTGCAGTGCTCAGAATCTTCCTCTGTGAACTTAGCCCCTCAAGCCCAGGGGAAAAGGTGACAACTTAGCAGATGGGGGTCAGGGACTCAGTGTCATCTGCCAAGGGGCCTAGAGCCTGTTGTATGACCCCCACTGCAGTACCCTGGTAGCCTCAGAATGATGACACCCCATACTTGAGCTTGGAGGTGGCCAGGTTGCCTACTAGGAGACAGTCAGGTCTCTGGGGACAGTGGGACACGTTAGCAAGTATGTGTAGTCACGTACTTTCAGAGGGCAGAGGGGACAGATGCACCCAGGCCAATGGGCTCAGGCTGGCTGCCTCCCTGCTCCTCCACCTTCCCCAAGCCTGGTCTCTGGGGACCCCATGCACCCAGATCTCAGCCTTGGCCCATCCCAGCCCTTGTGGTCCCAGTGAAAAAAGAGTCAGGAGCCCGGGACAAAGCAACCAGGCACCTCCACACAGGACCCATTGCCACACCTGACCACGCAGCACCCACAAATCTGGCTGCATGGTCCCTTCATCCTTGTCCTCGACCTGGGCTTACAGAAGAGGAGACTCCGAGGCTCTGGAGCTGCCAACACCTGGCTCCGCAACCCTAGACACATCATCCATCCTTGTTGCACCTGCCACCCTCTCGCTGCCCTGGGGGTCCCAGGCCAGGGGCTGCACTCAGCTGGCCATGAGAATAGGACAGGGATTCTGGGCTTGTAGTGGGGTCCCTGGGACTGGCCATGGGTTTGACCCATCAGACTCAGTTCTGTCCTTTGAGACCTGGGGGGTCTGCATCTGGGAGGTGGGATGGGCATCTCCTCCAAACTGAGCTGCCACAGGGCAACTTGGAGAAAGTGCCCCTGTTCAGGCCTCCCCAGGTGCCCTTCATAGGTACCCTCCACAGGTGCCCTCCCCAGGCACCCTCCACAGATGCCTACACAGCTACCCTCCATAGATGCCCTCCTCCCCAGGTGCCCTCCGTAGGTGCCTTCCACAGGTGTTCTTCTCAGGTGCCCTCCACAGGCACCCTCCCCAAGTACCCTCCCCAGGTGCCTTCCACAGGCATAGTGCCCAAGCACTGGCACCCACATCTGTCCACTGAGCAGCCAGCTAGGAGTCAGTGCAAGCAGCCGGCCTGGGACCACTGAGCAAGAATTCTATACACCAGACTTGCAATCCTGCTCTCTGAACACCTATTGCCAAAGCTGCTTTCTGACCCCTGATGCTAGGACAACCCACGGCCCCATCAGATCTGTCTCTAAGCCCAGGACTGCAGAAAGAAGAGGCGGCACAGGGTGCACAGAAAGACCTCAGCTGGAGAAGAGCTCAGGATAGGAAGTGCCATCCTGCCCAGAACAGAGGGGATGCAGTCTAGAGGCAAGAGCCTCGTCTGAGGACACATGGCCAGAGGAAGGCCAGGAGTTGGGCGCTAGGCCCCACGTGGCAGAGCTCAACACCTCTGCCCACCTGTGCCCACAAGAGGCTGCGGGGTAGCCACTCCAGGTGTAGCGAGGCAGTGGCCCAGGCAGAGCACCTGGCCCAGCACCCACACGGGCCTAGTAGCCACCCTTGCACCACCAGGGAGCCTATGCACAGGGCACCAGGCAACGGCAGCACCCAAGGGCCACCCCACCCAGGAGGAGCTGTGGGCCTGAACTTTTGAGCCCGGCTCACCTCTGCCTGAACCCACGAGATAGTCTCTCCGCCTTATTGCTTTACAGCCTGGCTATAAATTCTTCCCTGCTCCTTCTTTATGGCTGCCGGGGCACAGCTCTGGCAGAAAGAACCCCTCCACATTGTAGTTGGGTGTCCAGGAAGGCTCACTGACCCCAGGCCTGGCCCAAACATCCGTCACCTCATCCTCAACCTAGCAGTACAGAGATTATCCACCTGTGATGACCATCACTGGACACAGGGCACCCACAGGGGTGGCATCTGTGGCCACACACAAGGCCTGGTGGACTAGAGCCAGGTGCATAGTGCCCTCACCCCATGCCACCCCAGGAGCCCCATGTGGCATGGGGTGGATCTCAGCAGTTGCAGCCAGGCACCCAAATAGCAAGCACCCACTCAGGAGACATCTGCCCAGGGACAGAGCCCCGCTGAGCCTCAGACCTCATGCCTTCAACCTGCACCTCCTCAGAGCCCTTTCCAGAGGGGATCCCAGGACAGGCTGAGACTTCCGTGCTCCTTCCATCTACCTCCTGGGCCTCTATTTCCCTGCCTGTCTCTGGGGCATCGGGAGATGACTCTGAGTCTGAGATGGCACTTCCCCTTGGAGTGTCTGACCTGTGCCCGTAGTTCTGTCCGTGCTGAGCCTCATGGGTGTAAACAATAGACAGATGCCCACTCCACATCTGGAGGGCAATCAGTGAGGCCAGCAGTGAGAGTCAGCACAGGAGGAGACAGTACCCCACCCAAGCTCCAGACCCACTTCCTATAACGACAGGAGGTCACCAGAAAATCAAGGGCCCCCTGAAAGGGGCCCAGGACACAGGCTGCAAGGGACCATGGGCATCCACCAGAGCCCCACATCACACTCCATGTAGAGCTGTCACTTTTGTCATTGATGACAACACCATCATTTCCGGGGCGTCCACCAGAGCGTCACAGATGGTATATGGACCCAGGCAAAGCTAGGCCAACCCTCCCCATGTGCTTGGGAATGTCCTTGTGGGCACTGCCATGGAGTGGACTGCCACACCAGCTTCCCATGAGGCACAGAGTGGGAGCTGGCCCAGCACCACGTGAAGTAGAGGTGCTCAGCTCCTGTCCTCCACCTACGGTGGGGTCCACCCTGGCAGGGACAGCACCCAGGCCATGATCTGTTCTGTGGCAGGCAGATTCCATGACTCATTTTCTTCCCTGTCTGCTGCCCACACCAAGAGGACAAGGAAGCCCTCAGGCACTTGGATCCATGACCCAGTAAGAATGGACCTGGGGGACCAGGAGAACCAGACCCGTGGCTTGAGTCCTCACCAGATGGGTAGAGAAGAGGTGGCATTCGTACAATGGAGCTCGGCCCTGCCCTACAGGTAAACCTGAGTTCATGGAGGGAAGTGGAGGCACTCCAGGCCATGCTGTGAGGCAAAGTAACTCCGGTGCACAAGCTTGAAGGCATATGGCGTGTCTTACATAAGAAAACTATGGTAACTGTAGATAAAGGCTTATGCAATAAATAGATCAATCTGATGCTGGCAAAAATAAGAATAAATAAGTAAAATAAAGTATACAGTGCCTGCCTAGCTTATAGGGGGCAGCATTATTTCACAGGAATATTGAGCCCTGTGGTGAGCAGAGAACATCCTGTCCACAGAGGCCTCATGGTGCATAGTGTCCTGGCCTGGCTCCCAAACACTGCTCAGAGCAGCAGCCTACGGACACAGGACTGGAGCGATGGAAGGCGTCTCCCTGGCCAGAAGGTGCTCACCCCTTTCTAAGGCATTTGTGGTACACAGGGTCACCTCCCAGGTCCACACCACCCTCACAAGCGGCTGAGTTCACAGCAGGCTTCTCGCTCCTGGCCAGTGCTGTTCCCACAGGAGGTGAAGAGTAAGAGGTGGCCAGAAACATGGAGAGCTGCCCCGCTGGCTACCACCTCACCATGGAGCAGAGACCCAGCCAGAACTGCACCTGCAGAGCTGCCCTGTCCTCCCTTGGGCCTCACCAGCCAGGGAACTGCACTTTCCAGCATCCCTGAAGTCCCGCCCCTGGACACGACTCCCCTCCATGGCTTCTTGAGTCTGGGTCCAGGCTTTGGCTGTGCTTAGCAGGAGGCCAGACATGTTCACCTCCCTAGAAGCCAACATCCTGCACACACCTCACATGGAGCAGCTAGGATTAGTGACTGGGCAAGCAGGCAAGCGAGACTCAGCCATAACCCTTGGGCCCACTGCCCTCTGCCTCCTGCCTTCATCCAGGACCCTGCTCTGACTCCAGGTCCATGTCTGGAAGGCACTCCCAGACCATGACCAAAAGCTCTTCTCCAGAGCAACAACATGAAGTCCTGTGGGCAGGCACAGTATCCATGCAGGGCCAGAGACCTCCTGGAGCCCCACACAAGTGTCCTGCAAACCAGCTGTCCTATGGGGGCAGTTGTCACTGACTGCAAGGACTCAGGCCGCCCACCACACTGTGTTCTGTTCTGTCTGAGCCCACAGACACTGTATCTTGTGGGCCGCAGCTTAGTGCACACCCAGCATCACGCAGCTGGTGGCCAGCAGCCCCTCCCGGACAAAGGCCGAGGGCTAACCAAGGGATCGCACCTTGCCTGCAACCTGGGCTCTGCTCTGAGGAGCCCACACTTCAGAGCCCACTCCATCCAGTTTTAGGGTCACTGAGCTCCATCGGCAACTGCAGCCAACCCTCAGGTAGACGAGCAGTTTGCCCCTGGGAGAGAGAGCAGCCCTCGTCCACCTTCAGGACAATCCTGAAGCAGTAGTGACCACTGTCCTGCCAGATGCTGACAGCAGTCAACCCAACCTCACACATTGACAGGGCCTCCCTGTCACTCAGCAATGGCACTATCACCAACAAATGCCACACTAATCTCACTAAGCCTTTTAATTAATTTATTTTAATTGGTGTAATCAGCTAACATGCTAATGCTCTCGCCTCTGCAAACAGCTCTAGGCTCCCATCCCATGGTTCAGTGCAGAGAGAAAAGCTCCGCCAGCCACCTGGTAGTCGAGGGGCCTGGACACTGCTCCTCTCGGGGCTTCACCCCAGCCCCATAGACCTCTTGCCCTTCCTGACCCTGCACCTGCCATGCACCCCCAGCCCCTCCACAGTAGCCCTTAGCTCAGGATCCCTTCTGGGGGCTGTACAGGGGCCCTGTAAGCCCCTGTCACAGGCAGAAGGCCAGATTCAGGTGCAAACACCAAGACACCACAGCCTCCTTGGGCAAGGGATACAGGAACCTTCAGCAGCCTACAGGGCCGAATGTCCAGTCCCAGCCCAGCAGCTCAGGACCACACCCAAGACAGCTTGCTTCCTGAATGCTGTCCCATGGTGACTGTGTGGCCCTGGGCTGTGCTGCCAGTGGGGTCACAGGATGACAGAAAGAAGCCCTCCTGCAGCCAAGGAGCCACTGGGCCAGGTCAGAGGTCACGGATGCCCATCCGTTAGTACTTTGGGACCTGATGCTCCAAGGGCGCTTGATGAGATTACATTTTATTCTAGGGCTTAACACCACAAACAAAAATAATTCTACTAGTTATTGAAAATGATAATCATCCCATCCAGCGTGGCTTTTACTGCCATGGTAACGGCAAAGTGCAGAGATGATTACCGCAAAGGTACTGCCTTTGTAAGTCAGCTACCAATGTGCCCCAAACGTGGTAACCCCATCAGTAGTTAAATGCCGTACCAGTGCCCCTGACAAGGGTTTTATCGCTATACCTGTAAAACACAAGGATGCCGAGTTGTCCAGGAGGAGGAGGTAACTCGGCAGCGTTGTGTGGACAGAGATGTGTGGCTGCTCTGACTCAGGCAGCCCCAGAAATACAGAAACGGTGTTGCTGAGCCCGTGGGTTCAGGCAGGTGCCTCTTCTGTTTCTAGCTTCCTGTGGCAAAGAAAAATGCTTGGAAATGGGGGTGGCAGTCTGCACACCATCCAACCCGCTGCTCCACACGTGTCCACCGGCAGGGGAGTGGCAGGAAGCCTGGAAGAGCAGGGCCGAGGTCTCCACACATGTCCGCTGGCAGGGGAGTGGCAAGGGGCCTGAAGGAGCAGGGCCAAGGTCTCCAGCTAAGCAGAACAGACGCCCTCCCAGCGCACATGCCTCCTTCACCTGTGATGGCCCTCAGGGCCTCTGATAAATCTTTTTCCCCCTGGGGATTCTCTTTTCTGCCACCCCCTGCATTTCCAAGCCCTTGGTTAGGAGGCTCCAGCAGCTTGGATCCACAAGACCAGAATCTGGGGTAAAGAGAGAGCAGGGCCAGCTCATTCTTGAGCTCCAAACCTGTGTGCACTGGAGCTGCCAAGACCAGGAGAGAAGTCTGGGTACAGGAGTGGGGGAAACCACAGCAGTGGGTCGGGGCTCGGACGTGGAGGAGGAAAGGACAAGTGTGTGCCGCAGGAGAGGAGCCAGGCTCCAGAAGACTCGGTGGCCTTAGCACCGTGGAGAACACTGGCAGCACCAAGGAGGCTGCCGGCTGGAACAGTGGCAGGAGAGGCCCCGTGTGAGGCCCAGGGAGCTTCTGGACGACCTGGGCAGCACAGAGGACAAGGCGCAGGGAAGGGCCTCAGCACAAAGACCCAAGAGCACAAAGCACAGGTGCAGAGAAAAAGGAAGCAGAGAAATCAGAGCTGGCTCAGCACGGCCTACAAGGCACCCAGTAGAGTGTGTGATGCCGCACAGCTGGGAGCTTGCACATGGGAAACAGGGCCCAGGCCAGCCAGTGGCCGTGGGGGCAGCTGGGCCAACCCTCAAGGAGATGTGTTCTGGGGGCAAGGGGGGTGTTCATCCCCATAAGAACCACCCTCTTCCCTTTGTCCTCTGTCAGTCCTCTGCCAGTTCCCACAGTGCAGCAGGAAAGTCTCCCCTGCACAGCCCCTTGGCCAGACGTCAGCCCCTTGGCCCAAGACCAAGGTACAACTTTCTGTCCTCACAGTGACCTGGTCATAGCAGTGCAGACAGCCTGAGACGGGCATACACAGGACACGCTGCCCACCAGAATGCATCCTGCCAACTTTCCTCAGCCAGGGCCAACTCTGCAGAGCTCTGGGTCTGGAGCAACGGGTGCAGGGCACAGGGTGCCAATCAGAAGTGTGCTGCTCCACGGAGAGCCAAGGCATGGATCCACAATCACAGGGCAGGGAAAGCGCTGGGGACAGCAGCCTGGGCCCTTTCACCTTCTTCCCTGCCACCCGTGGACACCCTATGCTGGGCCCCATGCATCAGCCTAACTCAGTCTGCTGCTGCCTCCTGAGAGCTCCCTTACCCACAGCCTAGAAGCCCTAGAATCTGTGGATTCCCCAGGGCCCAGGCACCCTGATGGCAATGAGCTGGCAGCTTTAAACTAAGTTCATTATCTCTGCCATGCCTTGTTTCACCACAGATTGCAGGTAATGCTCCGACATGGACAGGAGGCCACAGGGCACGTCCTGGCTACACATGCTGCAGATGAGGCACGAGAGGGGAAGCCTCCAGCAGGGAGGCTGCACAGGCCCAGCCACCGCCCCCAGCAGGGCACAGCAGTGGCTCTGGCTCCATCACAGCCAACACAAGGCCTCACCTCGTACAGGTGGGTGAGCAGGTGGGATGGAGGCGTCACCATTAGCAGCTCTGCCAGCCATGTCTGCTGCCCTCTTGCTCCTGCATTCTGCACAAGCCCTGGTGTTCAGCAGGGCCAGGCGCAGGATTGCCCTGCCCCAGTGGCTCAGACCTGGAGGCACAGGCCCTGCAGGGCGCCATGTCCTCTTCCCAAGCAAGCACCCTGCACTCTGGAGACAGCAGCATGGTGAGTCGTTCTGGACTGCACACTATGCCAACACCCCCGCCTCACTGCAGCACTGCCTTGAAGTGTGTGCCCACCACTGTACCTCCTGCCACCCTCACCTAGTGCCCCCACATGCTGGGCAGCCTTGCTGTTTGGTGCCATCCAACCCTCAGGCAACCTCCTGAAGAAGGTGGACCAGCCCTGCCAGGCAAAGAGACCCACCAGCTTGCACAGCTAGGAGAGCGGAGGTGACTTGTGCCAGATTTGCCCCAGCCTGGGACCGTGGCTTTGCACTAGGGACCCATGGAGCTGAACACCTGGCCCAAGAGTCAGACTGCTAGGGACTCCACCCCAGGCAGACATCCAGAAACAAGAAACCCAGGCCAGGGAATGGAGCAGCAACTGCCCTCTCAGGGCAGTGTCCTCGTGAGCAGCGTCCCAGGGCTCGTCCTCACTGTCCAGATGTATGCTCAGAGCCTCATTACGTCGGCGCAGGCTGTGCTCCGCACGCCCACAAAGGGCACCACTCAGCAGCAGCGCAGATTCGCCTTCTCCCTGGGCACAGGGGACACTGCAGGGTCACAGTGTGTGCCCAGCACAGCACAGGCTGTGGGGACTGTGCTTGCCACCTCTTCTGGGATGCACACTATCCAGACAACTCAAGGACCACAAAACGCAACATACAGTTCCGTGAGGGCCGCTGTCAGCCCAGGCCCAAGCTGGGGCAGGTGGCACCGAGGCCAGGTACCCAGAACTCAACACAAAAGCAGTGGGCAGAGAGGATGGAGTAGGGACAGAGCAGGAGGGTGGGAGGAACCACACCAAGAGGCTTGCTTGAGCTATGCCCCCTTGGGCTGCCCAGACCCACACCTCCTAGCACCATGGGTGGGCCAGCAGCCAGGGTGCCTGTCTGTCCTCCTCCCGAGTGTGAAAGGCCATAAAACAATTAGAGCTTGGTGCCCTCTGCAATTGGGCTGATAAGAGTCCTGCAGCTGTGGAGGAGATAGACACCCATAAACGGGGTCACCAAGCGGGCACAGGGTGAGAAAGCCAAGGGGTGCAGCTGCCCAGAACTCCAACCTGGGCAGGGGTCCATGTCCCACAGACCTGAAAAGAGGGTTCTGCTGACAACAGGGTTCATCCACTTGTCTCCGCCCCACACTGAGCCCAGCCCTCCCAGGGCCTGAGGCCATGACCCTTCCCCCATCATGTCCCCCCAGCCACAGGGACCTTGGCCCTGCCAGCCCTCGCCACCTGCATGCAGTCTCAGGAGCACACAGAGGAGAGGGCTGTGCCTTCTCCTCAGCCCTTGCCAAAGACAGCTGTATTCTCAAAAGAGAAGGCTCCTTGCCACATGAGGACACCGCTGCCCAGATAGGCCATGTGGGGTCTGCTGACGTCAAAAGCAAGGAGCCCAAACCAGCTACATCTGGGGCTGCCGGGCGGGCAGGCAGGGCCACGCCTTCACCCTCAAGGTGTGGAGCTGCGGCTTCTCCTCCCATCCAACATATTCCTGGCTATCACTGCCACCTCCTGGCCACTGGGGTCCTCCAGGGCTAATGTGGCTGGCCTGGCTCAGGGGTTCTGCATGTGGGACTCTCTAGAGGTCCCTTCCCACTGAAAGGAAGGGAGGGAGGGTGAGAAGGAAAGGGCCTGTGGGCTCTGGCATGTGACGGGGGTGCCCAGGCAGTTCCTACCCAGCAACCCCTCCATAATGAGTGACCCTAGCTCCACATCCAGCATGCTCTTCTCTCATGGAGCTGTGCTCTGCTCCAAACCAAGCTTCCTGAAGGGATGCTGTGGACAGAGTCGGCAGGGCGGTGGGGACATTTGTCAGTAAGCCTGGGGCTGTGACATGGGCCTGGGTGGGAGTGTGGCCATCTCCCAGTACCCCCCCCCCAAGGTTGTGGGCAGCTGCAAGGTGTCTGCAGCAGAGTAACAACTTCTGCCTGCAAGATCCACTCCAGATCTGGCATCCAGCCCTAGGCAATCTGCTGCCATTTCCTTCCCGGCAGAATGACCATGGTCCCGTCCACCACAGACAGGCATGTCACTCAATCCCACACTGCTGGTCTAGTCGGCCCTGCACATTTGCTGGTCAGCCCTACACAGAAGGACTGTTCCTGTGAGCACACATGGGCCTGGCTTCCAACAGCACCTGGCTGCACTCGGACCTGAGGTGGAGGACAATGGGAACTCCACTGTGCCTGGGGCAGCGCCTGGTGGCCCCCTTTGGAGGCCTCCTCTCATCAGGAGCAGGTGTAAGATAGGGCTCTGACCCCTGAACCCACTCACCCTCTGCCCCCACGCCTCAACCGTGGTGTCCTCCCATGCAGTACCCAGCGTCATGCTGGTCCTCACTCACTCCTTGTCCCCCTGCAAAGCCTCGAGACCCCCAAGGAGCCCAGGTTCTGTGGGAATAAGCAGCTACCCGGGCCAGGGTTCCCCCAGGTGCCTGCTTCAAGGGCTACAACGTGTGCTGGTGCGCTGGTGCCACCACAGAGGACAGCAAAGTAGTTCTCTCCCAGGAGGGGGAGAAGGTCACTCAAGAAGAGGAGGAGGGAGCCTATCAGCACCCCAGTGTTGCTGGTGCCGGGTCTTGGTTCAGACTTCAAAGAACAGGCAGCAGGAGGGGTGGGAGGCGGTAGTGCCCCCCAGCAGGTGGGAGCTCAGAAACACTGTGGGGTGGGGGGATTTCTGGGATGGTGGAGGAGTGAGGAGATACTGGGGCAGCAAGACCAAGCCTTTTGGCCCAAGTGCCAAGCACCTGACACTGTGGAACAAGCCCATTGGCACACCGGGTCACCCTGATGCCATGCCCATGTGATGACAAAGCCATGCCCACTTCTCTCCCTTTCTCTGTCCCTCCAATGGGTGTCTGGGCCACCAGAGAGATGCCAAGAGCTCCCAGGAGTGACAACTGTTTCTGTGAACAGCAGTCTGGCTTCCACACACCCCACAAGCAGCCCTGACCACACAGTACCACACTTGAAAGTGATCACTTGGAGCAGGAGGGACAGGGATAGGAGCACCTGGTCAGATGCTGGTGCACAGGACCCAGTGGTGGGTAACACTCTCCCCAGTGCCAGAGGAAAGCATTGTAGAAGTGGTCACGCTAAACAAGCAGAGCTCCTTACTGGAGCCACAAAGCTCCAGGAAAAGAGCACAGGAGGGCCCTGGTGCTGTGGACACTGCTCTCACTGGCTGTACTTGGGCACTGTGGGAAGGGTCCTACCATTTGGGAAGGCCACCACCCAGCAGGGCAATCCCAGCTCAAGCATGGAGTCAGACCAAGCACCCCTGTGTCAGGACAATCTCTGAAAGCTGAGCAGCCCAGCATGGGGGACACAAGAAACACAGGGACCATGGGCAGGGACTGAGCCACCAGGCAAGGTCTACAGCCACAGGGGAGCTGGGAGTTGGGCCAGCTCTGAGAGGGGTGGGCAGGCCATTACCCATGGTGGCCTCGCACACACTGCCCTCTCCCTGGAGAGACAGAGGACTCTCCACTCATAATTCAGGCTGGTGGTCTGACTCACTGTAATGGGCTGTGCGTGGCTGCGGATGTGTGCTGACACATTTGTACCACTGGCCTCGAGGAGCGAGAGGAAGTGTGCACTGCAGGCTCTGGTGCTGATGGCTTCTCTCCACCACCAGGAGGCTTAGCCAGATGTTCAGACAACTGAGCTGGAGACCAGAGAGGAAGACACAGGTCTCATGGGGAAGAAAGCACGCAGGTAGCTGTGGGGAGTCGTGGATAGCGGGCAGTGGATGGGCAGTGAGCTGTGCATGTGGGGCGGGCACTGCATGGGACAGGCTGGGCTCACTCAACTCATGGCCCTCCTGCTCCACCCCACTTCAGTGCCAGGATCACAGGCAAGATCACAGCTGGCCACATGTCATCTGCAGAGGTGCGGTAGGATGGCATCAGCGCTCCAGGCGGCCAGGATTGTAGAAGTGGACACTACTCTGACATTTAAAGAACAGTACGGGTGAAGCCACTTGCAGAGCCAGAGTGGTCCTGCTTAACAAATGCTGTAGTGGGCATCTGGAGCCAGCTGTCCTGTGAACTCAATCCTCTCCTGACCTAAATGACTGCCCTGCTGATATGAAGGGAGCGGGAAACCCGCAGCTTCACTCAGGCCTCACAGGGGGGCAGCACTGGGCACACCTGCTGCACCCTGCCTCAGCCTCACTCGCAGCCAGCAGAGCTTCCTCGCTCACTTACATGGAGCAGGCATGCAGACCACACAGGAGTCCCAAAGCAGCCTAGCTGCCTCCAGCTGCTGAGAGAATAATTAGACCAAAACCCCAACGAGGCTGCCAAGGGGCTGTGCTCCTTATGAGGGAGGTATGTCGGTGTGCCACGCAGATTCCGGGCCTGGGGCAGAGGCAGCAGGGACCCACCCCAGACCACGTGGCATGTGCCGCCTGCCCTGTCCATGGTACCTGCACCCCAGCCACTGCTCCCGCCCATCCCTGTCCCTCTCCTCCTTCCTGGACACATCACTAGCCCAGGCATCAGGACCTCCCTCCTGCACTGGCAGGAAAGCCTGGTGACCAGCTGATCTCCCCACGTCACTCACTGAGTGATTCCACATAAGAACTAACAGCTACTTGAAGCAGCCATAGTCCCTAACTAATGGTGCGCTGTTCAGTCTCATCATTAGCCACATCACTGATATTTTCTTCCGACTCCAGAGCTGGTAGGGTCACCTTTATGTAAGGGGAGAGAAGTGGTCCAAGTATGGAAGTGTGAGCTGGAATGCTGGGCAAGAGCACACAGTCCAGGCACCCTCAGGACCAAGTGCCCCAGCCAATCTCTCTCCCCTGCACAAAGAGCAAACCCTTGGTCTGCACAGAGGACTCTGAGGACACGGAGCTTGGCCTGCATCAAACTCACTGTGTATGACCCATGAGACTACGCTGCACAGCAACGTCCCCAGCTTTGCCCTCTGTGTCCTCTTCTATGGCCTGGGCTCCTGCAAAAGAGAGTAGGACACAGGTCACTGGGCCTTGAGGACCTGGCCCTCCCAACTCAGTGCCTCCCTGGGCTGTTTGGCCACACTGGCTCCCTCTGAAAAGTGTCCTTCACAGCTGCAGGCCTGTGTCTGAGACTGGCCCCACTTTCCCTGGCATCCTGCACCTGGCTCCCGGGGACAACAGAGGCTGAGCACCTCACAGTGTGCTTCATCCACGGAGCCTGACCTGGACACAGGGAGGTGGCCCACACCACATCCCCACCCTGCCCCCCCACGCCTCCTCCAGGAGGCTCCATGCCAATGGCAGCCCCACAGCTGGGCCCCGCCCTCTCGTCTCCCCGCTACACCAGCTCTTCCTCTCCTCCTTGGGCTGTGCTCTCCCTTGCCCCTGTTCCCTGCTTCTTGCTCCAAAACTCTAGCTGTTTATCACCTTGATGCTCACCCCTTGCACCAAGCTCTGACTCGGTGTTCGGCCGCAAGGATGCAACACCTCGTGAGCACAGACAGCTCAGCCCAGCCTGCCACAGGCAGGAAATCCAAGGGCAGGCCTGCAGGTTGCTCCTGCCACATGGCTGCTTCTCACAGAGGGTGGGTGTCTCTGCACCTCCCGCAGTGGAAGGCAAATGAGCAAATCCCATTTATAGGGGCCTCTAGTCCCATCCCAGAGCCTCAACCTCTGGACACTCACCAACAGCTGTAGGGCTGACTTCGAACGAGGGGCTCCAGGGCCCACAAACAGCCGCAGGAGCGGGATCCTTATTCCCCGCAGTGCCGCTCGCTCACAAAAAATGAATGTGCAGGGAGCAAGCACAGAATCAGATGGCGGAGCATGTGTGACCACTTGGAGTGCACCGCCACAGTGCTTGTCCTCCAGGCCCTGCTCCAGGGAGCAGACCCTGAGCCTCAGATGGCTGTGCAGTTCCTGCAGCCCCCGCCCCAGGCCACGTTGCCTTCAGGCTAAGTAGTGCAACTAATCTGACAGGGAAGAGACGCAAAGCTGAGTTCAGTTCTCCACGTGGCTCAGAAACGAGGCAAGTCCTCAGAAACCGTCTCTGCACAGTCCGAAGGAGGCCCGTGGGCAGGGCCGGGCAGGGCAGACAGCGCACAAACACTGAACCGGGCGGGGGACTCCAGTCAGGGGCATGGTGAAGGCACCGGCAGCCTCCTGAGAGCCCCACTAGTCGTGGGTTCCTGGACACCCCGTTGCAGGCACTGAGACCTAGTTTGGGCACCCCAGAGAGCAGCATCACCGCATGCTGTCCTGAGTGCTGTGCTTTGCAGAGGAGCCCGTGCTCCGCCGCGGAGGGTTCCGCAGCTCTGCCACTCGTCCATCAGCTCAGAGGACTGCTGTGTGCTCAAGCAATAAAGAATTTTTAATTAAGCTGTATGCTTCTTTTTTTTTTTTTTTTTTTTTTTTTTTTTTTTTTTTTTTTTGTCTTTTTGAGACAGGGTCTCGCTATGCAGTTCAGGCTGGCTTTAAGCTCACTTTGTAGCTCAGGCTGGTCTCGAACTCACAACAATCCTCCTGCCTCAGCCTCCCGAGTGCTGGGATTACAAGCATGCGCCACCACGCCCGGCTTTGTATGCTTCTTTAGACATGATTTTATTGCACATCTATGTATGTGGAACAGTGTAAACATGACTATAACAGCTATGGGACAGTGTAAACGTGACTGTAACTTCACTAGGAAACCCATCATTGTGTAGTCTGCTTTACTTCACCTTTTGCTGTGCTGCAGGGACCTAGAGAGGACCCCGGATCTCCAAGGCTCGCTAACAGGGAGATGGAGACACCCCTGGTAGCACACTGGGTGAGTAAGGCCTGGTCCGCTTCCAAGGACACTGCAGGCCCAGAGAACTCTCCGCCTAGACTGGGCCCTGAGAACCTCCTTCCAAAGTGTGATGCCTTCTCCTGAGAGCTATCTCCTCGCTGTCTGGGATGACTCTGACTCTTCAGGGAGGTTGGAGCAGATGCTAGATGTCCACAGCAGAGTCAAGTGGAGGAAGCACCTCTGGGCACTGCTTGTTCACAGGTGTTCATGCAGATGAGACATGACAGAGTCAAATGAATAAGTAATTCAACTTCAAGAGAGGAGAGGGATACCCTCCTGCCAAGTGGAGCACAGAGTAGGCCATGGGAACATGAGAAATAAGAATAAAGGAATCTTGAGTTTTTCTGTGCCTTTATGTCAATTCACTACATTGTTCTTTAAAGGTCTGTAATAAAAATTAAATTGCCTTAAGGTAGAGGACATCACAATCCCAGACTTGAAATTATACTACAAAGCTATTGTGATCAAAACAGCATGTGCTGAGAGGCAAAAAACAGACCCAAGGAGCGATGGAATGGATTAGAAGATGCAGAAACAAGGGCCAGTGAGATAGCTTAGCAGACTAAGCACCTGCTTAGGCAAGTACAGGGACCCGGGTTCGATCCCCAGCACCGCATGTCACACTGGCCCCACCCGAGTGGACTGGGATGGGTATCTGCACCCAACTCACATGCCTATGTGGCTATGTCTGGGGCCAGGACCTTTAGGAAGGTGAAGCAGGATCTGTGGAGTCACAGAGTAGAGCCCCGAACCAGCCACCAAGAGTGGGCATGATGGTGCATGCATGTAATCCTGGCACTAGGGAGGCTGAAAACAGGAGGATCACTACGAGTCCAATCTAGTAGTGAGACCCTGAACACCCTGTAGACCCTTCCCCCAAAAAAAGAGCATATAAAGAACTCAAACAATTTAGACATCTCCAATTCAAAGACTCAATCCAAAACTGGGCATCTGAGATGAATGCATGCCTCTCAGATAAAAAAGAACAAACAGCAAATGAATGTAAAACATTTTCAACATCATGGTCATTCAAAAGATGCAAATTCAAACAACATTGAGATTGCATCTCATCCCAGAAAGAATGGCTATCATCAAAAAATTAACTTACAGCAAATGCTGGAGGACCCTTCGGCCCTGTTGGCGGTGTCTAGACTGGGACAGCCACCGTGGAGGTCAGTGTGGGGATTCCTCAGAAAACTAGGCCCAGAGGCTCCATTAACCGAGCTACTCACCCCCACCCCTTGGTATCCTCCTATATAAATAAAAGCACCAAGCCACAGCAACACACAGACACCCATGTCTATGGCGGCACGATGCATAGTAGCCAACCTTGGAGACAGCCCACAATACCCACAAACTGGCAACTAGATGAAGAAGGTGTGGTTTTTACATAATGGAATAGTACTCAGTCATACAGAAAAATAAGCTCTAGACATTTCTAAGTAAGTGGATGCACCTTGAGACCATGTTAAGTAAAATACATTGGAGGCGAGTGCTATATTGTTTCTCTGGTGTGAGAAACTGAAAGTGTAACTAGGAACCAACATGGAGAGTAGGCATTGTGAAAAAATAGAAAGAAAATCCTCAAATGGGGGAAGAGACAAGAAGGGGAAAATGACGAAACAAAATGACAAAAGAAAAAATGTAAATAAATCTTTTGTAAATGGGAACAGGAGGTAGAGGAATAGGGAAAGATCATGTTACATCATGTAGACATGCAGATTCTCTATGACAAGTAGGAGTATTGCATATATCTAAAATGTACTGAGAAAATATGATTGATAAAGTTTTAAATGGTAATAAATTAATTAAAATTAAAATTAAATCACCTTTCTCATTACATTCACATTCTAGATAAATGTCTTTGTCACACTGGTCTGGAGAGTGGCAGGTTCTGCCCAGGGCTGTGGTGGCGGGTGGGGCTCTGGCCATGACCAGTTCTGTGTGGTGTCTGCCACTGTGCAAGTCCCTGCTGTACGAGATATCCCTGGGCTGGACGCTATAACTGGCTGGCATTCACCCCATTGTTGTGTGGCTGAGGAAGTGCTGGTGGAAGACTCAGGTTCAGCTTGGTGGCCTGGACACATGGACAGCAGCTCACGGGTGCCTGGCGCCGAGCGACATTCGGACACACTTGTTCACAGGTGTTCATGCAGATGAAATATGACAGAATCTATGTATGTGGAACAGTGTAAATGTGCAGACCCCACAGGCCCCGCTTGCAGCACTGAGTCACCCACGTGGCATACTACACTCCCACTGTGGGGTGCAGTCCATTCTCCCACATGACTCTGCAGCTGCAGCCCAAGTTCTGGCTCAGGGAAGCCTGAGGGTCCCAGCATCCCTGCAGAAAGAACAGCTAGACTGGTGTCTCTCTGGGAGGGGAGCGAGAGTCCCAGATCCAGGCTGGTGGCTGTGGACTGGGATGAGTACCTGCACCCAACTCACATGCCTATGTGGCTATGTCTGGGGCCAGGACCTTTAAGGAGATGAAGCAGAATCTGTGGGGTCACAGAGTAGAGCCCCAATCCAATGGGAGAAGTGTCCTTCATGGAAAGGAATGACACCAGAGAGTGCAGGCAAGACAGCCAGCACAGAGGAGTCAAGGAGCCCCAGACAGAAAGAGCCTTGCAGGACCCTGCACCCACCAGAGCCTAGGCCTTGGACTTCAGCCTCCAGCACCAAGAAGATCTACATCTGCTGCCAGAGTGCATAGTACCCCAGGACACCCCCACCTCTGAGCCTTGGCTCAGCTGACTTTCTTGGCACTCAGCCACCACCCTTATTTCAGTGCCCCCTGCGCTGGAGATCTCTGAACACAAGGATTCCGCAGCCCTGCTAGTACAGAGCCCATTCCAGTATCCTTGACGACAGTACTTCCTGTCACCTGCATGCAGCCCACGCCCTCTGCCCTACACCCTCCATCCTTACCATGTCAGGTGACCCACACCCATCCAGGTAGACACCAACTCTACCTCCATTTTATAGACAAGGAAACTGAGGCTGCACACCTTATAGTGACCTTACCCACTCCCAAACATGATGACACTTGACTGTCTGGCCTGTCTGCGGCTCTGTTCCCACAGACTCCGGGGATGGGGACTTTGTCCACTTCATCCCTGCACAATGTCCGGCCCATCTTCAGCCTGCAAAAGAATGACTGGCTGAATAGTAGGTGAATTCATCAGCCATCCCTCCATCAATGCCACTGTCTCACTGGCAGCCACCTGTCACAGGGATCAGCAACCAGGTGGCCCTTGTCTGTAGATAGGGACAGCGGCCCCAGGCAAGAATGGTCCCAGCCTTGGGTCTGTCCCAGCTCTGCCTTACCGAGTATCTGCACCTGCCTGCCATCCCCATCTGGACTGCACTGCAAAGGCACAGGAACAGCAGATGGGTGTTCTTCCCTCCTCTCCCCAGTTGACTTGCTGCCTGCTTTTGCAGAATAAATTACTATAAGTTCAGTTACCAGCTCTCTAACAGGGAGAGCTCTCAGCACCATATAGACAGGTGTCAACATCACAGGAAGCTGAGTGTGCAAGCCACTGCTGGGTGCAGGCAAGTGCATGGGTGGTGGCCCAACATGAGAGCAATGGTCCTGGGTGAAGGCGCTTCTGGGGCCCTCTTCCCTGCTGCAGCCTCAATGGCCACGCTTTAGGCCCAGATAAGCAGAAGGTGCCAGTCTCCAGGAGTAAAGGATTTGGACACAAAACAAGCATGCCCAGAGCCCATGCAGGACAGAGTGGACACTGAGGTCACCTGGCCTGAGCCCAGCCTGGCCAGCTGCTTGCTCAAGATGCTGCCCTCAGGCCCTGGAGGCTGACTCCTGGGAAGCCACATGATCAGCCATTCGGGGGAGAGGGTCAATGTTCTTGCTTTGTGGGGAGTTTTGAAGTAGTGGGGAGCAGGCTGAATCAGGTAGCAAGGGATTCCCCCAAAACATCCATGCCTGGCAGAAAGCAGCCCCAACCTCACAGCAAGCCAAAGACCATAAAGCCTGTAACACCAGAGGTGGCACCAATGGGCATGTGACAAGGGCCCTCCCTGGGCATGGTGGTGCATGACTCTAATCCCAGAAACTCAGGAGACTGAGACGGGAAGATCACGAGACCAGCCTGAGCAACTCAATGAGGCTCTGTCTCAAAATTTTAGAGGGTGCTGAAGACACAACTCAGTGCTCCTCAAGCTCACAATGTCACACACACATGCATGTGTGCACACAAAATCCTGCCCTCTTCCTCCTTCCTCACAGTCCTACCCATGCCCTCAGCCCCAAGGAGCACTGCAGAGCAGCTTCAGGCCAGAAGGAGCCAAACATTACCCAACCCATGTCCAATTGCAAGCCAGCCCCACACGGCTGCTGCCTGGATCCCTGCAGCACAAAGGAAGCGCTGGGTCCCCACACTGCGTCTCGGAGCTGGCTGTGCTGCCAGCAGTGGTGCCCAAGCAGCACCAAAGGGTGGCTCCTGGCCTCGAGAGCCATGCAGAGACCCTGGTGTCTCGCCCTTGCCCACCTGCCCCAGCCCTCAGGTCGCTTTGGGAAAGCCTGACATGGGCAGGAGAACCAGCCCTAGCCCATGCAGCCCCACACCCTGGCCTGAGATGAGGCAGAGTGCCCATTTCCTTACTCAAGAGACCTCAGGGACCCCATGGGCTGAGGAGCCACAGGCCAGCATGGCAGGGCAGAAACCCAGGCGTGGTCAGGTAGGTGTCTCATTCACCTCCAAGTAGCACCATGAGCAGATGAGGTCATAGGCCTGCAGCAGAGCACTGCTCGGTCCCCAAAGAGACAGTGCAGCCAGGCACGGAGATGTGACCCTTAATCCAGCTCTCCAGAGCCTAAGACAGGAAGATCAGGAGTTCTAGTCCAGGTTGGGCAACTTAATGAGACTCTGTCTCAAACCAAAAGTCTTTTATAGAAAGGAACAATGGTTGTAGATGAGAAGCACCGGTGAATTGCACGAACTTCGCCCAGCAGAAGGAGGCAATAGCTCACACCACATCCTGTGGGGCTCCAGTCCTGTGAAATCCTAGGATAGAAGAAAAGGAAGGACAGAAAGTGGATCTGTAGTTGCAGGGCTAGAGCCTACAGTAGCCACAGCCCTGGGGCAAGCTTCAGTATCCTGGGGATGGCGCTTATGTTTGTACCTGCGTCTGTGGGCATCGGTCCACTCTTCCCACTGAGAAACTAGGGCCGAAACTGGGGACGGTGTGGCAAGCTCAGAGCAGGGCTGGGTGCAGGACGCCCCGGTGGGGTGCGGTACGCAGAGCGCGCAGCGGGGAGGGGAGCCGAGGGAAAGCACCAGGGAGCCAGGGAGGAGCAGGAGGGCACAGCGCGAGGCACTTGGGTACCCAGGCTCAGTGGTCTGCGAGGGCGGCGGGAGCCAGGCTCCACGAAGGGAGGCGCCCTGCCTGCAGCTGCGGAGTCCTGCTGCTCCCCATCCTGCCCCTGCGTCCACGCAGCGCTTCTGCGCAGAAGCCCAGGAAGCTCAGGCATGGGGACCCTAGCCCCAGAGGAGAGGCCGGCCACCCTGAGGCGCAGAAACCGAAAACCAGAAGAGATGACAGGAGTGGGACTCCTCGGGCAGCCTAAGAGAGTGCGTCACCTGGCACACCCTGCCCTGAGCCCGGGAAACTGAGCCCCACAGCGATCAAAGCAGGAACTGCCTCATGCGCTGGTTGGTCACCTCCGCGTTTCATGAACTGAACAAACACGGCCAGGAGCTGGCCCTGATCAAGGCCAGACCGGGCAGAGTCCAGGCTCCTACACCTAAAGGAGGGGCTCAGGAACGCAGCCCAGCTGTAGGGATCCTTCCTTACTCCGGAAGTAAGCTTATCTGAAACTATAAATACAAAAGTGGAGGAGCCGGAGAGGGATCAGTGGAATAAGCGCTTCCCTGGCTAGCGCAAGAGCTTGAGTTCAATCCCCGGTTCCGCCAAAAATAAAAAAAGTGGAAAGGTCCTGGCAGGTGGACCGGGCGGCAATTCCTCTCGTCTTCCGGGAGAGCAGAGGTTCGCGAGGCGGAAGAGCCGCACCCTCTAGCGGCCGCGTGGAGAACGACAGGGACCAGGCCCCTCCTTCCTAGAAACGTAGAAACGTCCCCACCCAGCCTTGGCCCTGCCCTGTGCCTTACAGTTACTGTAAAAAGCTGTGCTCTTGAGAAGCTGTGCCCTTAGGAGCTGCCATTTAAACAGGATTAAATAAACTAAGCTTCCCGAGATTAAATAAATATGGGCCCCAGAGCTGGCTGCAGGAGTGGAACCCAGTGGCCCGGTGTAAGAGCTTTGCACATTGATGGGCACACATCTATGCAGTCCCAAGAGTGGGGTGCAGTTTATCACCCACGTGTCCCCAGCACCCCTCTCATGGGCAAAGAGAGAGGCCACACCGCAGATATGAGGGGCATGGAGCTTAATGAGTAATTCCTTTTTCTCCTTCTTCTGACTTTGTATCTCAACAAGTTTCAGAGTTCCACAAAGCCTTTGCAAGTGCTTTTGGCCCCGACCCCCAAATGTGCGCCAGGTGAGGCTCATTTGGCTGCCCGTGCGAGGGTGCGAGTGCAGGTCAGTACTGGCTCTCGGCAGTGGCAGTGCAATCCTGCTTTGCTCCCCAGTTTTGTCAGTGTTCCCTAAAGTAAGAGGGGGGGCTGGGGAGACGGCTCAGTGGAATAAGTGCTTCCCTGGCAAGCACAAGAGCTTGAGTTCAATCCCTGGTTCCGCAAAAAAAAATAAAATAAAATAAAGTAAGGGGGATCTCATAACTTCAGTTACCAAAATCAGGAAGTGGACGTAATGAGCCTCTCTTATCTTCTCCCCAATCCTTGCTGAGATCTCGGCAAACGTCCCAGCAGATCCTCTGCTGAAAAGAAAACCAGGGTCTCCTCTCTGTTGGTCTGCAGCCCGCCTCTCCCTTGATGTAGTGGACACACACTTTACAGCGGGGACGCTCTCCTAAAAGTGGGGGCCAGCAGTACTCCAGGCTGGCCCCATGCAGTGTGCGCCTGTGTTGCCTTGCATTAAGTGTAAATCATGGGGGGAGGGGTGTGTAAATCGCGCAGTTTTGGTAAAATGCCATGAGAGGGAGCTACTTTCTTCTCAGCGCTTCATACTAGAAAGAACCTGGGTCAAACCAGATGGCATCTTCCCGTGGCTGCGCTCTTACCTGTCGCAGTTAGCAACACCTTGTGGAGGTGCAGCAGGCTCCCCTGCACCATTCTTGTGATACCATGGTGCTGTCTCTCCCCCTCCACTCTCCTGGGCGCTTTGGGCTCTTAGGGGAAGCCCCTCTCCTCCCATCCCGTTACCCCAGTGCCCCTGTGTGTGAAGGGCCCAGACCCCCATCCACTGGGCTTGTGCCCCACCCTTATCTGAGGCCTGCTCTCTTCAGCTTCTTTCACCCATGGCCAAGCCTTTATCTGCAAACACCGAGTGGAAAATCCCAGAAAGAACTGGTTTGCAAGTCTCATACTCTGGCTACTCCAGCCCTGGAACCTCCCGTGCTGTGCCCAGGACAAGTGTCCCCACCCACCTCAGCCAGCCACACACACCACTTTCCCAGACTCAGTGCCTCAGAGCCAAGGCTGCTGCGGGAAGAGAGCACAATCAGCTATTCTGAGAGAGGGAGAGCCCACATTTGCATCACTCTGTGGCAGATGGTGTCTCTAGAATCGCTGTTCACATTGTTGGTTACTGCTTCCTTTGCTGAGTGGACCTTTAACTTTTATCATCCCGTTTGTATACTCTGGGCATCATTTGTTGCTCACCTGAGATTCTGTTTAGAAAGCCATTATCTGTACTTAGGTCTTCAAGATTATCTAATAAAAGAATGTTTATTTTTATTTTTATTATATATTCCACCAGGTAGTGTTTTAGTTTCAATATTTAAGTCTTTGGTCTGTTTTTATTTTGCGTTTGCACGAGGTGAGACGTGTGAATGTAGCTTCAGCCTCCTGCACATCTGTGACCAAGTTTCCTGGCACCATTTGTTAAAGAGTCTATTTTTGCTACAGCGTACACTTCTCCCCCTTTGTCAAATATCAGGTGACTTCATGTGCCTGGTTGGTTCTGCAACCTCTATTCTATTCCATTGATCTTGATGTCAGTCTTTGTGCCCGTACCTTGTTGTTTTATCACTGTAGCTTTGTAATATAATTTCAGGTCCAGCCGGGCGTGGTGGCGCAGGCCTGTAATCCCAGCACTCGGGAGGCTGAGGCAGCAGGATTGTTGTGAGTTCGAGACCAGCCTGAGCTACAAAGTGAGCTTAAGGCCAGCCTGAACTGCATGGTGAGACCCTGTCTCAAAAAGACCAAAAAAAAAAAAAAATAATAATAATAATAATAATAATTTCAGGTCCAGGATTATAATGCCTCCTGAATTGCTCCTGTTGCCCAGGATTTCCTTTACTAGTTGAGGTCTCTTCTGATTCCATATAAATTTTAAAATTATTTCCTCTAGTTCTGTAAGGAATACTACTAGTATTTTTATTGGGATTACATTAAATCTACATATCAGTTTTGGAAGTATGGTCATTTTGACAATACTGGTTCTGCCTCCCCAGGAACAGGGTATACTTTTCCATTTTCTGACATCTTCTTTGATATTCTTTTTCCGAGTACCATTTGTTTTAATATAAAGATCTCTCACATCATTGGTTAGGCCAATTCCTAGACATTTTATTTTTCTTGAGACTGTTGAAAATTGCATCGGGGATTCTACCCCTGACCCACTGTGCTGGCCCCACCCCTAGGGTGCACTGAGATGGTGACTGAGGCTGGGCATGGTGGTGCACACCTGCAATCCCAGCTCTTGAGAGGCTAAAAAACAGGAAGGATCACCACAAGTCTGACCTGTGCAGGGAGACTCTGTAGACCTTGTACTAAACACATGAGAAAGGAAGAAAATTGTATTGACAAAAAAAAAAAAGAAGAAAAATGGGCACGGTAGTGCATGCCTGTAATCCCAGCACTTGGAAGGTTGAGGCAGGAGGATGGTTGCAAGTTAGAGACCAGCATGGGTTACACAGTGAACTCAAGGCCAGCCTGAGCTGCATCGTGAGACCCTGTCTCAAAAAGAGACAAAAAAGATTGTATTGTTTTACTAATTTCTTTCTTGGTGGATTCATTGTTTGTGTAGAATGTTATTGATTTTTGGTTTGTTGATTTTGTATTCTGCTACATAGCTGAATTTGAGTATTCACTCTAGGGGTCTTTTGGTGTAATTTTTTGGATTTTCTATGTGAATGTCCTATATGAATGATAGTTTGATGTCTTCCTTTGCTATATATTTACATTTTTCTCTTACCTGGTTGATCTGGCTAAATATTCAAATACTTTATTCTGGGGCCGGGGAGGTGGCTCAGTGGAATAAATGCTTCCCTTGCAAGCGCAAGGGCCTGAGTTCAATCCCTGGTTCTGCAAAAAAATAAATAAATAATACTTCATTCTTTTTTTTTTTTCCAGAACCGGAGATTGAACTCAGACCCTTGCACTTAATAGGCAAGCAATTATTGTACTGACTAATTCCTCGGCCCTCAAATACTTTATTCAACAGAAGAAGTAACCATGGATAACACTGTTTTGTTTCTGATTTTATTTATTTATTTTGTCTTTTTGAGATGATCTCACTATGCAGTTCAGGCTGGCCTTAAGCTCACTTTGTAACTCAGGCTGGTCTCAAACTCACAACAATCCTCCTGCCTCAGCCTCCCAAGTGCTGGGATTATAGGCCTGTGCCACCACGCCCGGCTTTGTTTCTGATTTTATATTTTTAATTAATTTTATTAGTACAATTTATATATGTAAAGCCAGGCATGGTGGCACATGCCTGTAATATCAGCTCTCCGGAGGCTAAGGAAGGAAGATCACTGTGAGTTCAAGGACAGCAAGGGTCACAAAGTGAGTTCAAGATCACCCTGACTGAATTGTGAAGGGCTCAAGTCAACAACTTCTGCGGATGACCCACTATTATTGGGGACTGCTGGACTGTGTTAGAGTGTTTTGCTGAATTCATGCACCTATGGTATTTAGATGCCAATGGAATACCCATCTCTGACAGGACTAAAGAAAAAAGGGGGAGACAAAGGAAGGACCATTTTGTATTTGTATATACAGAATAGGGTAGATATACAGCTACTTTTACTTAACTCAACAAGAAGAAAGATTTGTACTAATAGTGATTGGACAGGATGTCCTTCCTGCTTCCTGTATTATGGATAACCACGAAGAAGGTAACAATGTGCAATGTATTAATTATCGAAACTGTCCTATTAATCAGCTTTGAAACTGATACTTGTTTCTCAATAAATAAATAAAATAAAAATAAAAAGATCAGTCTGAGCTGTATAATAACACCCTGTCTCAAAAAAGACAAAAATAATGTAAATATACAAAATGATCACATTCCCATTCACCATAGGGAATTGGTACCTGTGCAGAGCACGCCCCCACCCTCCCTTGAATCCCTCTCCCCCCACAGTTACAAAGCTTGCTTCCCACTTTTCCTTTTGCTCTCTTCTTTCTTTTCCTTTCCTTCCTCCTTCCTTGTATCTCTTCCCATTTGAACATTTTCTTCCTATTTCTACATATCTATCGTACATGTTGGTCCTTATTTATCCATTCAGTTTCCCACAGCAGACAAATAATGTGATATTTAAACATATGCATCCAATTTATTTCACTTAGGAATATGGTCTCAAGGTACATCCATTTACCTAGAAATGTGTAGAGTTTATCCTCCTTTATGGCTGAGTAGTATTCCATTGAATAAAAAAAATTTTCATTATCCATCCCTCCATTGATCTTATTTTTTTATTTCTTGCTTTGCCATATATTTACTTTTGCTATTGTAAAAGGCATTGTTTCCCTAATTTCTCACTCGGTGAGTTTGTTATTCATGTACAGGAAGGCTACTGACTTTTTTTTTTTTTTTTTGGAACCACGGATTGAACTCAGGCTCTTGTGCTTGCCAGGGAAGCACTTACTGTACTGAGCCATCTCCCTAGCCCCCAAGGCTGTTGATTTTTGAGTGTTGACTTTTTATCCAGCTACACTATTAAATTGGGTTATTAAATCTAGACTTCTTCGTGCCAGTCCTGCCCCAGTGCTCACAGAGATGGCGATTGAGACTGGACTGAGCACATGTCTGTAATCCCAACACTTGGGAGGCTGAGAACAGGAGAATTACTACAAGTCCAATTTATACAGTGAGATCCTGTAGACCCGTAGACCCTGTCCTAAATTCATAAAAAGAAAAAACAATCTAGAAGTCTTTTGCTCGAGTTCTCAGGGTCTTCTGTATAGAGTATGATGCCATCTACAAATAATGGTAATTTGACTTCTTCCTTTCCTTTCCCCTTTACTTCTTCATTATAACTGCATAGCTAATGTTTCCAGAACTACATTGAATAGGAATGGTGATAGCAGACGTGTTTGTCTTGTCCTGATTTTTTTTTTTTTTTTTGGTGGAACCAGAGATTGAACTTAGGCCCTTGTACTTGCCAGGCAAGCACTTATCCTACTGAGCCATCTCCCCAGCCTTTGTTTCTGATTTTTGAATGAAAGCTTTCAGTTTTGGGTCATTTAGGATGATGTTAACTGTTGGTTTGTTATAAATGAATTTTATAACAAACCAACTGTGTATTCCAACTTTCTGTGTAGCTTTTTTTTTATCATAGGTGATCTCTGCTCTGATTTTTTTATAATTTTCTCTTTCTTATGTGCTTTGGATTTAACTCACTCTTTTCTAGGAACCTGAGGTTCAATATTAGATTGTTTACTTCAGCTTTCTCTGTTTTTCTGGGAAATCACCACTATATATTTCCCTCATGAAGCTGCTTTAATTGCATCCCATGAGTGCTGATAGGTTTTATCAGCATTACCATTTAATTGTGAAAACTGTCTACTTTTTCTTTAATTTTACTGTGATCCATCAATTATGCAGTAAGGTATTATTTAATTTCCATATGTGTATGGAGTTCTTACAGTTTCTTTTGCCATTGATTCCTAATTTCATTGCACTATGGTCTGATGAAATGCATGGGATAATTTCAATTCCTTTGCATTTGTTGAAGCATGTCTATGAACTAGTATGGAGAACATCCCATGTGTAGCTGCGAACAATGTGTATTCTGATGTTGTGGAGTAGAACACTGTAGATATCTACTAAGTCCATTTGTTCAAAGGTTTGGTTTAATTCTAACATTTCCTTGCTGATTTTTTGTCTAGTTGATCTACTTGTAACAGTGGGGTATTGAGATCCCCCATTCAAATTGTATTAATGCTTATTTGATTTTTCACATTCATTAATACTTGTTTTATATAGTTAGGTCCACTGGTATTTGATGCCTATATATTTATGTTTGTTATTGCTTCCTCTTTATAAGGATGTAGTGACCTTCTTGGTGTCTCTTGATCAGTCTTATCTTGAAATTCATTTTGTCAGCAAATATAATAACTATCCCTGTTTTTTTCTCTTCTGGGTTCCTGTCACATGAAGTATTTTTTCTAGCCTTTCATTTTCAGTCTAGGAATTTCTTTGAGTTAAATGTGTTTCTTTGTGCAGCATACTGTTGGATCTCGTTTCTTTTCTTTTTTTTTTTTTTTTTTTTTTTTTTTTTTTTTTTTTTTTTTTTTTTTTTTTTTTTTTTTTTTTTTTTTTTTTTTTTTTTTTTTTTTTTTTTTTTTTTTTTTTTTTTTTTTTTTTTTTTTTTTTTT